>CANSZD010003166.1:512500-890000 GCA_947648045.1 Beta corolliflora | reverse complement strand
CACATACTCTTTTGTGGGACTTCAAACTCACTAGAAAGTCGGAATCATCTTTATAGCAATCCTTGAGTTGTTAAAAACCCAAGATCTTAGCATCCAACATAGAAAGTAAATAGTTCCGATGAGACAAAGCATCTGCAACCACATTACTCTTCCCATCTTTGTATTTTGAACTAAATGTAAAAGATTGGAGGAACTCCACCCATTTTGCAAGCCTTTTGTTAAATTTTTGTTGACCGTATGAATTTTAGCGCCTCACGATCGGAATGAAGGACAAATGGCTTTGGTCTTAAGTAGTGAGACTAATGATCAAGCGCTCTCACAATTGCATAAAACTCACGGACATAAGTGGAATAATTCAGTTTAGCCCCATTTAGTTTCTCACTAAAATAACTCATGGTCTTTCTCTCTTGAATAAGCATGAAACCTACCCCAATCCCACTTGCACACTCTACTTCAAACACCTTATTGAAATCAGGAAGCAGAAGTATAGGAGCGTTGCAAAGCATATTTTTGACCTTCTCAATGGCCCTTCGAGCGTTCTCAACCCACTCAAGCTCACCCTTCTTTGTTAACTCGGTGATTGGAGCCATGATAGTAGAGAAGTCCTTGATAAACCGCCAATAGAAGGAGGCTAGCCCATGAAAACTCCTTACCTCATGCACATTGATTGGAGCCAACCAAGATTGGACCACTTTCACTTTTTCCGGATCTACATAAACCCCTTTTCCAGTTACAATGTATCCTAAGAATACAACACTAGGAGTCATATTTACACACTTTTCAA
Source organism: Beta corolliflora (assembly GCA_947648045.1). Classification (NCBI taxonomy): domain Eukaryota; kingdom Viridiplantae; phylum Streptophyta; class Magnoliopsida; order Caryophyllales; family Amaranthaceae; genus Beta; species Beta corolliflora. The sequence goes on along the minus strand of CANSZD010003166.1, from coordinate 889,216 downwards.
GCTTACCATACAACTTCACCTCCCTTAATTTTTCAAACAACCCCCTCAAGTGATTACATGATCTTCATTGTTTTTACTATATACAAGAATTACATCTAAGTAAACGGCAATAAAATCATTAAGAAAAGGACGGAGTATAACACCATACCTATACGGAGTTGAGTCTATCATCATCAATGCGCATTTACGGCCAATAACTATCCTCAATAACCAACACAAGTTCTTCTGGTGCATTTTTTCCTCACTCATGCGTACCACGAGAAACTTCACAGGAGGTCACCCATCCCTGAACTACTCCCAACCAAGCATACTTAAGTATTGAGAAACTAAGGAAATAAGCTCCCTTATAGAAAGATGCATTATCTTATTGGAATGAGTAGCAAGTTAAATCCCATTAAAGCAATCATGAAAGGTATTACGTACACCCCACTTGAGGAGAGCAACGCCCTCATTGCACCGAAGGACTCCACATTTTCGACCACAACGACCCGAATGCCGCCCCAGCCTGGAAACTAATCACATATTCGACCACAGCCGGTGATATAGCCCCACAATCCTTCCCTACTAGGCGACGGACCTTGGATTAATTATCCACACGATCAGCACGCGGTCGTACGGTTTCTCTGATACCATTTGCAACACTTCATCCTTTTATAAACATAATTTAAACAAAATAATTCATTTTATTAAAGAAATGACGATAGCGGAAATATCTCCTGACGGAAATGTCACTCTAAATAAGGGTTAAATATAAACTAAAGAAAATAAAATCCAAATGAATATCCCAACATATCCATAAAGAGGCATAAAAACCTTAAAATCCCAAAGTAGAAAATCTAAAATAATAATAGATTAAATAGTGTGAATATCCTAAACGAAATATGAATCTGCCTATTTATGGATATATTGGGATATTTATTTGAATTTTATTTTCTTTAATCTATATTTAACCCTTATCGAGAGTGAGATTTTCGTCAGGCGATGTTTCCGCTATCATCATTTCATTAATAAATGATCTATCTTGTTTAAATTATGTTTATAACAGGATGGAGTGGTATAGATTATCGGGTAACTTTTGCAAAATGAGACTATTATTTTGATTACTTATGTTCAACTATTATGATGAGCATAAGTTGGTAAGAGTTTGGTGGTGTTTGGATGCCTTGGTTGATGAATTTTGTGTATCGGGTTGGTGATGATTTTTGTTTTTGGGCAGTGGGAATGATTTTATTTAGGATATTAAGATAATTTAATATATTATTGTTTTATGTTTCCCTACTTTGAGATTTTAAGGTTGTTCTACCCCTTTATATATATTTTGGGATATTTTATTTGGATTTATTTTCTTTAGTTTATACTTAACCCTTATTTAGAGTGACATTTTCGTTAGGCGATATTTCTGCTATCGTCATTTCTTTAATAAAATGTTCCATTTTGTTTAAATTAGGTTTATAAAAGGACGAAGTGTCACAGTTGGTATTAGAGCAAAATATCTAAAAACTCTCATTGAGTTGCAACATATTTCATGAGAAGTGTGTAGTTGTTGTATCTAGGAGCATTTGTATCTTATGCTTCAAGAAAGTACTTAGTGAGACCTACTTGGGTAGAAAGAAAGCTTTGGGAAATATTTTATCATTATCTAACATGCTATTTGTTTTCTTATGTGTGATTATATGAACAAAAAAATTTTCTTCCTTGTAAGATGCCTTCCCGTCGTAGTTAAAGTGCTCGCAAGGAAGCTGCACGCCATAGGCGTCAAGTATTAGAGAATGCCATCATATCATTGGCTAGCCATAGCGTTGCTCCTTCTAATGGGCTATTTGTTTTTGATCGTCATCGACCACATCGACTTATGCGGGTGTTGTTGATCCCGTCATTTTAGAGAGTTGGCTCCGGGAGATGGAGAAGCTATTTGCTGCTACAGGTTGCCATCATGGAGAGATGGTGTCTATTGGTACCTACCACTTGAAAATAGAGACTGATAACTGGTGGAGCGCTGTTCGAGAGAGTTGTGTTGCTGCACCTAGTTTTGGGTGGGCCCAGTTTGTTGCCAAACTGAATGAGAGGTTTTATCCTGATGAGCTCCGCTGGCAGAAACATGAGGAGTTCCTTGCTCTATCTCAGTGGTTTATGTCGATTCAGGAGTACACGGACAAGTTCACAAAGTTTTGCTGATAAGTACTTATATTCTTATATTTTTGGCCCTAAAATAAGTCTTATAGTTATCTTTTATGTGTAATTTTATAATTTTTATTGACTTTTATTAGTAGTGCGTTATTTATGTTCTTATTGTATTTTATTGAATAATTAGCTTAAATAGTGTATTATCTTTATTATAGGTACTCTACAAGTTCATATGGGTAAATGAAGAAAATAGAATAAAAGAAAGAAGAAAAGAAGTGGAAGTAATGTGTAGCCACTTGAACACACGTGAGAAATCAAAGGAAAATTAGAAGTTTCCAGTATCCAACAACACTTAAATCATAAGAAGAAGAAAATCCCTTAACCCACTTTCCTCTTCCCTCTCGTACAACAGCAAGCAAGAGAAATAACAACTCCTATTTTCCTTCATCCACGCAAGACATGGAAGATGAAATTTCATCTTCTTTTCATCCCAATCTTTTGGTTATTTTTATCTTATTCTCTAATTCCTTTCCAAACCTTATGGGGTATATATATTTTTTCAAATTCTCATGGCAAACACAAATACGCATATACAAAGAATTTCGGGAGATTGAAGAGAACAAGCGGGTTCATCCAAGATCGACCAATTGATAGGGATTGAAGAAGTACTACGATTTTGGAGGCGAATTAGGGCAGCGGCTGCATTAGTTCAGTTCTACATTCATTAGTTTTCTCCCTTCTACTTTCAATCAGTTTGTTCTTGTGATTGAACTTGTTTCTATCTTAATTTATCCATAATTTCAGTTTCTTATATTTCTATTATTTGGGTCTAATTGATTTAACGCTGAGTTAATTGACTTTAATTATTAATTTAGCATTTATACAATTATACTATCGTAGGTTAATTATGCAATTTGATATCTAGACATGTAATTGGACGCAATTAGTTGTCTAGAGTAATTAAATTATCCTATATGACTATCGGGCGCGGCATTTAATAGTTGAATAGGGAGCACGACTTGAGATTATTAAGAGTCGATGGCTCATCTTAGTAGTCTTGAGTGTATGAATTATGCTAATAAAACAAGTTTATTTGGATTGGATTTGTCTTATTAATATTCTAAGTTTCTAGTGAGTAAGACAAAAATTAATCGCGGCGATCATTCACCAATCTAAGTGCTAAGTTAAGTATTAATGTAGTCTCAATTATAAAGGTTAGGAAGCTTAATTATGTCTAAACATTCAATGATCGAATCGGGAACCCATAGAGTTTGTGTGTCGTCACATGTAAATAGTAGTCTACTAGTAATTTTAATTAGTCTAAGTAGTTGTCACAACCGAAACCTCCCTAATCGTATATACGTGAATAGTGTAAATGACGTAGATAGTATATAGTACTTATTTTTATCATTTAGTTGATTAGTTGAGTTTAGGAAGTTAATAATCTTCTCGTGGGATCGATCCTTTCTTACCCTTTCACTAGTTATTAAAATTGTTGAGGTCTAAGAATAAGTTTTTAATTTTATACGGTAAACGACACGTATCATGTCTGCTACTGTTGTACCCACCGAGGTTGAGAGGGTGAAGAGGTACATCAAGAAGATGGGTCTGAAGGTTAGGACCCATGTTCTGAGTTCTAGAGCTATTACTTATCAGGGAGCATATGAGATTGCTCTGAGTATTCATGCTTCCATCAAAGAAGAAGAGGCTAGTAGGGTTGTTATTGTTAAGAAGCTCGTGGTGACTTATGTGCAGCATGAGGCTAAGAAGTCGAGGTATGATTCTGGTAATGTTTATCAGAGTTATGGGTATAAGAAGAGATACGATTCATCTAAGTGTCGAACGTGTGAGAAGGCTTTTCATGCTGGCAAAAATTGTGATGGTACTACTATCACTTGCTATTACTGTAAAGAGGTGAGGCACAAGGCTTTGCAGTTTCCAAAATAATCTGAATGTTGGGACTGCTTTCACTGAGGTTGCTATGTCACTTGGATCCTCTACTCCAGCAAAGGATCGGATCTACGTGATGACTTGTGCGAAGGCGGATACGAATTCTGGAACTTTTCTCGTAAATCTCGTTTGTTCTGTTATATTGAAAATTTTGTTATTTCAAGTTTCGACGACGAAACTTTTTTAAGAGGGAGTGATTGTAACACCCCGTAATTTCACTCCTAATTTTTAACGCCTATATTCCCTTTATGAATATCTTTTCATTTAAAATTGAGTATTGTATTCTAAAAACAATTGTATCGTATAAAATATATTTTGTCAATCTGATAAGAGTTATATTTATTGGGAAAATTATTTATTTTTATGATACTTAAAATTATGCGTTACGATATGTTTTATATTTTATCGACTTTGTAGCGCGTTTTGGACCGTTTGAAACTCGTGCTTTGTCCAAAAAGTTGCAATTATGCTGTCCGAAATATGTCGTGTATGGGGATATTTTCATATTTATTTTAGCCTTTGAAATCCCTTTGTACCACCCATTTTATTACCCCATAATCACCCATTAATTTTAGCTTGTAACCCCGGTTTTCCCCTTATTTTAGCCCTTCTTTGGAGTGGATTGAACAGAAAAAAGTTATTGAACCTACCTTATTTCTCCCGTGAAAACAGTACGGGAGAAGACTGAATTTTCATCATTGTTCATCTTACAAGGATCACCCTTTTTTACTCTATTCTTTTTACACTAAAATACCTACCTTTTACTTATATAATTCTTGGGTTCTTAAGTATATTTTGGTGGCTAGGAGAAGAGCATTTGGTGGACACAATGACACAAGGAGAAGATGTTTAGAGAGACCGGCTTCAGTCCTCTAGTTGGACTAGGTAACTATGAAATATATCTTTCACTTTATATTCTGTTAGAATAAACTGGTAGTTTGTTGTAATAATAAGTTGGTTACTTGCTGTAACTAACTTTATTTTTTCTCTCATTGTACAGCTACTATAAGTAGCTTATTTCTTTCTTTTGTAAGTTTCAGAAAACACATTTACATTTCTTGTGAAATAAAGTTTCTCTTATTTTCTCTCTACATTATGTTGAAGTTTCACATGGTATCAGAGCAAGTCGCTCCTAATACCTGAGATTTCGCTTGAAATCTATCAATTGTTAGCTGTTTTTAGCTCAATTGAACTTAAAATTCTTGTTTGAGGTTTGTTCTTGGCGATTATTCTTCTGCGAAAAATGGCGATTGAAGAAAATTCGAATGCAAACACAAACAACTCTGAGAATTCAACTAGAAATTCTCACAATGTAAGTAATGCGTATAATGATCCATATTTCATTTCTAGTTCCGATCAAACAGTAGGAAAATTAGTTGCTATAAATCTCAATGGAAGCAATTTTCTTAGCTAGAAGCGAAATGTTGTTCGAGCTTTAATTGCGAAGAACAAATTAGGTTTTCTTGATGGATCTATTAAGAAACCTGATGAAACTGATAAGGAATTCAGTAGATGAATGAGATGTGATTATATGATAATTTGCTGGTTAGTGAATTCTATGAATGAAGATATTGGAGAAAATTTCACATTTGTTGAAAGTTCTGAACAATTATGGAATGAAATCTGTGAGAGATTTGGACAATCAAATGGACATCAAATTTATCAGTTGAAGAGAGAAATGGATAATTTGAGGCAAGATAATCTGTCAGTTGTCAATTACTATGGCAAGATGAAGAGGTTTTGGGATGAATTACAAAATTTGAGGAAGTTTCCTTTGTGTAGTTGTGGAGTAGTGTCCAAATGTAGCTGTGATCTTGTCAAGAAATTAGCTGATTTTGAGAATGAGGACAGATTGATGCAATTTCTTCTTGGTTTAAATGCTGGTTTTGATAATGCAATTAGCAATATCTTGTCAATGGATCCATTACCTTCTGTGAATAGAGCGTTCTATCTGGTCCAACAAGTTGAAAAACAGAAAGAAGTGAGTGGTTTCAACCAGATTAATACTCAAGAAGTGAGTGCTCTTGTTGCACAAAGAAATCAAGGTAAAGGTGGATTCAAGAAAGATTGGAAGAAGGATAAATCTGACAAGAAATGTGACTTTTGTAAAGGAATTGGACACACAAAGGATCAGTGCTTCAAACTGATTGGATACCTTGAATGGTTCACTGCTAAGAAGAACAAAATTGCTGGTGCTTCTTCTTCAAGGATGGCTGCACATGTTACTGCTCATATTGATGATAATCCTCTAGATTATGATATTCATGCTGCTGGACCTTCAAACAATGGAGGTGGAAGTAATGGAGATGCTGGTATGATGCAGTCCATTATGCAAGAGGTCATGAAAGCCATGAAGAATAAGCAAGTTGTTGAGGAATCTTCCAACAACAGGGCTGGTGCTTATGCTGCTTATGCTCATTGTGCAGGTATAAATCTCAAACATTCTTTTAATAATGTCTGGATTGTGGATTCTGGAGCAACATACCATATGACTTACAATGCTGGTTTGTTGAGACATAAAAGGAAATTAGATAAAGTTATTGAAATAGGATTACCTGATGGAACATATAACTTTGTGAATGAAGTTGGAGATGTTGAAATTGCAGATAATCTTGTGATTAAAAATGTTTTGTTGGTTCCTAAATTTAAGCACAATTTATTGAGTGTTGGGAAATTGCTTGATGATTCTGGATTTCAAGTTGTTTTTAAACATAATGAATGTGATATTAGATCACCTATGTCTGATAAGGTGATAGCTATAGGTCATAAAATCAATGGCTTGTTTTTGCTTAATGCTATTGCTTCTGCTAATTCAAAATCTTATTCTATAAACACAGCTTTAGTAGCTTCATCTCAATCTGCTTCATCTGTTTCATCTAAATCTGTTGATCTTGATCTACTTCATGCTAGATTAGGTCATCTATCTCTTTCTAAAATGAAACATATTAAAGGTTGTACTTGTGATCATCTCTCTGAATATTTTTGTGAGGTATGTGTCATGGCTAAACACCATAAATTTCCTTTTCCTAGGAGTACTAGTAGAGCTCAAAAATGCTTTGACCTTATACATATTGATCTTTGGGGCCCATATAAAACCAAAACTTTACTAGGTGCTTCCTACTTTCTTACCATATTGGATGATCATTCAAGATGTACCTGGACATTCATGTTGCATAATGTGGTATCCGATTTTTTGCTGTCTTAATTAACGGTATGAATCCCACGAAAGTCTCTCATTAGACTTTGAGTTTTAGAAAACTTGGAAGTCGCCACCCTATTAATATCTGAATAGGGACAGATTTATTTAATAAATCGTTTTAAAATCAATTTTAAGAAGGGAAAATTTCAAAAAACTACCTTTTATAACAAACATTTTTAAAAAAACCACCTTTTTAAATTTTTTTTTCAAAAAACTACCTTATACAACACATTTTTTTCAAAATACTACCAATTGACAGCTAAATGAGGGTTTAACCACTCGTGACGGGTTCATTGCTATTTATTGCCTTGATCTCACGGCCCAGGCACCGCTGACAACCCACATGGGGTGCCAAACTGCCCCTCATTTCATTTTCTTCTTAACAAGCACCCCCTTCCGCTAGCTTCTCTCTCCTCCATTTTTGTTCTTCTCTTTTTTATTTGTTCCCCCCACCGGCAACAACACCTAGGGCCGCTGCTATTTAAGAGTCAACGTCAACAAAAAAAGTCAAATGGTAGTATATTGAAAACATTATGTTATATAAGGTAGTTTTTTGAAAGAAAATTTTTATAAGGTAGTTTTTTGAAAGAAAATTTTTATAAGGTAGTTTTTTGAAAAATTTAGGTTATAAAAGGTAGTTTTTTGAAATTTTCCCTTTCAAGAAAAATCATTTAAGACGATGATGACTTCATATGGATAAGGCTTTTTTGAAAATTGGTCTTTCATACCATGGGATAGGGTTCGGGGTTTAGGTTAAGAGGTGCGAACTTCTGGAACTCGTCTCCTCTTCCGTTCTAAAGAACGGGCTCTTACTAAATGCGTTATTTTCCATTTTAAAGTAATCATGGCTATTGAAAAGAAAGAAAATCACATAATTTGCACATATACACATTAACCATTTTTATTTAGGACCAATATATCATTTGTACATGGTAGGTTTGAACACTGAAGTTGCACTACGTACCAATCATTGCGGGATTGGAATCCACTCATGGATCAAAACCGTCGTAGTTCGAGCATATGTCTCACCCTAAATGGCCAATTCCACTGGGGAAAGAAGAGGAGAGAATATATTATGAATAACTCACCTTTAGAATTAAACAAATCTATCTGTAATGAGGTAATCACTCCAATTAGTGATTAAAATGGGGTTATCATAATCACTTTAATTAGTGATTAAATATGAAGGATTAAGATAATCACCTTAATTAGTGATTAAAAATGGAGGTTACGATAATCACCCTAATTAGTGACTAAACTTAATTAAGAGGAAAGATAATAACCTTGATTAGTGATTAATAATGAAGGTTAGGAAGTAATCACCCTAATTAATTATTATTCAAGGTTTAAGATAATCACTCTAATTAGTGATTAAATGAGAAGAATAATCGTCCTAATTAACGATCATTAAGGTTTGAGATAATCACTCTAATTAGTCATTAGATGAGAAGAATAATCGTCCTAATTAACGATTATTAGGGATTAAGATAATCACTCTATTTAGTGATTAAATGAGAAAAATAATCGTCCTAATTAACGATCATTAAGGTTTGAGATAATCACTCTAATTAGTGATTAAATGAGAAGGATAATCGTCCTAATTAACGATTATTAGGGTTTAAGATAATCACTCTAATTAGTGATTAAATGGAAAAAAATAATCGTCCTAATTAACGATCATTAAGGTTTGAGATAATCACTCTAATTAGTGATTAAATAATGATTGGAGATAATCACCCTAATTAGTGATTAAAAGAAGTTTGAGTTAACCGCTCTAATTAGTGATTAATCGAGGATTGAAATAACCACCTTAATAGTGATCACGTTTATTATTTTCGAGAGGTCTTAGAAGGTTTGCTTCCTAATTGAAGACTTTTGGGAAATAATCTTTATTGAAGATTATAAAGTCATTTGGAGAGAAATGATCAATTTGAGATCGAATTTGGAGATTTGTGTTTGGCTAATTGGAATTTGGCCATTTAAAGCGAGACACGTGAAACGGCCTAATATCAATTCGGAGATCGTAATTACCAATCTAATTATGTTAAATTATATGATTAATCCATTTGAATATGGAGAACACATTTTTAAAATGTAAGATGGATCATCATACAATTTAACTTAGTTAGATTTGCAATTTTTCCTCTTAATTGAGATTGGATCATTTGATTCATATACTATGATATATTGGCCCAACATGCAATATTTGTAACATTGATTGCTCATTTTATTAAAAAGAATTGTGAAATTATTTATGAACATTATGCATAAACATCTCCATGTTTTTTTATTAATTGAGTGATGCAACAATTATTTACAAATAAACTATTATTACAACAATATGTACAAAATCTATGATCTATACAAATCTTCAATCTTGATCTTCACCATGATGCTCCTTGATCTTCACTTCCTTGAATGGGCTTTGTAATTCATGTTTATTTGTGAATTTGTGAAAGTTAAAGATTAATTAACTTCTTTGATTTTGATTTTTTATGACAGTTTTTATTGATTTTTATTTACATGATAAAATGAATCATTTTAAGAGAAAATTAAAATTTCATGATTTTTTATTCACATTTTCGTATGAAGAAAACACATTTTTTTTATGAAAGGTGAGTTAATCACTTTATTTCATTTTCCAGATTGCCTTTTTGTTCTTGTACTGACTTACAAAAATCATAACTTTTAGTACAAAGTGTTAAACTGAGCATATGATACATTTATGGATAGATAAGTGAGTTCTTTATGTTGTACCAAAGTTTAACAAGTTTTTATTAAACACTTGAATTATGGTGAGTTTTATACTCAAACTGGTCAAAATAGGACCTTTATTCAAATTATTCTTTGAGATCTAGCTTATTGAACTCGTTTTGAAGTAAATTTTAGTATGAACATTCTAGACACTTTTAAGAACTTGACTGGAAATTTTCACTTTAATTGGACACTCTTAAGACCTTTTTTATTTATTTCCTTCAATGAAAGGAAAATCAATTTTCTGGAATTTAGTGATTTACATGAATGAGTTTGTAAAAATGATATAAATTTGTATGAAATTCATATGAATATGATTTTTATATTTTTGAAAAGTTACTGATGGTTTCTTCAAACTTCGTGTTTTTAGTTTTATCTAAAGGATTTTATTTTTAACTTTATTGACAGAACAAGCATAGGTGGTACTGAACAAAATTTGTTTTGCACAACAAAGTTGTACGATTTTTAATTATTTTCAAAAAATTTGTTTTTTAGAAATTCCAAAGGCCAGTTGCTGGAAACATCCTGAGTTTCATAGGAAAAATATTAAATCCTACAAACTACTCTGGTAAGATAGACGAAAAAATAGAATGAAATACAAAATTAAAACTAATAATAATTACAGCATCACATTTTCTTTTTTTATCGAGATGTTTATGCACAACTATCTTGATTTTTTTTTATGAAATCATTTTTGATGATGAATAACAACTTGATTAAGGAAAATCACATAATCACATTGTTTTATAAGAGTTACCCCATTAGAGGTGACTATTCTAGGTGGGGTGATTTAAGGTTGGGAACCTATTAGGACTTCCACATACCCAAATCACTCTAAAGATTAAAAAATGATAACAAGAAAAAAAGGAAGAAGTTAGTACATGATTAAGAAGATAATCAAAATAACAAGAACTTCAACTTTACCTTGCTAGCTCAATGATGCACTTCCTTTTTGCAAATTTTTCTACTTTTTTTTTTCTTAGTGAGTTTCTAAATCTTCTTAATTGCTAACTTAAACTCTTTTTGTGTTTTTTCCTTTTACTGAACTTCTTTTACTTACTTATTAAGACTTTTTCTTAGATGCGAAGATTAAGAAGGAGAAGAGTAGTAGAGAAGATGAGAGTGAAGTTGAATTGTGTTTTTTTCAACTTGGTTTTGAAGTGAATTTTGGAGGGTATTTATAGAGAAATGAGGGAGGTGAACTAGGGTTTCAAAGAAGTAGAAAATCAGATTTTTCATCCAAAAAAATCTGATTAACTTCATCCCTAATTACCCTAATGACATCACTCTAATGACTTCACCCTAATGACATCATCAAATCTCTTTGGAAACATAAATATTCTTATTCTTTTTTAGATTTGCTCATTAAAGAGGCAAGATCAGATTTTCAAAAAATATTCTTCCTAAAACATCCTAATATGCAAAAAAATGCATTGAAAATCGTGCAAACGAAACTGACCTGAATGATGCGCCTAGCGCAGGAAGCTGCGCTAGGCACAGCACCTTGCGCCTGGCGCAAGGTCCTGCGTCTGGCGCAGGGCTAGCTTGTGCGCTAGGCGCAGAATCATGCGTCTAGCGCATGATTGTGTGCTTGGCGCACACCTGACCTTTCCGGAAAAAATCCGGATTTCCCCCTCTTACACATGGGATTTGATTCTTATTCTCACATCTTTTCATGATTCTTATTCTCTAACTAATGGATAAAGGATGTGTTTAGTGGATAAAGAATATATTCTTATTCTTTTTCCAATGAACAATGACTTGACCCTCAAGGAAACTGATTAATGCCGATTTTGGGATACGACGAAAATCCCGACGCCTAATCGCGACTTGTTTTTTCATTTTTCTGAAAAGACTAACTTAAGATAATTAATGAAAACTCGTCAAATTAATGAAGACGAGCATGATTATACTACGAATTATTTTATTGAAACGGTGGTGGTAGTATTGACTACAACTCACGAAAATTATACTTCTAAGCCGAAAATGTATGATTAATACGCAAAAATGGAAAATCGTGCGACGGAATGAAACTCGCGCTCCGAGGTGCGCGCTCCATGCTGCATGATGATTTTGTTATTTTTATTTTTCAAAACCTTTATTTATCCGGAAAAAGAGTTCAAAATTTGGTGTCTACATAATGCCCCACATTGGTCGAATTTCGGAGAAAATGATGGCCAATGTTTGAAAAAACACAAAATTTTGACAGAAAATTTCTTTTGAGATAACATATTCTCCTTAGAAAATAGTTATCATTAGTGTTATTTCGAAAACATGATTTGCGACTTCTGTTGCTGCTTTAAGTAGAAAATCCCAGTTAATTTTCTAAAATAGGATATGCGACTTTATCGTCGTCTTTAAATAGAAAATCCCAATTAATCTTCTAAAATTGAAAATGCAACATTATTGTTGTAGAAAATCCCAATTAATTTTCTAAATCTTGAAAATGCGACTTTATCATCGTTTTAAGTAGAAAATCCCAATTAATTTTCTGAATCTTGAAAATGCGACTTTTTCTTCGTCTTAAACAGAAAATCCTAATTAACTTTCTAAAAGTTTTGAATGCGACTTTAATGTCGTCTTAAAATAGAAAATCAAAAATTAATTTTCTAACATTGAAAATGCGGTTTCATCATCGTCTTTTTTAATCTTCTGAATTTGTCTTTTGTTAATATGAGAAATTCCGACAATTAACAGGTCGACTCCAGTTTTTACAGTTTTTCATGGCCTTGATGACAAACAAGTTGTCAAGTCACCATTACCTTCATTTTATGACTTCATGTGTTATCATGTCACCTTAGATTAGGACATTGTAAGGTCATGTCACCTTAGAGTGATGCATTGTTAAATCATGTCACCTTAAAGGGCTGACCAAAGGTTATTACCCTCTATGGTGGACCAAACCTCATATGGCAAAATTTTATCTGTTTTTTCCGAAATATTTCAGAAAAAAAAAAATTAATGCATAATGCTTATTTGCTTTATCGAAAAATGATGATCACTATATAAAATAGATTGATCAAGGTCATTATTTTGAATGATCATTAGGAAAAAGGGATTGTATCAACATTCTTGATTCATCATTGATGCAGTTTTTTTTTATGTTCGGTTTTAGCAAAAAATTGCCATACCACAAATGCTTGGTCATTAGCCATGGTGAAGGATGCTCCTTATTATCCTATGGACAATACTCAAACTCATTATCCATGGCATAAATCATGGATGATCATCTTTTCCATCTATAAAAAGGGGCATGGTTCTTCATTTCCAAATGCACCACTTCCACTACTCCAATCTTTTCTCTAAATTTTCCTTTCACAAAAATGGTTCTTTCTTATGAAGAAGTTAATGAAATGCAGTCGGGAGAAAAACAACTCTCGGGGATCACAAGAAACTTGGAGCAACCAAGACAATCTTTTTCCTCTTCCCGCTTCACTAAGGTGCTTATGCCTTTGCTTTCACTTTCTATTTGTTACGACATGATTCATGCTGCTTCCAAATTTTGGGATGAAACTCGCCATGTCTTCCGCTTTGGAGACCGGGAGATTGTGCCTCTTGTAGAAGAGGTCGAAAGCTTGCTAGGCTTACCATCCAATGGTCCAATTATTACATCCAGATCTCCTACAAGGATCTCGGGAGATTTATCAACGATCTTATATCTTCCCGAAAATCTTCATGGCAACTACCTACAATATGGTGAGGTATTTCTTCTCAACTTATTGTTGACTTTTCAATTTGGCACTTGGAAATTCTCTAACAAAGCCAACTATAGGATTGCTAGAGAAAATGCTTGCATTCTTATATTTTGGAAAGTACCCTCACTAAATGGTCTTTAAATGCCTGCCATGTTCGGTGTCTTCCACTTATTCCTCAAATTATTAGCGGGGGTCGTCTTGGACCACTTATTTTGGGGGAAATGTTCCTTGGCTTAGATGAACTTAAAAGAAACCCTCACGGCCCGTTTGGTAAGAGGTCATAAATAGTGGGAATGGTAATGCATTATAGTGTAAATTTGTACTACAAATCCAATGTCATTACCTATGGTAATGCTATTTCATCCCAAGATATCCATTTTCTTCCTAAAAACTCATTACTATCCATTACCACTTGGGAAGGTGGTATTGGGTGGTAATGGAAATTTATAAAGGGAAACCCATGTTTCATGATAAAGTTTCATTCCCATGGTCATTGACATGAGAACTTCTTTACACATTTACACTAAATTTCATTACCATTGCCACTATTTATGACCACTAACCAAACGGGCCGTCAAGGCTTTGTGAAGGGATGTCCATTAGCTTTTCATTTATGGCTATTAGAAAAATTTTCTCTCATGAAACCCCACAAGAGTCTTACCTACAAAACTAGTCATGTACGGGAGAGAGGTCTTCTTCCTTTCTTCTATCAACTTAGCAAAAATGGTGGGTGGGAGGATTTTTTCTAATATCAAGACATAAAGTGGGTCACAAGCCACCTTGGCATTAGTGCAATTGTATATTGCAATTCTGGTCGCAGAGGTGTACAACTACCCGGGCTTTGCCAAGTCACTTTCTACCTTCCGTGGAGATGTCTAAGGTAAATTGGTTGGAAGCAAGAGCATATTCCTGCCCTCCAGGCTCTTCCATCTTGTACCACGTATGAGGTTGATATGAGTGGTATACAGAGAATGCCTTCTATATGGCAGGGGGCTAAAATTATATCAGCGCTACCGGAACCTTCTTTTCCACTGATTGATGAAGATTACCTTCAATGGCTTCTAGCGGATATTGGTCAAGACAAAGATTCAGACGGGCCTACCATAAAGAGGAGAAGGGTTTTAGAGAATTGTCATGTTTATTTTCTATGTTGTTTTTTTTTAAGTTTGTAGGAAATGAAGGCTTTATGTCTTTTTATGTATGAAATGAAGTACCCCAGTTGGGATGAATAAAAGATCTGTTTGTGAGAATTATCTGCTTGTGAGAAATTCAATGTGAACACAATTCTAAACACGTGCACACTTTAACACTAAATATAACTTGCAAATCATAATTAACTAATCTTATGACACATAAAAGCATAACATATAAACCTTAACAGACAAATACATGTTTTTTCACTTTTTCTCTTTTTCTTTTTTTCGTTTTTTTTTCGTTCGTTTTTTTTCTCTTTTCTCTTTTTTTTTTTGCATACATCATATGAATATCTTAAAAACTCATGGTATGTTTATTAAGAATAACCAGATATATAGGATACAAAATCCACAAACTGCTTGGTTACTTGATCATGACAATTACAATTACTCTGATGCCTAAGCGTAGTATTTCTTCAACTGATCAAGATTAGTGAAATGGGTGAACTCATTTCCATCAAAATCCATTAGCTTCACTGCTCCAGCCGTGGTGACATGCTTGACCAGGAATGGTCCGGACCAGTTAGGCTTGAATTTTCCTCGAGGATCATGCAACGGAGCTCTATTTTCTTTTAAAACTAGATCACCTTCTTGAATGTCTCTATCTCGAACCCTTTTGTTAAATGCGCGAGCAATTCTCCGTTGATAGAGTTGAATGTTATGCAATTCTTGTAGTCGGCGCTCATCTGCGAATGCAAGCTCATCATAGCGAGTTTTGTGCCACTGGTCTTCCGAGATTTCACTTTCTGCTATGACCCTGAGAGATTGTATCTCCACCTCAACTCACTTCGAAAAGTAATTGATTGCTACAAGAATATACTGATGCCCATTTGAAGCCTTTGGATGAATTTGTCCGATTATGTCTATGCCTCAACTTGAAAACGGCCAAGGAGAAGTTATATTATGTAATGACACAGGTGGCATATGATTGAGGATAGCAAATATCTGACACTGCTTACAGGCGCGGACAAAGCTGATGCAATCGCCTTCTAGAGTGCTCCAATAGAAACCTGCTCGCAAAATTTTACGAGCCAGCATTCTTCCATTCATATGGGGTCCACATTCCCCTCCATGAACTTCATCCATGATGACTTGCTTTTCGCTGTCATTTACGCAGAGT
This sequence comes from Beta corolliflora, assembly GCA_947648045.1. Taxonomy (NCBI): domain Eukaryota; kingdom Viridiplantae; phylum Streptophyta; class Magnoliopsida; order Caryophyllales; family Amaranthaceae; genus Beta; species Beta corolliflora. The sequence continues at coordinate 873,181 of CANSZD010003166.1, read as the reverse complement.
TGCAGAGTACCATCAAACCCTTTATGATACAGTTTGCCTTTTAGTATAAGAAAATGAGCAGCTAGCCTTCTGATGGCTATGCGGTCCTTCTTGCCACTTCCCTCTCGATATTGCATTGTCTCCAGAAAATTTTTGATATCCTTGTACCAGACATCATCATCATCATTGTGCTACCGTCACGGTAGGCCCCTTCCTTTCTTCAATTAAAACTGACTGGATCTTTGTACCATTTTCCCATGTTAAATTAACAGCGAGATTGGCTAAAGCATCAGTGAAACTATTTTGTTCTCGAGGAAGATGTTTGAAGCTGATGTCATCAAAATAAGGGATCAGCTCCTGAAGGTACTCAGTGTAGAGCTGAAGTCTCTCAACTCTAACCCTCCAAATTCCTATTGTTTGAGATATGACGAGATTAGAATCTCAATACACAGTGAGATGTCTCGCCCCTGCTACCAAGGCGGCCTTTACTCCATATATACAGGCTTCATACTCGGCTGTATTGTTTGTTGTTGGGAAATCCAGCTTGACAGCAAATGGAATATGGACTCCATCAGGATCTACTAACGAAACACCTGCTCCATTACCTCTCCTATTAGAAGCTCCATCAAAGTATATGCACCATTGTGGATTGTCAATAAAGCATAAGTACTCATCAGGGAATGCATCGTCATACTCATCTCCTGACACTGGTCCTTCTGCTAAAGCTTCAGATATGGCTCGTCCTTTAACAGATTTATGGCTGACACATTGAATATCAAACTCAGAAAGCATAGCATGCCATCTTGCCAATCTTTCACTAAGAATGGGTTTTTCAAACAGATACTTGATTGGATTCAGTCTTGAGATCAGATAGGTAGTATGAGCTTGTAGGTGATGCCTCAACTTCTTCGTGGCATAGACCAGGGAGACACATGCTTTTTCCAGAGGGGTATATCTTGTCTCATACTCCAGGAATTTCTTGCTGAGATAGTATATGGCAACCTCTTTCTTTGTTCCCTCTTGATATTGGGCAAAGAGAACTCCCATAGCCGTTTCTGTGATAGTGAAGTACAGAATCAGAGGTTCTCCTGGTCTAGGTGGCATTAGAACAGGTGGATTTGAAAGGTATTCTTTCATAGAATCAAAAGCTTCTTGACATTCTTCATTCCACTCATGGGATGCCCCTTTTCTGAGCAGCTTAAATATGGGTTCACATCTCATAGTGAGTTGTGAGATGAACCTGCTGATGTATTGAATTCTGCCGAGAAATCCTCTTACTTCTTTTTCTGTTTTTGGAGGAGGTAGCCCTCGAATAGCTTTTACCTTTTTAGAGTCCACTTTGATGCCGTCTTGACTGACAATGAATCCCAACAACTTCCCCGAAGTGACGCCAAATACACATTTTTGAGAGTTCAGCCTTTAATTGTATTTCCTGATTCTTTCAAAGAAGGAGCTTAATGCAGGAATATGCCCCTCACGATCTTCACTTTTCACAATCATGTCATCTACATAAACCTCCACAATGTCGTGGATGAGATCATGAAGGATAGTGGTTGCAGCCCTTTGATATGTGGCTCCAGCATTCTTGAGACCAAAAGGCACAACTCGGTAGCAAAAAGTGCCCCATGGAGTGATGAAAGATGTCTTTGTCATGTCTTCTTGAGCCATGAGTATTTGATTATACCCTGAGAATCCATCCATGAAGGAAAACACTGCATGACCAGCCGTACTATCAACAAGAACATCAATGTGGGGTAGAGGAAAGCAATCTTTTGGTGACGCAGCATTCAAATTCGAAAATCAATGCATGCCCGAACTCTCCCATCCTTTTTGGGTACAACCACTATATTGGCGAGCCAACTTGGATGTTTTACAGCTTGGATGAATTTGGCATCAAGCTGTTTCTGGATTTCTTCTTTCACTTTTAGACTAACCTCTGACTTCATTCGACGGAGCTTTTGCTGCTTAGGCTTGCTTTCAGGATGTAACGGAATACAATGTTCCGCAATTTCTCTATTAACACCAGGCATATCAGCATAAGACCATGCGAACACATCTACATACTCTTTTAATAATGCAATAAACATAGATTGTTCAGTTGGGGAGAGGGAAGATTCTATTTTGACTTCTTTTACAGCATTTTCTGTACCAATATTAATTACAATGGATTCTTCCATGGGTTTTATGTATGTTTCAGTTGTATCAAGTGATTCATCATTATTAAATTCATTGTCAGAAATAACATTTTGCATGCAAATGTATTTAGATAAAGGTTCATATTCAATTTCCTCACTATCAGAGTCTTCTGACTGGGTATGCAAGGTAGATTGACTGGAAGATGAGCTATCGGTATGATATCCATCTGAAGGAGGTGAAAAGGTATTTTCGCGAGAGGGATGTGGAGGATGGTTTCCTAAAAACATTTTAAATTATATAGGCCCGTCTTTTGCCTGACACTCAATACTCCACTTATGTTCAATGCTTTCGCCAAAAGGCATCATCAAAGACACCGGGTCAAAATCCCCTTCCCCAGAGGACTCAGCAGCGAAAAGCTTCTTAAGGACTCCATGTTCCAGGTTATCCACCCAGTCATTTTGTTTTTTCATGTTTTGTGCCCAAATTCCTAACTTCATTGAAGAATATCTCTAATCTCGGTAAAATCCTCTGTTCTTTCCTACTAAGCCAAGGTTCTGGAAACTCATAGTATGGCTCAGTATCTCCTTGCAAGATGAACTGACCATTGAGGGTAGAAGAAGGTTTTTTGGTGTTTTGAGAAGTGCTGCCCGGATCATATCCTAATCCATGTCGGTTCTGCTTGTCAACTACGGGGATTGGTTGCTTCATTCCCCTACCATTATGCCCTAATTCGGCTCCTTGAGTATAACCCATCTTCATCATAATTTGAAATCCTTTGGACAGAGATTGCATAGCAATCCCCACAGGCTCTTTGACCGCATTCATGGGTAGGGTTGAGGCGTTTGTTTTCTGACGGTAATTGGTCATCCTTAGAGAAGGGACAAATTTCTTCTTTTTGGGCCTATAGGTAGAGAGAAAGAAATAAAAGAAAAGAAAAGAAGGCTAAACATTGCAGAATGCATTGTAGAGTACATAAAATTTTCGGAAACAACTTTGCCATATCTTGACTGGAATGGTCCACCTTCACAATTTTTTTTTATTTTTTTTTTTTTTGACTTTATTTTGACCTTTTTAAATGATTTTACTGTCATTGGGGTTGAAAACATATTTTTTAATTCTTCCATTCCCTGCTTAATATTTGAACAAAGACAGAAAATATAGAGATTAGGGCTTGTGGATCCCTTGATGCGTTAATTCAGCATTCTGAAATTTGCTCCTGTGATAACTGGCATCTTGAATTCTGATCACATTGCCTGAAATACAATGGTTAATATATTTGAGTTGAACCCGAAGGTTGCCTACATATGCCCATTGCTCCAAGTGCATTTTATGGGGAATCAGACTCATCGTAGTTCTTTATTTCAGAAAGAACTAAAGTTTTTTTATTTAATAAAGCAGCTGCACTAATATTGAGCTACCTACATACCCCAGGTGTTACATAGGTGGAGTGATCTTGCAGTGCAAGTGTAAGTGATAATGGGGACTCAAGCTGCACGTAGTTCTCTGATACTAAGAAGCTGAAAGATTTTTTTTTCTTCTTTTTTTTTTTTACATATGGGCTAACCCCCTATAGGGCTTTTACCGAAGATTTTTCTCCTTCTGTGAGACGCTCAAGTAGCCTTGCGGTAGACAAGAGCTATGTTGGTGATTTGCTTGATGCGATAGCTGAGAGCATGACATTGGCTTGTGCCGTGACCATGCAACTGATGATATTGGCAGTACTTGTGAAGATTTGACCCTACTGGACTTTCCCCTGGGCGTCTGGGAAGTGGATGAATCTTACTTTGCTCAACCAGTTTGCGAAAGATATCGACTTGGGATTGCGATCGCGGACGTGATGACACCATCTTTGTCGGTATTTCTTTGTGGGTTGGATTAATGATGCCTCGATCAATCAGGCTTTGCACTTTGTAGTAAAGATCATGGCATCGATCAGTTTCATGCCTAAATTGACGACAATAAGTGCAGAGTTTGCTCATATCTGTTCCAGGAAGGGGTAAACAGTGCACATGCGCTGGAACCTGAAGTATACCTTGCCTCTTAAGATGATCATACACCATACTCAATGATTCGTCCAACTTAGCATATACCCTCGGATTTGTGTTGGGAATTTCAAAATCTTCTCGAGGTCGTTTTTCTTGAAATTTCAGAGCATCGATGTCAAAACCATGCTGTTCCATGTGGCTGAGGGAGGTGTATTTGATAGTAATCATGTGACGATATAGAAATCGTTCAGGTTCCGTAGCAATATGAGCATGAATTCCCGATCAGTAATAGGGACACGAAGCTGGGCGCGAATGTAAGCGCATCTTGAACAAAAGTGTGAGAAAATTTCCAAGCCGCCTTGACGCAAAGTGACTAGCTTGAACTTCTTGATATCAGTTTGTTTATGCTCGAGAGCCCAATTAACAAAGGCTTGGCTAGCATTTTCCCAACTAGCCCTATCTACACAATCTGAAGAATAGTACCAGTCTAGAGCTGGTCCTTCTAAACTTTTGTCAAACTGCATGGGGTAATCTTCCTCTGGTATGCCCCATGGATGCAAGGCATTCACAAATCCCACTAAGTGGACAAAAGGATCATCGTTCCCATTAAATTTTCTGAATTGGGGTAATTCACGATAGTGATCTTCATGTTGATATCCTGGAAAGAGAATCAGTGACTCAGTATGAACCTCTTGAGCAGGGCATACTACATTAAAGTCCAGGTCAAAATCGTCAGTCCTAGATCTCTTCTTTGAGTCATGATCGTCATTGTCTTGAGGATGGCCGATACAGGATTCCTCTGGTGCTTCACTTGAGGTATCATGAGTGTCAATGCTTGGAGCTCCTACTTCTTCCTCGTCATCCTCTCTATACTCTGGTTCTATTTCTTCAGAGCTTGTATCTGGTGTGGCAGCTTGTAACACCCTGACCCATCCGGGGTCGAGTATATCGTCACCAATGCGCATCCAGGGCCAACAACTGTCCTCAATAACCAACACAAGTTCTTCCGGCGCATTTCGTCCTCACTCATGCGCACCCTGAGAAACTTCCCAGGAGGTCACCCATCCCTGGACTACTCCCAGCCAAGCACGCTTAACTGTGGAGTAACTAAGGAAATGAACTCTCTAAAAGAAAGATGCATCTTGTTGGAATGAGTAGCCTGCTAAATCCCTTTAAAGCAATCATGAGGGGTATTACACAGCTGGCACCTCATTCATCCAGGAATTTTCAGGTGCTGCTAGGATACAGTGGAAAGTGTAACCATCCAACCTGGTGCCCTCTACTTCGTTCAGATACAATACCGAGTTTCCGGCGTTGGAGATAGTCATAATTTCTGGATCACCAGAAATAGTCACAACACCCTGATCAGTGAGAAGCTTTACCTTCTGATGTAGAGTAGAGGCTACTGCCCTATTTTCATGCAGCCATGGTCTTCCCAATAAGAAGTTAAAACAGGCTTGTATGTTAATGACCATGAATTCCACCTTCCTTGCCACGGGACCATTTTCAATGAGGAGGCTGATCAAACCCAATACTTCTCTCTTAGCATTATCGTATGCTTTGACCACCTGGTTGGATGGTACCAGATCCTCTTTTGAATACCCAAGCCTTGTTAGCACGCACAGAGGGCAAACATTGATTGCGGAGCCATTGTCAATCAACACCCTAGGTATCTCCCATCCATTACAACGTACAGTAATGTGTAATGAAGTGTTGTGGTTGATATTGTCAGGGAGATCATTGTCTGTGAACATGAGAGTTCGATCTACCCCATGAATGAGCCCCACCATCTCGTCAGGTGTTATAAGATCATCGAGGCAGATGGGGCGCCAGTATGTATTTGGAGTGGTGGAATGTCCTCCAGTGTTCTTCTCCACAATTGTTAAGACCGAAGAGGCATCTTCATCAGCATCGGAGTCCAAAATGAAGAAGGCACCATCATAGTCCAAAGTTCCACATATGTCAGAGAATGGATCTTTGTTTAGAGTGAAGCTGGGGTCTTTACAAGGCATTATTTTAACTTTTTCTTGAGTGGAATAGTCATATACCATGCACTTGTAACCTACGGCTATCGGTATTTCATACATTTGAGGAATTGTCTTGTGGATTAACTGAACTGGATCGCATCCGTCCGAAGCAGCAGAGATGGCATTAATGGCGAATGAGGGTTTATGCTTAGGAAGGGGTTTTTTTGTGATGTTAGGCTGAGAGTCATTTGGTTTATTGGAGATGGATCCCAGAGAAAGTTTTCCATCATCCACAAGGTTTTGAATTTGATGCTTTAGAGTCGTGCAGTTTTCAGTATTATGCCCCGGACTTTGTTGATATTCACAGTTTTGATTTGTGTCATAACCAGGGTAAGGATTTTTAGGAGGTGGGCGCGGATTTAAGGGTTGAATGAGATTGGCCTTTTTTAACTTGAAGAGAGCTTGGGAATAAGTCAAGTTCAAAGGAGTAAAGTTCCTTTGTGGTCGCAACTGGAATGCAGACGATGCACCAATGGCATGGATCACATTAGTTGTCTTAGGAGCTGTTGAATCATTGTTTGGGGCTCTTTTGTTATTTCCAAATTTCGCATTATAAGTAGCGCCGTCAATAGGTTCATCTTTCTTGATGTCTCCCCTTTTCACAGCATCCTCAACTAAAGTTCCCGTAGTTATCAAGGCTTTGAAAGTCGGGAAATACTGGTATGCCATATACTTCTGATAGACAGGAAGAAGGTTTTTCACAACCATTTGCAGCTGTTCCTCTTCATTAGGCCTACTCATCATTTTGGAACCCTTGTTTCTCCATCGAGTGATGAATGAAGAAAATGTCTCATTGAGGTTTTGAGAAGTGGTCTCCAGATCCCTTCTAGTAACATCAATTTCTTCATTTTACTTGTATTGGTTTGAGAACTCTCTGACTATGTCAGTCCAAGTGGATTTCTTTGCATTTTCAAGGTTGAGGAACCAATGTGCTGCAGCACCATCTAAGTATTGTTGAAATAATTGGGCCATCAAAGATTCTTCCACTCCCCATGGACTCATTGCCCCTACATACATTTTCAGGAAATTGGTGGGGCTCCCGGTCCCATCAAACCTTGTCAGATTAGGTATTTTGAAACCATGGGGTAATCGTGCCTTTGGGAAAAGAGTTAATCCATGAATATCCATCCATGGTTCAACCTTAGTCATGCCTTTTAAGACTTCTTTAAGCTTGACTACTTCTTCCTCGAGTTTAGTAGGAATTTCTCTCTCATTGTTCAGAGGCTCAAGATGAAAAGGCGAAGCTACTTCCGACTCTGGAAGAGGAGGAGGAGGAGGCATCTGGGCGCTTTGGCGCATTATGCCTAACACAGTTTGCTCAATATTATCCTGTCGGTCAAGCATGGCCTGGACAAGTCCTCGGAGCTCAGTCATTGGATCAGGTGGAGGGGTAGAGTTCTGTTGGTGCTCGTTGTTCGGAATTTCAGACAAGTTGTTGAGACGTGTAGCAGAGAATACAGCTGGTGTAGACAAGGATGACAATATTACTGACAGAGAACGTTCACTATGGTCAGAACTTCGGCGAATCAGCCTTGATCCTGAGCGGGCCCACGCAGAGTTCCTGTGAAATGAGATGAAAAGTTAATACGGAAGTTTGTCCAGACTTTGTTTCTTTTCTTTTTATTTATTTATATATATATATTTTTTTTTTGCAGGGAATGAAAGAAATGATATCTTTGAAAATTTTCTCTTTTTTTTTTTACCCCAATTTCAGTTAGTATCATTTATTAAAAGGTGTAAGACCTTGACTTTATCATTTGTTTTGGATTTTTCATTGGGTTTCTTTGACTTGTTATTCTTTTTTTTAGACTTGGACCTTTTATTTACATTTTAAACTGCCACTCTTGGACTCATTTGTTTTGGGATAATGCATAAATATTTTTCAAAATCAATTTGATAATATCCTTCCATTTCCTGCTACTATAGAAATAAGAGAAAAGAGGTATAACGAGGCATGTGCCCTCATTTTGGCAAATTATAATGCCCCATATATCGTTCTTCTTTGTAGTAACTTGCATCTATTGATTGCTTCTAAGTGCTGAAACCACAAAAGAAAATTTTAAATGCAAAAGGGGCCGCACCCGAAGGTTGCCTACGTATCTCCATAAGAGTATTTGGATTTGGGGACGTTTTTTTCTGGTGATGATTGATTTTTTTTGAATGGAGAATCAGGCCCAACGTAGTTCTGATATATGGAATTTTACATAATTTTCCTTTTTTTTTTTGCAGCTGCACTCGGAAAATGAGTTGCCTACGTACCCCTTTTAGTACATTACATAGTAGAGAAACTAAGATAGATGCATACAACATTAGATTTTTTTGTTGTTTTTTAGGGGATCAAGCCGCACGTAGCTCTACCTATAAAATACAATAAAACAATTAAATGATTCAGGTACTTCTTAAACTTTTCAGTTTTCAATTTACCGGGCGCCAGGCCATGTATTCTCCTGTCTGAAGACGTGTGTTCCACATTTCTTTCTTTTTCTTGACATATAAGGGGTTGTCCTCTCGGCTGAGGAGCCATGATGCCCATGCCTTGCACACCAGCATGCAAGAATCTCTTGTCTCATAATCAATCTCGTCCAGGATTATATAGGGTTCCATGATGGATTGGATAGCAGCTACTTTGTGTGCTGGACTCTCTTCTCCTTCACACTGAACTGTCCAGGATTCTTTGAAGAGCCAATGGAACTTTTTTTCAATCCTCTTAACTTCTTTCCTGTCTGGTACCCAATTCGGCCGATCAAGGTCCTCCTCGGGAATAGGCCAGTGGAAATAGTATTTTACCAGTTTGAGGGGTGGTGTCTCCGTGTGACCATTGTCGTTCTCCTCATGATTTAGGTGACATATATGAGGTATGCGGGATTTTTGCATTGCCACCCCCATTGCTATATCTCCTGGGACTGTGATTACCCCATGTGGAGTTATCATCTTCATCTTTTGGTGCAATGTCGAGATGATAGCTTGGTTCTTGTGGAGCCATGGTCGTCCTAACAACAGAGTGAAAGGAGCTTCGCAATCAACGATCAAAAAATTGACCTCTCGTATGGCTGCCCCAATGCGCAAGATCATGGTTGTTGAGCCTATAATTTCCTGTGTTGAACCATCATATGCAACTATGGTTCCTAGGAAGGCTTTTCCTTGTGGAGGAGGACACCCGAGCCACTTGAGGGTACTGAGGAGACAAAGATTGGTAGAAGCTCCGTTATCGACCATTACAGCTTTGATATGTCTGGCACTGTGATCAACAGTAATGTACAAAGCACTGTTATGAACTGGGTTATCATGGAGATCTTTATCAGAGAAGGTTATGGCAGAAGTGGTTTCAGCCTGATCTGTGTTGAGGGGTCCTTTTGGCATGTTCTGAGCACAACAAATGTCGGCATAAACTATGGGTTGATCAATTGTCATTGGGATAGTGTAAATAGCTTCAGAATTGGATCCTTGGGGTATTGAAGGAACGTTACTTCCTCGCATGCTGGGGTTGAGGGGAACATCCTTAGGACCTGTTTCATCTTCTACCGTTGGCGGTGCGGGGGTGGAATTTCTTGATCGTGTAGGATTCCCATGGATGGTTATTATTCCCGATGTCGTTGGGCATTTGAGTTTCTGGTGTGCAGGAGAGGCAACGGCTTTGTTCGCATGGAGCCATGGTCGCCCCAACAACAGAGAAAATGAGGTTAAAGCTTCGACCACTGTGAAATCTGCATCACAAATCCAGTCTTTATACCCCAGTTGAAGATTGATTGTTCCTATAGTCCTTCCTGAAGAATTGTCGTATGCTCCCAATATTGTATCAGTAGGACTCAACAACGTGCTGTTATACCCTAACTCATAAAGTGTTCCTTTGGGGCAAATATTGAGTGCCGATCCATCATCTATTAACACATTAGTCATTTCTCGCCCATTGCATTTCAAAGTGATGTACAGAGCTTGATGAGGATCTAGTTCCTTGGAAAGATCAGCCTTAGTGATGGACACAATTGGGTGTACCCATGATGGAGGAATAGGAATCTTTCCATCTTCTATTAGCTGGTGGATGGCATGCCGAAGGTCAACGCACCGGTATGTTTCGTGCCCATACTGATGGCAGAAATTACAGTATAATCCCATGTTCACCCCTGGTGGTAGCAAAGTGTAACAGTGATGCTTCGTATCTAGAAGGCCCTGTCTTTTCAAACGACTATACATGGTTCCCAAAGATTCTTCCGTGTCTGCGTAGAACTGGTTAATAGACCTCCAACAGCCTTTGCCCTTTGCTGAAGCTTTAGTTTGAATTTGCTTTCCAGAATCAGACATTGTGAAATGATGCAGGTTTCGATTTTCCCCATTTGTTTATTTTATTTTTTATTTTTTTTGAATGTGAAGTACCTGAAATGTACATACTAATAACATTAGTAAATGACTAATGAAATTTTTCTTTTTTTTTTAGCAAGAAATGGAAGAATCCTCTTTTTTTTTTTTAAATGTGATTAACCCTTTTGATTAGACACATTTTTTAGTTAATTTTTTTTTAGACTTGACATCTCGTGTATTTAGACCATGTTTTAATTACATTTTAATTCCTAAACATGACCGCTTTGAACTCGTGATTGTGACTTGTCATTTTTCATTTTGTTTTTTTTTTGAGATTTCATTTTCTTAGAAATCAATTTTGTTTTTTTTTTTTTTTTTGAGAAAAAACCAATTTGAATTAATTGAAATTTTTTTTTTTTGGAAAACAATTACCAATTTGTGAGTTTTTCTTTTGAAAATAATTACCAATTTGAATGGAAAAGAATTATGAAGTAAAAATTTTTTTTTTTTAAAATGAGTGAGCACACACACATTTTTTTTATGACTCTTGTGATGAATAAACAAAAATACTCTTAATAATTCAATAATCATTTCGGCAGCAATTCAGCTACACATAATGATTACTGAAATATTGACCGACTGAAAACGGACTGAGGAATTTTTTAAAAGTTTTTTTTTTCACATCATTCAATAACTGAAATAAATAAAGGACATGTGTGCATTGAGCCTTGTGTCCTAAAAGTCAACTAAAAGGTGATTCATTTAAGGAGAGATTATGTTAAAGTGGCCTCGAGTCACTTCCATTGTGTCCATCGAGGGTGGACGCTCCTGACAGAGTCGGTCGCAATAGCTCGTGGATGCAGGTTTTACGCCCTTAATTCATTAATTTGTCATTCTAAAATTCTGACCCTTGCCAATAGACAGAGGTATCATACCTAATAAGAAAATGGTTAAAAAGAGTGCACGTGTATGGATCGATAAACTACCAAGCACACGTAATTTTCACATAAGCCTGCTATATACAAAACTTAAATTGGGAATAGCCATAATTAGCTTTTTTATTATATATACAGATGGAAAATAACGCATTGTTCAGGTTTAAACCTCTTATACTTCAAGTGGAAGTACATTCCTCAGTGGAGTCGCCAGCCTGTGGTATCCGATTTTTTACTGTCTTAATTAACGGTCTGAATTCCACGAAAGTCTCTCATTGGACTTTGAGTTTTAGAAAACTTGGAAGTCGCCACCCTATTAATATCTGAATAGGGACAGATTTATTTAATAAATCATTTTGAAATCAATTTCAAGAAAAATCATTTAAAACGATGATGACTTCATATGGATAAGGCTTTTTTTGAAAATTGTTCTTTCATACCATGAGATAGGATTCGGGATTTAGGTTAAGAGGTGCGAACGTCTGGAACTCGTCTCCTCTTCCGTTCTAAAGAACGGGCTCTTACTAAATGCGTTATTTTCCATTTTAAAGTAATCATGGCTATTAAAAAGAAAGAAAATCACATAATTTGCACATATACACATTAACCATTTTTATTTAGGACCAATATATCATTTGTACATGGTAGGTTTGAGCACTGAAGTTGCACTACGTACCAATCATTGCGGGATTGGAATCCACTCATGGATAAAAACCGTCGTAGTTCGAGCATATGTCTCACCCTAAATGGTCAATTCCACTGGGGAAAGAAGAGGAGAGAATAGATTATGAATAACTCACCTTTAGAATTAAATAAATCTATCTGTAATGAGGTAATCACTCCAATTAGTGATTAAAATGGGGTTATGATAATCACTTTAATTAGTGATTAAATATGAAGGATTAAGATAATCACCTTAATTAGTGATTCAAAATGGAGGTTAAGATAATCACCCTAATTAGTGACTAAACTTAAGAGGAAAGATAATCACCTTGATTACTGATTAACAATGAAGGTTATGAAGTAATCACCCTAATTAATTATTATTCAAGGTTTAAGATAATCACTCTAATTAGCGATTAAATGAGAAGAATAATCGTCCTAATTAACGATCATTAAGGTTTGAGATAATCACTCTAATTAGTGATTAAATGAGAAGAATAATCGTCCTAATTAACGATTATTAGGGTTTAAGATAATCACTCTAATTAGTGATTAAATGAGAAAAATAATCCTCCTAATTAACGATCATTAAGGTTTGAGATAATCACTCTAATTAGTGATTAAATGAGAAGGATAATCGTCCTAATTAACGATTATTAGGGTTTAAGATAATCACTCTAATTAGTGATTAAATGAGAAAAAATAATCGTCATAATTAACGATCATTAAGGTTTGAGATAATCACTCTAATTAGTGATTAAATAATGATTGGAGATAATCACCCTAATTAGTGATTAAAAGAAGTTTGAGTTAACCGCTCTAATTAGCGATTAATCGAGGATTGAAATAACCACCTTAATAGTGATCACGTTTATTATTTTCGAGTGGTCTTAGAAGGTTTGCTTCCTAATTGAAGGCTTTTCGGAAATAATCTTTATTGAAGATTATAAAGTCATTTGGAGAGAAATGATCAATTTGAGATCGAATTTGGAGATTTGTGTTTGGCTAATTGGAATTTGGTCATTTAAAGCGAGACACGTGAAACGGCCTAAAATCAATTCGGAGATCGTTATTACCAATCTAATTATGTCAAAATATATGATTAATCCATTTGAATATGGAGAACACATTTTTAAAATGTAAGATGGATCATCATACAATTTAACTTAGTTAGATTTGCAATTTTTCCTTTTAATTGAGATTGGGTCATTTGATTCAGATACTATGATATATTGGCCCAACATGCAATATTTGTAACATTGATTGCTCATTTTATTAAAAAGAATTGTGAAATTATTTATGAACATTATGCATAAATATCTCCATGTTTTTTTATTAATTGAGTGATGCAACAATTATTTACAAATAAACTATTATTACAACAATATGTACAAAATCTATGATCTATACAAATCTTCAATCTTGATCTTCACCATGATGCTCCTTGATCTTCACTTCCTTGAATGGGCTTTGGAATTCATGTTTATTTGTGAATTTGTGAAAGTTAAAGATTAATTAACTTCTTTGATTGATTGTGATTTTTTATGACAGTTTTATTGATTTTTATTTACATGATAAAGTGAATCATTTTAAGAGAAAATTAAAATTTCATGATTTTTTATTCACATTTTCGTATGAAGAAAACACATTTTTTTTTTATGAAAGGTGAGTTAATCACTTTATTTCATTTTCCAGATTGCCTTTTTGTTCTTGTACTAACTTACAAAAATCATAAATTTCTATACAAAGTGTTAAACTGAGCATATGATACATCTATGGATAGATCAGTGAGTTCTTTATGTTTTGTCAAAGTTTAACAAGTTTTTAGTGACCACTTGAATTATGGTGAATTTTATACTCAAACTAGTCAAAACAGGACCTTTATTCAAATTATTCTTTGGGATCTAGCTTATTGAACTTTTTTTGAAGTGAATTTTAGTATGAACATTCTAGACACTTTGAAGAACTAGACTAGATATTTTCACTTTAATTGGACACTCTTAAGACCTTTTTTTTTATTTCCTTAACTGAAAGGAAAATCAATTTTCTGGAATTTAGTGATTTACATGAATGAGTTTGTAAAAATGATGTAAAATTTTATGAAATTCATATCAACATGATTTTTAAATTTTTGACAAGCTACTTATGTTTTCTTCAAACTTGGTGTTTTTAGTTTTATCTAAAGGATTTTATTGTTAACTTTATTGACAGAACAAGCTTAGGTGGTACTGAACAAAATTTATTTTGCACAACAAAGTTGTACGATTTTTATTTATTTTCACAAATTTTTTTTTTAGAAATTACAAAGCCCAGTTGCTGGAAACATCCTGTGCTTCATAGGAAAAATATTAAATCCTACAAACTACTCTGATAAGATAGACGAAAAAATGGAAGGAAATACGAAATTAAAACTGATAATAATTACAGCATCACATTTTCTTTTTTTATGGAGATGTTTATACACAACTATCTTGAATTTTTTTTTATGAAATCATTTTTGGTGATGAATAACAACTTGATTATGGAAAATCACATAATCATATTATTTTCTAAGAGTCACCCCATTAGAGATGACTATTCTAGGTGGGGTGATTTAAGGTTGGGAACCTATTAGGACTTCCACATACCCAAATCACTCCAAAGATTAAAAAATAATTAGAAGAAAACAAGGAAGAAGTTCGTACATGATTAAGAAGATAATCAAAATAACAAGAACTTCAACTTTACCTTGCTAGCTCAATGATGCACTTCCTTTTTGCAAATTTTTCTACCTTTTTTTGTGATTTTTCTTGATTTCTAAGTGAGTTTCTAAATCTTCTTAATTGCTAACTTAAACTCTTTTTGTGTTTTTTCCTTTTGATGAACTTCTTTTACTTACTTATTAAGACTTTTGCTTAGATGAAAAGATTAAGGAGGAGAAGAGTAGTAGAGAAGATGAGAGTGAAGTTGAATTGTGTTTTTTTCAACTTGGTTTTGAAGTGAATTTTGGAGGGTATTTATAGAGAAATGAGGGAGGTGAACTAGGGTTTCAACGAGGTAGAAAATCAGATTTTTCATCCAAAAAAATCTGATTTACTTCATCCCTAATTACCCTAATGACATCACTCTAATGACTTCACCCTAATGACATCATCAAATCTCTTTGGAAACATAAATATTCTTATTCTTTTTTAGATTTGCTCATTAATGAGGCAAGATCAGATTTTCAGAAAATATTCTTCCTAAAACATCCTAATATGCAAAAAAAAAGCATTGAAAATCGTGCAAACGAAACTGACCATAATGCTGCGCCTAGCGCAGGAAGCTGCGCTAGGCACAGCACCTTGCGCCTGGCGCAAGGTCCTGCATCTGGCGCAAGGTCCTGCATCTGGCGCATGATTGTGTGCTTGGCGCACACCTGACCTTTCCGGAAAAAAATCCGGATTTCCCCCTCTTACACATGGGATTTGATTCTTATTCTCACATCTTTTCATGATTCTTATTCTCTAACTAATGGATAAAGGATGTGTTTAGTGGATAAAGAATATATTCTTATTCTTTATCCAATGAACAATGACTTGACCATCAAGGAAACTGATTAATGCCGATTTTGGGATACGACGAAAATCCCGACGCCTAATCGCGACTTGTTTTTTCATTTTTCCGAAAGACTAACTTAACATAATTAATGAAAACTCGTCAAATTAATGAAGACGAGCATGATTATACTACGAATCATTTTATTAAAACGGTGGTGGTAGTATTGACTACAACTCACGAAAATTATACTTCTAAGCCGAAAATGTATGATTAATAGCAGACCAGCAGCAGCGGGAAGCGCATTTATTACATGGGTATCACACATGTTAGCAGACCAGCACCAGGAACAATATCATACTTGTTTTAAGTGTTTATGCCAACACGTAATGACAATGACCAAATGATAATGGTATTCACAATTGCAAAATAAGAACTTAATAACATATATTCAATTGCACCAGTAAAAATGAGCAAACTGTAATCTAGTTCATAAAATGTAATTAAACAGCAACAACACTTCGTGATAATATGCACTAATAACATAAATTATTATGAAGAAGCAGAAGAATAGAACAACAAAAATTGAAATAAAATGGAACATGAAGCAAGTTTAAAATGTTGGAGTATAAAAACACAGAACTCGTATTAGTAACTAAACATGAACTCTATTTCAGCATGTTCCTTTCCCTTGTATACCCTGGTTACCTGCACAAGGATCCATCAATTCCTCAGAAAACTTGGGACATACATTCTCGGCTATCAAACAAAAGGACAAACTTTTAAACTGCATGAGACAGTTCATCTTAACTCCCAGATATAAGTATATATTCACTGTGTTTTCCTTTACTTCTCATGCATATAAATTAAAAGTTAGCTTAAAAGGCCATTTAATGCTGAGAAAGTGGTAGCTGAAAGTTACAAAGGTTCCGCAAAACTAGTTCAAAGCTTAAAATAACTATAAAATTGGTGGGAAGCAAAAAATTTAGATGAACAAGCAACTCAATCGGTAAGCTACTTTCACTAGCTTACTGTGAACTAGCTAAAATTAGGAGTCGAAAAAAGATAGCTTAAAGCTACGAAGGTAGTCGAAAGCTAAATGAGTGCCTTCTATAACATATATAATTTAAAAACTACTTCACAAATCAAACACTATAAACTTGAAAAGCTAGTATATTTCACACACCATTGATACTTGCTACATTTTAAGCCGATTTTCCTAATATTATTATAAATAATAATAATAATGATAAAAGACAGAAGCCTCGTCATCTTTATCATAGCAAGATTACATCGGACTCAGCATAGCAACCATGAGCTAAGCTAATCACACATATATAATGTAAAGATACGCAGCCATAGGGATCAAAGATCAAAATTTCAGTGAACTAAATCAGATCCGTACTGACTAATTCTCACCTGAATATTACAGAAATCATATAATGGACTCGGAATAACTCTAATAGTTACCTCTCCAAGTCGCAACAGCGTACCCCGAGTGAAGTGGATGCGTTAACGATTCTCAGATCAAGATCTCCAAACTACAATAAGGAGGAGTATACCCAAATTAGAAAATTTCATGGAAGAAGAGGCATCTAAAATGCCTTGCCAAGAATCAGAACGTTTACAAGCACACAAACTTTTACAAGCACCCAATAATCAATAGAACACAAACTTTTACAAGCACACAATAAGGAGGAGAATACCCAAATTAAAAAAGGCATTAGTGTTTGTAAGTTTCTTTATGAGCGAGATACGACTCATTCTTAACTTACCTCAAGCCTACACATGACTATCCGTCCCATCTAAATTGCCTTGCCAAGAATCAGAACGTTTAATTTGCATCAACCGACAGTCCAGCAAATCTATCCACTACATAAAGCTCGTGAAACTTTATCGTTATAAGAAAACTATGCTTCCAGTTTTTTAATTTTTTTTTTTTTAAGTTAGACAATACTTCTAAAATTATTAAGAAATAAAAGTTGCTCATGTAGACCACATAGAAACAGAAAGAATGGCTGATGTATCCACCAGGTAGACTTATAAGTCATCCTTTCTCCAATATATAAACATTGTAGAGGTGCAGTATTAGCCAAGGGTAAACTACGAGCAGCGCGAGAAAGACAAACTCATGTATCTGAACTTGTCAAGTGTTATTTCAAAATAATTCCATACATTCAACAAAGTGATAGAAACTCAAGAAATGAGCTTTCATGCCATCATGTGTGTGTGTGCATGTCTGTAAGTGACTATAATGACAGTGGTTCACACAATTGTTATCAGGTAAATGTACACTCTACCTGCATTCCTTTTCATATCGGTAATATAAAAAATGTTGCAGATCAGGTGGTGAAGCACACACCCACTACTCAGTGTCAGCATAGATCCTTTGACCCTAATACTAATTTTCTAGTTCTTCAATCGGGAACCCGTATGCCTTTCCCACTCACTACGTTACTGCTTCGATGTGGAATCCTCAAATGAATCCTCAAATCGGGGCTGAGGGAGTATGTTTCATGTGTTATTTACTGATGAGGAAAATAGTATCACTAGAGGAAGATACATAGAACATTTACGCAAAAAAGCTTCATTAACGATTTCAAAAGGTTAAAATATGTCTTGATGACTAGAATGGACGAAAGATAGTCTTGAATACAAAATCAAAGTTTATATAGATGAAGCTAATTTCTTACCCCATCATAAAAGAACTCTGCTCCTCTTTCTTTCTCCCATGCCCTGATTTTTGAAGTTAAGGACCCCACTATTGCTGTTCCAAACACAATTCAAAGCAAATATCTCATTAGGTTCCTAAATCTTGTGGCAACCATACCTTAAGAAATCTGATTTCCATGAAGAAAACATCAAGGTCGATTTTGTCACTAAAAGAGACTTACACTAGCAAGATATTCTAAAATGAGCTATAATGAAAAAATATACACCTTTTGTGATTACATAAAGGAGTAGAGAAGACACGGTAAACTTCAAATTCAAAAATAAATCGCACTAGACCCTTGATTGAACTAGGAGCAGCATCTGCAGCCAAATCCGCTGTTGGATTTTCTTCAAGAGCTACTTTATTCTTTTGATCAAGGTATTTAAAAGACATTCTAGGAAGACAAAGTAAGTCCAATATTTCAAGTAATCTGAGAGCAAAAGAAGAAAAAGAAGAACTCAAGAAGACATGATAAAAGGAAGCATTAGTACACAAAAATCCCATGCATTGATAAATCTAATGTATGGAAGTCTATCTTACACTAGTGGGGAAAACATCAAGTGCCCATCATCCCAAAAGTTCCAATTTCATTAAGTATTCAATAATTTAGTATAAAAAGACTAAAGTGATTAAAATACATGAAAAAGATAAAGAAAGGAACTTGCATTAGCAAGAGACTCCAAGGAAGAAAACTGGGACTTTTAGGGTCATTGAGTAATTGTATTCACATTAGTTTCTCTTAGCACATTAAAATGAACATATAACTGTATAGCAAATTTCCAAAAAATAATTCATGCAATTTCAAAGTACCCTGTTCTTAGGTCGGCGCAAGTTAAGAGTAAATTAATTTTGGGCTTTACTTTCTCTACATACTGACGACTATGGAAATTCAAGTGGACTCTGGAGATACCTACCAATTTTCACTTCATCCACCTACAAATTTTCATTTCATCTTAATAGTGTCAACCATAGTAAAGTCAAGTGCACATAACTACATAAATACACTATGGAAAGGTGACTTTAAGAGCTAGTTGGTATTCCATCTAATTCCTTCATGACTAATTAAATTCATAAACTTCTGAATTTACCAGTAAGTTCACATAAAAAATAATTTTCATCTGCACACTTACAAACAGGGAGTGGAGAGACAAAACGTGCGACTGCTCCATCAAATAGTGAATAACCTTATAGCAGCACTCAAAGCTTATTCGACCAAGGGCAAAACCCTTAATTTCTCAACACCCGAAAAGAAAAAGAAAAATGAAAGAGAGAATAGAACTTTCCAGCAATACTAGCTCAGAACTACTCATATACATGCCCTTTATCACCATCTGATCATATAATTTTCCAAGTTAGCATAAATTAATGAACCTTGCACCACATTGCTTTTTACTTTTTACCAAAATCACCTCTTGAATTAAACCAAGTAAACCAAACACAAACTATGAAACCAAACACAAACTATGTAACTAGAAGTCTAGAATTAACCGTAATTTCAAGAAAGCTTTATAAGAGCTATGTCAAACTAGGAGAAAACCTAAGGATCAAAGAAAGGCCAAAAATGTAACTCCATTTAACAAGTTTGACTCCAGCAAACCAAGTAAACCCAAACCTCTCTTTTACATCATCTGACTTTAAATCAGGACCTAGTGAACTGGGACTGTTCTGCATCAACATGAACAACATCATTTACAAAATTCATCATATCCTAAAAATACAAATAAATATGAATACAATATTAGATCAGAGAGGGTGAAATAAAGCAGTGTAGATAAAGCATAAGAGGATCTGAATTTAACAACATAAACGACACCAGCCCAAATCTATTGATGCACTCTCACAACTATTATTATTCTCGTGCATCAGCTTTAGGTACAAAGAAATTCAAGCACATAAACTACAAAAGTTAAAAGGCAGGCAAGGAAATTGCATAAGAACATCAGTTAGTCAAGTTTTTCGTCAATTGAAGAACATTTGTGAAGCTAATTTGAAGGTAATATGAAATTTAAGAGAAAAGAAAAAAATGTTAGAAGAAAATTCATTGACACTAAACAACTTTCACAAGAGGTGTTATCGCACATAACTTCTCAAACAACATAAATCCTCACAAATTCAAACTGAATCTTCTGAAATTAGTCTAATAGCAGCAAGACCTTCAATTTTACATTTTCTCAACAAATTCAGCGGATAAACTTACCCTGCAAAATTAGCAACTTCAGATCCACATACACCTGAAAACAATCACAAACGGGAAAACAAGACTCGTCAAAACTAAACCAAAATCATGCAAGATTATAACCATCAATTCACAAAACCTAAAATAGATGCACGAAAAGAAATATGAGGTATATGAATACAACACGAAAAAACTTGTTTAAACAATCAAACACAATCATTTCACACCCACAAATATAACCAATCAAGAAAAAAAACAACAGCAGAAAATTACCAGCCAACCAATGTCTAGTAGCAACGCAAACATCAAGGCGGCTGATCCACCATCTAATCTGGAACCGAACATACCTTCCACCCCTCAACTTGCCAAACCTCATAAACACACAGAATAAAAACCAAGAAGATAACAAAATTGGAAAACTGTAAAAAAGAAAAAGAATCAAACAAAATCGAAAATCAGATTAAATTTTACAAAATTCATGGAAAAAAAGGACGAGAATTGGAAATAAACCTACTGATTGCTGAATGCAATGGCGAGTTGAAGAGTTAAGTGAGCGAAGTCATGAACTTGAATCACCCCTTCAAGCACATTAATCAACTCATCGAACCGGCCCAAGCTACAACGTAAATCGCGGCCCAGGTTAAGAGAAAGCACAACTTTTCATTTAGGAATCAGCAACATACGAGGTTTTCCCAAAAATAAAAATCTAGGGTTTTAGATGAAACATTTGTCTCTCAATGCTTCCTCTTTCTTCGATTGGTCAGCAATTATATTAAACCCTAGAATTTATTCGAGTAATTTAGAAAAACCTAGAAATTAGGAGACAATAAAACCTGAAGGAGTTAGGAGGTCGATTCAACCAGTTGAACTGCGGAGAACTTGAGCGGGAAACTTGGGAACGAGGGACGACGGAGGGAGGGACAGCGGGAGGTTTTGACTTGAGAGAGAGAGAGGGTGCAGTTGAGAGAGAGAGGGTGCAGTTGAGACTTGAGAGAGAGAGGGAAAACAATAAAGAGAGGGAAGGCCTGATGACTCGATGAGGAGGATCGATTTTTTTTTAGTGCGTACAGATTTCATGAATTGAGGGAGGGTCTAAATGCTCGGGTTGACTAGTCAACTGGAGCATTTGATAACAAATGCTCCGGTTGACTAATCAACCCGAGCATTTGTGAATTTTTTTATTAAAATTTTCACAAATGCTCGGGTTGATTAGTCAACCAAAGCATTTGATAAGTAGCAAAAGTAGTTTTTTCCACTAGTGTAGGGAGCTCATTTCCTTAGTTACTCTAAAGTTAAGCGTGCTTGGCAGGGAGTAGTCCAGGGATGGGTGACCTCCGGGGAAGTTTCTCAGGGTGCGCATGAGTAAGGACAATATGCGACGGAAGAACTTGTGTTGGTTATTGAGGACCGTTGTTGGCCCTGTATGCGCATTGGTGACAAGAGAGTCAACTCCGTATGGGTCGGGTGTTACACGGAGGACTTCATTCATCAACCTCATGAAAGAGCTTGGGGCGTTGTAATGCTCAAATGACATCACTAACCACTCATACAACCCTTGCTTTGTTTTGAAATCTGTTTTCCAAAAAAAACAAAATTTGTTTTCCACTTATCTTCGTCCCTTGTTTTCATTTAATGATATCCACTCCTTAAGTCTATTTTGGAAAAGACTAAGGCTTCACTCAACACATCTAACATGTCTTGCAAACGAGGCATAGGAAATGATATTTGATTGTTATGTTGTTAATGGAACGAATATCAACACACATTCTCCAAATACCATCTTTCTTTGGTACTAAGAGGGCAGGAACGACGCAAGAATTAAGGCTCTCTCTCACATAGCCTCTTTCTATCAATTCATTCACTTGCTTTTCAAGTTTCTTATTCTCTTCCCGATTACACCTATAGGCAGCCTTGCTGCACAATGGTGCTCCTGGAATCAAGTAAATGGCGTGCTCAATGCCCCTTATTGGAGGGAGGCCCTTGGGTAAGTCATTGGGAAACACATCGTTTTACTCTTCTAACAACTCATTCAAAGGAGATGAGTCATTACAAGAAGTATCATTCTCATCTTTGGTTCTCACAACCAAAGCATACCCTCCCCCATTTTCTTCCACTATTTTTTCGAACTCATTACAAGTTACAAGATAGTTGTTTTTCTCTTTGTATTTCTTAGCAACTTTAGGGGGTAAGGGAAGCAATTTATCTTTTTACCATCTTTGGTAGTTACAAGATATACATTTGATTTTCCTCTACGCTCTGAATCATGATCAAATTGCCAATGCCTTCAAAGTAACAAGTGACACGCATTCATAGGTTATAAGGCTCATCATAATCTCGCATCTTCAAAGCCTCCAATAAAGTAAAAAACCAAAGCTTGTTTCTTAACCCTAACACCGTTGTCATCATTCAACCAATTGAGCTTATAAGGCTCATCATGATCTCTAGTAGTGAGCTTCAACTTACTCGCGACTTCGTATGAAATGACATCCGTTTGTGCTCAAGCATCAACAATCACACTGCAAGTCTTCTCATTTATCTTGCATCTAGTGTGGAACAAGTTGTTATGTTGCCTTTCATCTACTTGAGGTTCACTAAACAAGATTTTGCAAACCACCATCATGTTATGCTCACTCTCCAGAGGAATTTCCTCATCAAAGTCGTGCTCCTTATAGCTCTCATCTATTTGAACTACAAAATTATACAATTGTTCTTCTTCATGCATAATGGCACATTGAGTGGCAGTTAAAACAGTTTTCCTATGACACTCTAGTAATATGACCCCCTACCATGACATTTAAAGTATTTTCTCCTCGTAGCAAGCTCACTAGGTGAAATCACGGCCTTCTCTTTTTCTTTCCCTTTATCAAATCTAGAACAAGATGAAAAGGCCTTACATTGAAAAGTACCCCCCTTAGAGTAGGAAGGAGTAAATTTCGAAGTACCCTTGAAAGAAGAAGTTTTGGGCTTCTCCTTCTCCTTTTATTCTCTAGCTTGAGCCTCATATTTCAAGGCAAGCTTACATACATCACTTAAAGTGGCATAGTGAATCACTTCCACTTTTTTACTAATCCCCTTAGAAAGACCTTTAACAATAAATCGAGCAATTTTAAAGGTTTATTTCTGTAAAATCACATATTAAATAAAGCTTCTCAAATTCATTCATGTACTCCTCCACACTCATGTCATTCTCTTGTGAAAGGTGGGTCAAATTTAAGTATTGCTCTTGCTCATACTCTTTACTAACCCATTTATCCCTCATTTTCTTTTTCAATCGAGTCCATGAATCAATTCTATCTTTTCCTTCTCTTCTTCAATTTGATTTAAGGTTTCCATACCACAATGCAGCAAATTTAGTGAGTTTAAGGACAACTAGTTTGAACCTCTTTTTATCATCATAACTCTTATAATCAAAGACGGTTTCTATTTGCCTCATCCAATCAAGAAAAACATCACAGTCACCCCCCATCAAATTTAGGTATTTTAAATTTCAAACCCCTATCTTCATCAAAATATCTAGAAGGATTAGTCTCACTAGCCCCGTCATTATTTTCTAGAAAAAAATCAACTTTCTTGTTGTTTGCAATAGCATGTCAGCAATAACATCCATTTTAGTGTTTCGTTGTACCTTTCGGCCTCACTCTCTTATGATGTTTTCTCCAAATTTTCTAGTTTTTTAGGATAACCTGTAACATCCTAGCAAGATCCTCCCCAGCCATGTTTTTCCACTATTTTGCTAGATTATTACAAGTACAAGTGTGAATCTGTCCTAAACTTCAAGCAATTGAACGAAAATGTAAAAGGTCTTAATACTCTCAAAGGCTTACAATTTATGAAAATTAAGGAAATTCTAAGAAGAATAAAATAATAATCTCCTTAAAAGCTGACCAGATGAAGGAGATATCTTAATTTGAAGTTCAGTGTGCTATTTTCGCTTCTTTTTTGCGCAATTGCTAGAAAAGTGCCTAGCTTAATATCTAGAAAAATTCACAAAAATCTGAAAACATCGGTGAGTATTCGAATAGAAAAATATGTAGATTAAAAAAAAAGAAACAACCAATTTGGACTCCTTTAGGCTGAGAAATCACCCTTCAAAGTCGACTGAAAAATTGATCTAATTCCAGCAGTTTTGTTTCTCCACCAAAACGTGACTTTTTTTTCAAAAAATTTCACCAAAACTCAAATACCATATGATGTAAAGGTAAAACCACCCTCCAAATTAAGTATGGTTAATGATTATAAAATCAAATGAATAAGAATACTCACACAAATGCAATATGAACTGACGTAACAAAGGATAGAACCAAAACTCAAGAACACACTCAAAGTTTTGGGTATTTAGGCCAGAGATAAGACTCACACAATCTCTCCTAAGCTTATCACTCAAGACTCATTCAAAGCAATAAGCGAAAACTTAAACTTGAGACAAACTCAAAAGTTAAGCTTACAAAACACGATTTTTTTTTATAATCTCACAAAAGGAGCAGCAAAAAATGAAAGGATTACAAGCACCAAAATCCTGGCAAAAACCATCCAAAGAAACGATTTTACGGAGCTTAAACAACTGCTGAATTCACGCCTATCATTAAACCTCATCAATGGGCTTTTATGTGCAGGAAATGATGCGCTTAAAACACTCCTAAACACATTCTAATCAACCGGCCATTAGGAGATACTTGAGGAGTAATCTCTAGGCTTAATTACAAGCAAAATAAAACAGCAAAAGCAAATAAACATAGCGTGCCTAAAACAGAACTTTGGCCTGCTCATAAACATGTCTTCTATGTCTTCCTTGTTGTTGTTGGGCTTCAATCATTGATTCATGTTATGCATGTGACAAATCCTGGTTTGTATGCAAAAGGTGAGAACCCAATACTTTCTAACACAAGAGCAACCGGTTCATGAACTAAAGAGCCTTTAAGTGGGCTTTTTTCCTAAAAAAAGACCTAAAATAATTATTTTTAATACCTAATAAGATAACATTGAGAACCGAATTAGGAACAATGTAAAATGATAGCATAAGAACTTATAACCTTAATGTTGTCTTTTGTGATTAACTTACTCAACATTACGATTAATTCTTCTAGGGTGGTTAAGATTGCTTCATGGTTATTCAATTTCATAAATTTTTCATATAATTTATGTAAGTAGAGGGCAATATGGAAAAATCCGAGCTTTTGACTTAATTTTTAACCTTACCCCTCGATTGCTTCCTCTGGTTAATGACCAAAATTTGGGGCTACGGAAGGATAAACAACAGTTGGCATGACTATTGCCTAATTCGTTGTCTTGGGGTCGTCCCTATTCTTATAATCTAATTGGGTATATGAGTTTTCCCATAAAAGACTTGTTGACGACTCCTATTCAAATGTGTGCGCTCCCTAATCATCCAAATGCATCCTTACTCAATGTAGGTAGCATATTCAAATAAAAATGTTCTATAGTTCTCTATTAAAGAAAATAGTATCTATTCCAAAATATTAAATAGTATTCCCTCCATCCTATTTTACTTCTTACACTTTCCATTCTCATTCACCCATATTACGCTTTAGATTTCTAATGTTGGACATAGACCACTATTATTATAATCTTTTTACTTTCCAAGCATGACTCACCACTCCCTCTAATCTCCTCCAAATAAGATAATATCTCACTAACTTCTATAGCATTCACCTTTTTTATATCTACTTTTCGAATACAATATTATCTTAAACTACAATATTAATTGATAACCAAATAATAATTTTATTATCTTAAACTACATGCCTTGATAAGTAAAGAGTATTGTAGGACGAATGAAGTATATGATATTCAATTCCGAAAAGAGATATTTTAGTTTGACACTAATTTCAACTCGAGTTAAGTATTTTTGCTCAAGTTGAGCTACAAGCCATCAATTATGAGCTTGAGTCGCAGTATATATGAAGCTTTGAGGTCATTACGTTGCGAGTCGAATCAAACAAATTTTGAGATAAGTCAAGCGCATTCAAACTACTATAAACTCATTCAAAGGGCTTGTTCATTATCATATACTGTTTTCAATTTCATTCTTTTTGACAATTACAAAACGAAAACATGGAAACCATAAAGACTACTTTACATTTTTTTTTATCAGTTTTCAAAACCAATAAGATTAGAATTCAATAAATTTGACTATTTTTAATTTCAATATAAATGTTATATCATATGACTTTAAAGAGTCTTGCTATTATCACCCTTGATAGATCCCCTAATTGAAAATAAATTGCATTGCGTCTATGCATTTGAAATGTTTTCTACTCACAAACTGTAAGGTATAATCATATACTTCATCCCTTTTATAGCTATTTCATTTCAACGGTCTTTCAATCACGTCTTTCATAGATAGTGGGAAAAATTGATTGCAGGGGTCCCAACTGTTGCCAAACATTTTTAATAGGTCTCAACTATTAATTAACATGTGGAGGTCCTAACTTTGAAGGACATTGTTTTTTATAGCGCCCAGTGGGTTACCCACCTACTACAACAACGTGACTTCGGTGGAAGTCACATGACTCAAACATTTTTTGCCCCACACCCCTATTTATTATTATATAACTTCTACTGGCTCTTATCTCTCGTCTAATTATTAGTCTGGGAATAACCAAACACAAATAAGCATCATATTGAGCATTAATCCTAGTTTCAGTTCCTTCAACAGCCAAAGCAAAAGCATCCATAACAATAATGGTGCCACCATCAGTTTTTCCCTACATCAAACCCATCACTTAAATGGTATCGCCACTCGCTATAATGCAATGAACCAACATCTTGAAGAGTGCAAGTGTGGAGATCTTGAGTCATTTGAAGTAACGCGGGTCGTTGGCCCATCGTTTTTACTACTGTATGTATTGAAGTGGTGACGGGAGTGAAGGAGGAGATGACTAGAGGAGCAGTGTTTATGTCAAGAAATTAAGGGATTGTGAAAGGTTGAGATTTGATGTGGGTCCCAAGAAGATGTGTCTGAGCTCCATTATCCGTACGCCGTAATCCTGCAAAACAAGGTTAGACTACCCCTGGGGTTGTTCCGGGATCGCCCCTCCAACGCTCAAGTCAAATGTGATTCAGGTAGAGAGAGAAAATGATCAATGTAGAGAGAGATGCACTGGTTTTTGTAGGTCAGAATTGAATACATGCTCATTAATGTGACTTATGCTATTTATAATGTCGGGGATTCCCAGAAAGGTAACCTTGAGAAGAAGGGCCCTCTTGGAAGTAATAGGCCTTGTTTCCTTTTAAGGTAACCATACTTTTTACAGCTTATGGGTGCTTCACTGACCCCATGGAATTAGGTCAACTCCATGGTAAGACCCACACCTATCACCTGTCTGGTAAGAAAGTGGGCCCTATTGTAATATTGGGCCAATCCTTTAATTTACCCAAACAATTATTCCCACGTCAATGGGGGGTCATTGGGCCCAAGCTTGGAGACTCGCGGCTTTGGCCGAACAGATGTCACCCACTTATCGAATGTTCAACCGGTGTGCTCATGGCACTGGGATAGGGTACCTTGTTGTACTCAACTTTTGATTTGACTAACTACAAGGGGCGGCTCGGCAGAACCGAATGGGTTGGACGTCGTTCGGCCAAGGGCCAATGTGCCACATGTCGTCCAGACGGGTACCTGGAAGTACTTAGCTTGAATTCCGCTAAGTACGAGAGTGGCTCGACGTCCTAAATTGACCGAGTGGGTAGGACGTCATTCGACTAAGGGCTAATGAGCCCGACACTGTCCGAACGGGTGCCTTGAGATACTTATCCCAAATTTGGCTAAGTTTAGAAGTGATTCGACAAAGGGGGAAGGAGCCCCCAAATTGGCCGAGTAGGTCGTTCGGCTAAGGGCTAATGAGCCCCACGCTGTCCGAACGGGTGCCTTGAGATACTTAGCACATATTTGGCTAAGTATAGAAGTGACTCCTCAAAGGGGGAAGGAGCACCCAAATTGGCCGAGTGGGTAGGACGTCGTTCGGCTAAGGGCTAATGAGCCCCACGCTGTCCGAACGGGGGCTTTGAGATACTTAGCCCAAATTTGGCTAAGTTTATAAGTGACTTGGCAAAGGGGGAAGGAGCCCCCAAATTGGCCGAGTGGGTAGGGCGTCGTTCGGCTAAGGGCTAATGAGCCCCATGCCATCCAAACGGGTGCTTTGAGATACTTAGCCCAAATTTGGCAAAGTATAAAAGTGACTCGGCAAAGGGGGAAGGATTCCCCAAATTGGCCGAGTGGGTAGGATGTTGTTTGGCTAAGGGCTAATGAGCCCCATGCCACCCGAACGGGTGCCTTGTGGTACTTAGCCAAAATTTAGCTAAGTATTGGAGTGACCCATCTGGTTGAAAATGCCACTTGGTAGCCTTGAATTATTGAGTATTGGGGTCCCTCCTTTCCTTACAAAATGGGTATCTTTTGGACTGTGGTTGGTGGACTGCTTAGGTCCAATTAGGACCTCTAAATAGCCCATTTAAGAGACGCGGATGGGTTATCGTTGCGCGTTCTCCGATGTTTGTCTATATATATGGGTGAGGAAAGAGAATTTGAGATCATTTGCTCATTTCTCTCAAATTCTCTCAAATTCTTGCTCTCCAATGCTCTCAAGTTTCCAAGTTTCCAGCCTTTATTTCGTCCGACAAGGTACACTGCTGATCTTTCCTTTGCCTTTTCTTTTATTTTTTTTCATAATTCTTGGCCGACTCCCTTTTTTTTTAGATAGTGGAGAATTCGTCTGAGTCACTCACCCCCCACCCTCACCTCATTATAAATTATTCAAGGAGGTGAGAGGGGTAGGAATAACGTTGGTGTTGACCCTGATTGGTTTCTCCCACCCCTCGGTTGTCCCTGACGTTGTGTCCCTTTCGAGTCCCTCGTCGTCTTTGGAGGAGGAGGCCGAAGGCATCATTCCCTACCCTTGGGAGGTGTCTCTTGCATGTCCTTCCTCGAGGAGTTACTTAGACAAATACTTGTCTGATGGTGTAGTTAGGGTAGCCATGTCTGAAATTGAAGAACCGCCATCAACATCTGGTCAGCTTGAATTCCCCATGGATCCGAAAGGGGGGCCTGGATCCTTCTTTTCCCTTCACGCCTGGATAAAGGCGTTGAAAGACGATCTCCATAGCATCACTGCCAAGTTTGCAATAAAGGACCCTTCTTTTTGGTCCGACCGAAAGCTTCGCATACGGTACTGACTCCTCCGACCGGATGTACCGCAGTTTATTACAAGGCCCTAGAAATGGGGCTCCGATTCCTTTTGACTGCCTTCGCCAAAGAGCTCTTGAATGCGTATAAC
This sequence comes from Beta corolliflora, assembly GCA_947648045.1. Taxonomy (NCBI): domain Eukaryota; kingdom Viridiplantae; phylum Streptophyta; class Magnoliopsida; order Caryophyllales; family Amaranthaceae; genus Beta; species Beta corolliflora. The sequence goes on along the minus strand of CANSZD010003166.1, from coordinate 843,462 downwards.
CTGTGTAATACCCCTCATGATTGCTTTAAAGGGATTTAGCAGGCTACTCATTCCAACAAGATGCATCTTTCCTTTAGGGAGCTCATATCCTTAGTTACTCCACAGTAAAGCGTGCTTGGCTGGGAGTAGTCTAGGGATGGGTGACCTCCTGGGAAGTTTCTCAGGGTGCACATGAGTGAGGATAAAATGTGCTGGAAAAATTTGTGTTGGTTATTGAGGACAGTTGTTGGCCCTGGATGCGCATTGGTGATAATATACTCGACTCTGTATGGGTCGGGGTGTTATAAATGGTATCAGAGCAACCCTACGACCGCGTGTTGGGGCGACCCTAAGGCCGTAAGGCCGAATATTAGGAGTCCTCAGGCGCCTAGTGGGGGAGGATTCTAGGGCTGCATTGTCATAAGGAGCGACCCAGAGGTCGTCAGACCGAATATCTGGAGTCTCCGGCGATCAGTCTTCAGGCTGGGGCGACCCACTGGTCGTATGCCGAATATGTGGAGTCCTCAGGCGCAACGAGGGCGTTGCTGTTCTCAAGCGGGGGTGTATGTAATACCCCTCATGATTGCTTTAAAGGGATTTAACAGGCTACTCATTCCAACAAGATGCATCTTTCTTTTAGGGAGCTCATATCCTTAGTTACTCCACAGTTAAGCGTGCTTGGCTGGGAGTAGTCTAGGGATGGGTGACCTCCTGGGAAGTTTTTCAGGGTGCGCATGAGTGAGGACAAAATGCGCTGGAAGAACTTGTGTTGGTTATTGAGGACAATATACTCGACTCCGTATGGGTCGGGGTGTTACAACCTGAGTCAGCTGTCACCGAACTCTTGGGGAGGAATACTCGATGCCAAGTTATATGTGATATGCTAGGTATAGATCCTACTCTTACTTTGTGGCGGACCATGTTTCGACTGGTTGAAGTGGTGGCTAAGGACAATGGCCTGAGCTGGTGGAGCTTCTAAGTCCGAAAGGGTTATCGGGTGGTCACTAACTTGTCTTCCTCCCAAAAAGGCTTCCAAAGGGAGTTTGCCTTTGTATATTTCGCAGGAGATTGGGGGGTCCCTTTGTCTTTGAGGCCTTACTCTTTTTCTTTATTTTGCAGTTCAATCCCCAGCTTTCTTAGCCGATTCAGACCCTAAATGGCTAGTCGGGTGAATTCAGCTGCGATTACGGTCATCCGACTAAAGGCCGAGATAGCTGCCAAAGCTATCAAGAAACCCGCGGCGCCCAAGGTATGGTGTTCCTTACGTTCTTCACATTTTCCTTATTGATTTTATTCTGACTTGTTTTCTTTTTCAAGACCCTGCCAAGCCGAAGAGGAAGAGAAATGAACGATCGGCTGACCGAGTCGCACAAACTGAACAAGCCCTGGCTAGGGCAAAGGCTGAGAAGGAGCAGGCAATGAAAGCCAAGACTCCGCAGCGGGTTGTCTCTGCCAAGGGGACTAGTCCAGTCAATTCTACCGAGTAGCCCGTACGGGCAGATGATGGGGGCTTCTTTATATTTTCCGAGAGGGACTTGAATGCCCTCCGCAGCCCTCAATACACTCCCCAATCCCCATCCCCCAAACGGGCGAGGGGAGAATCATTTGGCCCAGTCGGGGATGACGTTCCCTTTTCCAAGCTTCGTCGCTTGGACAAAAACTGAAGGTGGCTGGGGGCAATTGAGCAGATCTACATTACGACCGACCATAACTATCTGAATGCGATGAGGGCGAATGAGACGAACGAGCTCTATCGCTCATGGCTTGACGCGAATTTTGTTTAACTTTCTTTACTCAGTGCTTAATCAACATCTTTGCTAACTATGTTTTCGTTGGTAGTTCTCCATCCGAACGTCGCTCGAAACCGAGTGAGCCTTGAATATGAGGTGGAAGATCTGAGGGCTAAGGCCAAGAAACATTTCGTTGAGGTCCGAACAGCTGCTGAGGGGAAGCGGCTCGCCAAGAGCTGACTGGATAATGCTATAAGGGCCATAAAAAAGGACCAGGACGACTTCGCCCTCGAGCGAAGGCTTCGCAAGGGAGAAGGTTAGCCTGACTGCCGCGCGGGACGCCGCCTGCGAGAGAAAGACAAACTGGAGGCCAAGTTGCAGAAGGCCGCAGGTGATTTGGCTGCGGTCGAGGCCTCGTTGAAAGAGGCGGAGGAGAAGATGGCCAAGGGCTAAGAAAGCTGGTTTGCCGAATGGCAACAATCCGTTGCTTGCACCAACTACAACAATGAGGTCGGCTACCATGCTCACGAGATGGGCGAGGATAAGGCTTTAGATCGGATGAGGAAGGTGCTGGCCGAGGCACATCCAGACCTTGATTGGGCAACCCTCTCAACCAAATAACAGTCGACCTATGATGCTGAGGTCACTCAGATCCGAACGATGCTGGAGACCTCGAATGATGATGACGAGCCGGGCGACCATGATGAAGGTGTCGATGACAATGACAAGGATGATGATGATGATGATGAAGAGGTTGAAAACGATGAGAGCGCTTATGACAATCCTTATCATCCGACCACCTAGGGCCTAGTTTGAACTTTGTATTTTGCCTGGCCTAATTCGCGAACCTTTGTACAAATCATCATTGTAATGTATTATGTATGAATTGGCCGAGTAAAGAACACTTATTTCCATTTCACTCAGTGTTATCTTTTTGTGTTTGTTTGTTGGAGTATTATCCGATTGACTAACACATTAATCCGAGCGACTAGTTTTGTCTTTACTAGTTAAATTAAATCTCAGAACAACACGATTTAGCCGACTTGGTTAAGCATCTAGCAACTGGTTAAGTTGCTTATCTTATGAACTGGTTAAGTCATCTGGCTTATAAACTGGTTAAGTTACATGGCTTTTAGACTGATTAAAACTTTGAACTAGTTAAGTCCTTTCATTCATCCGACTGATTTAAAAAGGTGAACCGAGTTGTCGAGAGCCCATCGGTTTTTACACGCTATGCCCCTATTGCAATTAACAAACATCATACATAGAATTTCTTCAAGTTGTCGGCATTCCAAGGGCGGGTGAGGGGAACTCCTTTGGAGGACTCTGATCGGAATGTCCCAAGCTTGATGACCTTTGTTACCTTGTAGGGGACTTCCTAGTTTGGCCCTAGTTTCCCTTTCAGGTGTAAGTTGCCTGTTACTTCAACTTTTCGAACCACCCACTCTCCGATCCCTATAGGCCTGGTTCTGACTCGCCTGTTGAAATGTCGAGTAATGCGTTATTTGTACCGAACGGATTTCAGGAGTGCGTTGCCCCTGGTTTCTTGCAGCAGGACCAAGTTGACGGGTTTCTCTTCCTCATTCTACTCAAAATCATAGAATGTCACTGGAGGCGAGGGGATGCCGACATCTACTGGGAGGACCGCCTCACTCCCGTATACGAGGCTGAAAGGAGTGTGCCTTGTTTCTTACAGTGGTCCGAGCGGACCATATGACCCTAGGCAGATCATCAACCCACACCCCTTTGGCTCCTTCCAAGGATTTCTTGATTCCTTTGAGGATGATCTTTTTAGCCGATTCGGCTTGTCCGTTGGTTTGTGGCCTTAACACTACTGAGAACCTTACTTGAGTGCCGAACCTCGCACAGTACTCCCAGGTCAGCCCGCTATTGAATTGGCACCCATATTCCTCCATATGAATGCTTGAACTTGCTTATCAATGATTGAAGCGTGTGGTTCGACTTCAGTCCGCTTAGTGAAATAGTCTAAGGCGACGATTAAGAATTTTTTTTGTCCAGAGGCTGGAGGCAAGGGACCGAGCAGGTCCATTCCTCACTTGTCGAATGACAAGACCACTTGGATTGTAATCAAGGGGCTGGTGGGTGCCCTAGGTTTGTCCGAGTGTAGCTGGCATGAGGGGCACTTTCTAACCAACTTGTGGGCATCCTCTCTAAGTGAGGACCAGTAGTATCCGGCTGTGAGGGCCTTTACAGCTATGGTCCTCCACCCTTGATGACTGCCACATACACCTTGGTGTATTTTCCTCAGAATGTAATCCCCTTCCTCGGGAGTTACGCACTTCAGTAGCGGGTGAGAGTATGACTTCTTGTAGAGTCGGTTGTCATGCCACAAGAACCATCCTGAATTGTGTTTGATTCGATCAGCCTCCTTGTCTCCTTCGGGGAGGGTGTCATCCCTTAGGTAATGGATCACGTTTCCCATCCAAGTAGACGACCTATCCAACACCATATGCTTCTTAGCATTAATGCTTGGTTGATGCAAGACCTCCCACATGATAGTTCGAGGGGCCGACCCTTCGGCCGAGCTAGCCATCCGGGCCAGTGCGTCGGCCTGCTGATTCTCCGACCTTGGTATGTGTGAGATGTTGAACTGAGCCAGTTGCTTGACAAAACTCCTGGGCCTTGGCCAAGTACATTCTCATGTTGTCTTCCTTGGCCTCACACTCCCCCAACACCTACCCCATGATAAGTTGCGAGTCGGAACTAGCTTCCGCAGATGTTGCCCCAGCTAGTATACAGAGTTGAAGTCCGAGTATGAGGGCTTCATACTCTGCCTCATTCTTGCACCCTAAGAAATCAAATTTGATGCCATACTCCATCTTTTCACCCACCGAGGAATTGATCACAGACCTGCGTCGCACCCGGTTTTAGTAGACGAACCATCTACTTGCAGTTCCTAGCTCTCTTGTTCTCCGATCAAGAGTTTGGTAGTACATTCAGTTATAAAATCAGCCAAAGCCTAGGCTTTGATTGCTCTCCTTGGTTCATATTCCAACCCGAAGTCAGATAGCTGATCCGCCCAGTCGGTCATCCGACTAGAATAGTTTCTTCTTTCTATCAGCTTTGTGATCGGCTGTCCGGTGAGGACATTGATTGGATGGGCTTGGAAGTAGGGCTTCAGCTTCCGACTGGCCATAACGAGGGCGAAGACCATCTTTTCGACTTCCATATACTTTGCTTCTGCCCCTCGGAAGGCATGGCTTATGAAGTACATTGGATGTTGCTTGTCCTCCCGTTCCGCTACTAACACCGCACTGAGCGTGTAATCTGGTACCGCTAAGTAAATGAAAAAAGTTTCCCTCGGTAAGGGGGATATCAGTTTGAGGAGAGTTGATAGGTGTGTTTTGAGTGAGGCAAACGCTCGTTCAGTTTCTTCGTCCCAGGTGAACTATTTCCATTTCAAAGTGTTTTGAAGAAACAAAGGCTTTTACCGGCCGACAAGGACAGGAAACGCCGAGGGCCGCCAAGCAGCTGATTTTGCGCTGCACCTCACACACATTTCGAGGGGACTTTATTTCAATGACTGCTTTGATTTTGTCTGGATTGGCCTCCATTCCCCTCTCATCCACCAGGAATATGAGGCACTTTCCCCCTTTTACCTCGAAGACGCATTTTTTGGGATTCAACATCATGTTGTTACACCTGAGAGTTCTGAGGGTCTCTCTTAGATCCGAGGGATGGTCAGCCTGAACTTTGCTTTTGATGATCATATCATTAACATACACCTCGATTTTCCGACCGAGTTGGTCACTGGAAATCTTGTTCACTGTTCGCTGATAGGTAGCTCCTGCATTCTTCAGCCCGAATGGCATCATTTTATAACAATACACCCCTTGGTTTGTTACGAAGGCCTTGTGGACCCTATCCTGCTCAGCCATCGGAATTTGGTGGTACCCGACATTTGCATCTATGAAGCTGAGGAGGGCATGCCTTGATGTTGAATCGACTACCCTGTCAATTTTGGGTAGGGGGTGGTTGTCTTTTGGGTAGGCCTTGTTCAGGTCTGTGAAATCCACGCACATTCTTCAATCCCCACTTGATTTCTTGACCAAGACTACATTGGCCAACCATTCCGAGTACTGGCGTTCCTCTATGAACCCTTCTTCAAGCAGCTTCTTGAATTCAGCCTCTGCCGCAGCGTTGCGTTTGGGGCCCTAATGCCTTAGCTTTTGCTTGACGTATCGGAACCCTTCCTTGATGTTGAGTTCATGGCACATGACCTTGGGGTCGATTCCTGGCATTTCCGAAGCTTTATAAGAAAACACATCCTTGTACTCGGTGAGTACTTGGATAATTTCTTCCCTTTCTTGCCGGTTCATATTCTTGCCTACCCTCAATGCCCGATCGAGGGCCTTGTCAATGACAACTCCCTTCGGTGGGCTGAGTGCGTTTATACTACATAGGGTTTTCGGTGATGTATACATCGACGCTGATAGTTGGCTTATTTTCTTCTCGTTTTCTCTTTTTAAAATCCTTAGGGACGTCGGTGTTATTTTTCAAGCTGTTGACGTAACATTCACTTGCTGCGTGTTGATCCCCTTGGACCTTTCCGAGCATACCTTCGTTGGTTTCGAACTGCTTAAGGAGCTGATAAACTGAGATCGCTGCTTTCACTTTGTGCAGAGTCGGTCTTCCCATTATGATGTCATAGAGCAGGGGGATGTCCACCACTAGGAACTTAATCAGTAGGCTTCTATCTTTGCCTTTCGTACCTATTCTGGTAGGCAGCTTAATTGATCTGACCAGATGGACTGAGTTTCCCCCGAAGCATATGAGTGGCTGATGTAGGGGTGTCACATCCTTTTCAGTGTACTTCAGCTTCTTGAGACATTCAAGCGTCATGATATCGGTGGACGAACCACTATCCACTAAGACCCTCTTTATCCTAGAGTTTGCTACTTTTACCTCGATCACTACGGAGTCGTCATGGGGGTTGTGTATGGACCAACTGGATTCTCCAAAGGTCATTACGGTGCAGTCGGGGCGGTGTTGTGGACATCAAGCACTTGGTGCTTGAGACTCTGCAAGTGGGACTTGGGTGATCGGCCGATAAGGCCTCCCAATGCATATCCACCGGCTATCACCCCTATGAACCCATCCGTTTCTCCACTATCCATCCGGTCCGCTTTCTATTTACTCTTCTCTTCCCTTGAGTGCTTGAGGTAGCGGTTCAGTTTCCTTTATCAGCTAGGTTGTCAAGGGATTTCTTCAACTCTCGACAGTCTTTCTTCGTATGCCCACATTCCTTGTGGTATTTGTACCACTGCCTTTTATCACGTCTAGCGCTGGATGTTCTGATTGGGGGCGGTCTCCGGAGCTTGGACTTGTCTTTGATGTCTAGGTAGATCTCCCTCCTGTTCTTGCTGAACCGGGAGTCATTGCCATGGCCGTTAAACTTGTCCGACCGACCCCTTGTCTTTTGATGCTTCGACTGGTCCTTATGCTTCCTTTTTCTTCTTACTCCAATCATCCGAGTGACAACATATGTATGACGCCTGGATGAACTGCTGAGCTCGACTCATTGCTTCTGAGAAGGTTTTGACTTCGTTTTTAGCTAGGAACCATCTCAAGTGTTCGGGCTGCAGCCTTGACATCAAAGCGGCGAACGCTATAACGTCTTGTCGATCTGAGACTTTAAGTGATTCCTCATTGAATCGTTTAATTTGTGGTCGGCTAGACTCTCATTCTTCTCTTGTCTGATCGCTATCAAATGAAGGCTGGTTTTCTTCTGCCTCTTTCCTGCGACGAACTAGTGGATAAATAGGTCTTCCAATACAGAGAAGTATGTGATGATGCAGGCCGATAGTTCTTGGAACCAATTCAGCGCCAACTCTTTCAGCGTCGTTGGAAAGTACTGGCACCAAGTGGCTTCACAACTGGTCTGAACACTCACCTGGGCTTTGTATGTCGCCATATGGTCGTCCGGGTCGGTTAGGCCCGTAAACGGCTCAATGGGAGGAGTTTTGATCGTGCCCAGACTAGGAGCCTCTAGAATTGCTTGGCTAGATGGGACTATGAACTTGAGAGCAGCACTATTGATTCTGGGGGGGTTATGTTGTGCAGAATCACTATGTCCCTATCTTCGTTCGGGTATTTTGGAGTTACGCTCTCTAGAGGCTGCCTTTTATTAAGAATATGCCTGCCTTCATATCCACTCCTTAGGCGTTTCTCGTTGAGAAAATGTCGAGCGTCCTTGGGTTATTGAGAGCCATTACCCCTGAGCGACCTCGAGGAAGCGTGAGTGGCTTCCTCTTGCCGAGGGGATCTATCCCTTGGAGGGCGACGCGCATCATCTCCATGTCTGGACCTTTATTATCCATCATCCCTCTGCTTAGGCTCTTGCTGGCTAGGTTGGCCATGTTGAGAGGGCTAGACAGTTTCCTCTCTACAGGACGGCACACTGGTTCCTCTCTGGCAATGAGAATGAAGGAGATTCGGCTGGAGGTGCAGGCGCGCTTGCTGCACAGCGGCCACCATGTCCATAAGACTCTGTTGGAGGGTTTGTTGGTTGAAGATGAGAAGTTATCAGAGTGATGTCTATCGCAGTTATGGGTTGGGGATCGACTGGTTGCTGCTGACCCGCTGTTGTAGGCTGACCGACCTCGTTATTTTGAGGGTTGCCATCATTGGGCGTGGAACCTTCATCCCGAGGGTCGGTAGATTGTACCGTGGGGGTACGGTGATGGGATGCTTGTGCCCTCCCAGATTCTTGTGCTTTTCTGGATGGGTTATGATGCGCTCAAGTTATACGGTGCTTATATGGTATTTTGGGTGCACTTTGCTAAGGAGTTCGATCATAATTGTTGACGTTTGCATATATATCAACCTTAGCCGAAGTTCGGAATTTTGGGAGGTAGTTAATGATAATGTTCTAAGTTTCGAGCTTTTAAGGTGAAATGGTATGTTTTGGGAATGCTTGGGAAGTGTAGCATCGTAGCGTAATGGGCAATCATCGCAAGGCCTAGCCGAGAAAACCACCCACACAGCTCACGTCGGCGTCGAGCCTCCATCAGCAACCAAAGCACCAAGCAACATTGCAAGGGCAGCAGCATCACGAGGCTTAGCACACTCGCATCATCGCACAGCCAGCATCATCGCACAGCTCGCAAGCTCAGCTCGAAAGCTCAGCATCATCGAAGCCCAGCAGCCAAGCTCGCGCAGCCAACACTCCAAGCAGGTCGCGACCCGCGAAGGAGCTCGCGACTCGCGACTCCCCTACCTTTGCGACTTGCGAGGATTGGCACGACTCGCGACCATCTTGCCTAGCTAATTCGTGCGGGAAGACAGAGTACTCGTCGCGACTAGCGATCAGTATCGCGACTCGCGATGCTTAAGTCGGCTTGGGGCCACGTTTTGTGCGGGGTTTAAAAGCTTCCTGAAACCTAATATTTTGAGGGAGGAGACCTAAGAGGACAAGAGACTTGAGGAGAGAGAATCTCCAACACTCCATTCTTCTCTTATTATCTTCTCTTTTTAGTTTTCATTTTCTAGTTTAGTTTTAGAGATTTCAATTATGGATTGTAGCTTGAACTGTTCTTGAACAAGATTAACATGAAGCTTCAAGCATTATTGTGAGATCTTTCCTCTCTATTTAGTTTCTTTGATTATGGTTTAATTTCTATGATTGTGTTCTATGATTTTTGCATGATTATGCTAGGAACGTTACTAGTTTGATTGTGTAATTAATCTAATGCTAGATTTCAGAATAGAATCAGATTGTTTTATTCTTTTATCAATTTGTAGCAAACTAGGGAGTAACTTAGATGCAGATCGTCTTGGTTATTTCTTGGGGATTTTGAATCAACTGTTGAATGTTTATCGCGTGTATGACGTTAGCAGGTCTATTGATTCTCTGTGTTTATTGCTGCTATTGGATTGAACTTAGACGCTGATCGGACTAGGTTATCCTTTAGTTAGGGTTTTATAGTCACGCTGATCGTGCTATTCAACTAAGAATAAGGAGAATGCGAGGTTAGTTCTCAACAATAGATAATCATGGAAATAATTAGAGTTGAGGTTCAATGATCGATAATGAATTGAAGTGGATGTTAATCAGATTCAAGATCTTTCCATATTGATTTCTCATTTTATTTATTTGCTAGTTAATTTTAGTTTGTTTATAACTCTTTTGAAAACCCCCCTTTTTATTAGGTTACTCGACCCTTAGAGTCATCTAGGTACTAATTCACGCTAAATATTAAACTTGTCCCTGTTTCCCTGTGGATACGAACCTTACTTCCCTTCTACATTTAATTGTAAAAGAGAGTAGGAGAAATTTATCTTTGGTTAGGTGCACACGACAAATCCGCGCCCACCAAATTTTGGCCGAGTCGCCCGCCCTTGCGGGTTTTCAACTCAGTGGGATTCATTTCATCACTTTTTTTTTCTCATTTTTTTTTTCATTTTTTCAAATTGAAATAAATACAACATAGATACATGAGAATGAGAATACCCTCCCCCCTACTTAAACTACACATTGTCCTCAATGTGACGACAATTAGAAGAAAAAGTAAACTGAAAATGGAGGTGGAAAATCGAAAATCGGGTAAATCGAAGATCGAATGCTCAAAACTCATGACAAACAATCCGTCAAACTCAAATTTCTTAACAACACCAACTCGAATCTCATAAATCAACTCACAACCCGCTCCCTCGAATCACTCAAACAAATGACAAATTCAAATCTTTAAATTTTTGAGATTTGCACCTAGCTTAAGAGATCGAAAAGATACATTAACAATCTCAATCCTCTAGTGTTACCAACTCCTAGCTATTGAACTCTTCCCAACGGGTTTTCTTTTGTGGATTTTGGTTCCAAGTGGATTAAGATTGGTTGTGGATCTTTTTAGTGGGTGGGCGGTGGGTGAAAGAAAATTTTTTTGTGGTGGTGGAAATTTGATGAGAAAATAAAGGAAAAGAAAGCAAATAAGAGGGGTCTTGGGTTGCCTCCCGAGAAGCGCTGTTGTTTAAAGTCGTTAGCTCGACTTAGTACCTTAGGCTCAATCATTGGACTTGTGCTCCATGTGTGACAATGGTGGTTCCATGTCAATCTCCACTTCAAGTACCTGCAAAACTGATTGAGAAGAACTCTTGCAATGCATCGTCAGTGCTATGAGTGTTAACACCGTTTCCCCGACTCGCGACCATCTTGCCTAGCTACACTAGTACAAAGTTGGTCTAAGGTAACATGTATAGGGTAACACTTTTTAAAATTCAAGTTTCTCGAATATGTACGTAACACCTTGGTAGCACTTTATTAATATGTAACACCTAATGTAACACTTTTTCTATAAGTAACATTTTCATGTAGCACTTTTTAAATTGAGTAACATTTGATGTAACACTTTATAAAAGGTAACACTTTTAAGTAACACTTTGTATTTGTAACACATTTAAAGTAACACTTTAGAATAGGTTTCTTTTTAGAGTATAAGTATTTTTCTTTCTGAAAATTAGTAAAGTAAAGTTTTTATAATTAATTTCTTTTAGGGGAGTAATCCCAAATTTTATGTTTGGCACTTTATTAGCCGCCAAACACAATAAGTCCAAAAATTAAAGCATTCGTATATTGACAAATTACGTATGCCGCTCTGTAGGTGTAATACCCCGATTCTTAAAAGCGTTAATTATAATTATTATGCTAATTATATTTTGAATATTCTTATTTTATTTGGGTTAAGGTATGAATATTTATTTTTGTAGTGGTTATAATATATTTATTTATATAAATTCTATGAAGTTATTACTATTAATTTATATTTTTGATTTCGGATGCAATTGGTTGAGCGATATTTTGCCAAAATAGAAAGCCAAAGTCTGTTACTCCTTTATTTTCTATTCTTAGTCGGTTAGTTTGGGAAACAAAAACCCCAAACCCATCTCTATTTCTCTCACCCCAACTCCTTTCCTTCCCCGTGAAAACCCAAACCCCAGCCCTCTCTCTCTTTCTTCGAACACTGCGCTGCTGCCCCGTCAGCCACCCCTTGCGGGTGCTCCCATTTTCCCCGGGGCTTGCCGTGCTGTCGTTCCCCCCTCGCACGGTGTTGCTGATGTGCTTCGGTCCCCTGCCCGTGTCTTCTCTCTCCTCTTCGTGGTGGTGTTGTTGTGTGTGGTTGTTGCTCGAGGTCGCTGTTGCGGGTGTCGCCTTGGTTTCGCTCGCTCCTTAATTCGTCCATTCCCATCGGCATTCAATCCTTATCGTTCTTCCAGGTGATTAGAGAATTTACTCGGTTTGTTTTAATCTTGTTGTTCGATTTTATTGTTTTATTTTTCAATCTTCATCAATTTTTTTGTTTCGAAGTTCCAATGAATCGTTCATGTTCAACCTCCTATCAGTTTTAACGCAATTGGGAAGCTGCGAATTTAGACAATTTGACAATGAAAATTGGGAAATTTCATTAAAAGTCTTCTGATCAGCAGGTTTGTCTCAAATTATTGTCTTTTTTCCAATGAATTTTGTAAATTTCAATCTGATTTTTCGAATTACCATTGAATTATGTCTTTATTCCCTTTTGAGGATAGATTCTAGGGTACATGATACGCTGATCGCATCAAAATGTCTGTAACTAATCGGATTGTTCATCATTCATGAAAAGAAAATAAGTGCATAAACGCATTAGGGTATATGTCCAAGCCAACCCATCATAAAGGCTTGATCAGTGATCAAATTATAAATAATAAGTAGAGCCCAATTCTACTCAAGCTTTGTCAGAACAACAGTTTCATCATATTGACTGAAGATAATATATCTTCTGTTGTTGAGTTTGGACCTGGGAGGGGATACTTGACACAGATATGAGCTGATTGTTATAGGATTAGAAAGGTCTTCTTGGTTGGGCGCAAGTCATACAAGCTGAAGGTCAGCTTATACATAAATTATTTAATTGTTAAGGCAGACTAAAAAATTCATGCAAGTCGGCTATACAAGTTTTGTATTTGATCGATATTCATGTTTTAAGGAAACTTTCAAGTTACTTATTACTATTGTTATATCTTATACTTTTAGGCTGATTGAAGTTTACGACAGAAAGAGAACTTGAGATTGGAGCGTTTAAGAATTGACAGTAAGGTTTCCCTAGATCCTTGTATTTGGTTGTCTGATAACTTTTTCACTTTTTGAGCTATGTTATGAAACTAAATGCTCTTCCGGTCTTTTCCTAATTATTGTTAATGTTAACCTTTTCTTCATAGTTAAACTAAACTAGTTATGTTCTTTTCTTTTGCTGAGTTTTAGATTTTGTGCGCTATGCTTTATTAAATGTGACAGTATTACTTGAATGATGAATATAGACCACTTGCATAGTTGCATGTTATAAGCTCCCATATACTTTTGCTAAGCCATTGTGCGGGGGGATGTGCGGGGGCAGGCGGGGGGGGTTGTGCAGGGGGGTCTTTGTGTAGGGGGGTCTTTGTGCGGGGGTTGTGCAGGGTGGGTTGTGCAGGGGGTTGTTGTGCATCCCGTATATATATGACCAGGAAAATTACATTTTTTGTAACTTCCATATTTTAGAGATTTAATGGTGGATAGAAGTTCTTATGAGCAGAAAGCATTCAAAAGAAAACTTGTTCTTATATTAACCGTATTTAAGAATATACTTTTCGAACTATAGTTTGGATGTAAACCTCTTTTATTTTTATTTTAAAGAAAATGCATATGCTTCAAATATTATTAGTTTTTAACTAAAAGTCTTATATGAGAATGACTTACGTCAATCTATTGCAAGATCATATATCATGAATTCATGATTACTTATACATTTCAAATATTACCCTTAAAAGTTTCTTATTGTAATTGTAATGCTTCACTCCAGCATAAGAAAGTTAATAGATAATCTACATAAAAAAAACCAATGTAAAACTCTTGATGCATAAAAAGAAAAGGGAGACCTGCATGAATAATTACATACAGGCCATAATGTGAAACACATGTGCATAAAAAGAAAAATGAGACTTGCTGATTGTTTCATTGAACAGCTTTTGGAGGAAGTGATTACTACAATTATTTTTCTTTTTCTATTTCTTTTCGATTTATGCAGGGGGTTGCTGTGCAGGAGGGTGTGCACGGGGTTGTTTTGCAGGGTGGGTGTGCACGGGGTTGCTACATTCTACTTATTGCAAGAGCATTCATACAGGACACTAGTGAAGGTGGCCTCATCTTTAAGGATTCATTGCACCACTTGAGTCACTTGTTTTCTAGACAAGCACAGGGTCTTTCCTTGTATCACAGTTCTATGCCTCATATATTTACCATACTTGTTTTATTTTTTACAAGTATATAATTAGTCGTGTTATCATAAAGACTTTGAACATTCTTTTTTATTTGTTCTCATTATTGCAGGATGATGATGGAGATAATGGATTAGATTAGCAGGTAGGCATGATGCTTCTGGAAACATGCATGCATGAATAGGGCGATGCATGGAATTAAAGACGGAAGAAAGACACGATCTTAAGATTAATTTAGGATTATTTGGGGAGAGTTATATGTATTATGACAGGATTTTTTGATCAACTATTTATATTTTGAAAGCAATAGTATGTTTTCAATTGATGAATACTACTCATTGGCTCGTTTTTTACAATGACCGTTGAGTATTTGAACTCAATATCTATAATATCGTTCTATTTCCTCTTCGTTTATTACGTTTGTAAATTTTAGTATTATTATTATTGTATATGTGGTGACAAATTAAAGATTGTTATTATATATAAGACGTGTAAAATAGAAGTGACTTTAAATCTAGCTAATAATAAGTGTTGCCTAATATCTAATAAAGTGTTACATATGCTGACCTAAAATGATACATAACATCTAAAAAAGTGTTACTATAATTCAAGACATAACATAGAAAATGCTACTATAGATGAAAAAGTGTTACATAAAAAATTACAAGTAACACTGTAAAAATGCTACATTTGTTTAAAAAAGTGATACGTTAGAGAATTTTAGGTAACACTTAAGAAAGTGAAACATTAGCATTGGAAAGTGTTACCTTAGATAATAGGTAGCACGGGCAGATGTTTCACTTATAAAAGTGTTACCTATTGCCTAAAGCAACACTTTTAGGCCTTCAAATAACACTTTTGGGGTGATACTTTAGGCCAATTATACACTAGTGCTAATTCGTGCGGGAAGACAGAGTACTCGTCGCGACTCGCGATGCTTAAGTCGGCTTGGGGCCACGTTTTGTGCGGGGTTTAAAAGCTTCCTAAAACCTAATATTTTGAGGGAGGAGACCTAAGAGGACAAGAGACTTGAGGAGAGAGAATCTCCAACACTCCATTCTTCTCTTGTTATCTTCTCTTTTTAGTTTTCATTTTCTAGTTTAGTTTTTCTTCTAATTGTCGTCACATTGAGGACAATGTGTAGTTTAAGTAGGGGGGAGGGTATTCTCATTCTCATGTATCTATGTTGTATTTATTTCAATTTGAAAAAATGAAAAAAAAAATGAAAAAAAAAATATATAAAAAAAAAGTGATGAAATGAATCCCGCTGAGTTGAAAACCCGCAAGGGCGGGCGACTCAGGCAAAAATGGGGGCTCAGATAGGTCGAAAACCCGAAAGGGCGGCCTATGCAAAAAAGAGCTAGTTGAGCGGGTGAGTTTTGTGAGCCGAAAAAAAAAGAGAGATGAAAAAAAAATGTGAGAAGCTAGGATGAAAACCCGAAAGGGATCCTAGGCAAAATGAGAGATTAAGAGAGAATTATGTATTTGGAAAACTCATTTGCCGGAGATGGTGTCATAAGGCGGAAGGCGCTTTCGGGTTGGGTTGGTTATTTCATCCTTGATTTTGTGAAGATTTGTTTATAATTGGCTTTCACTTTCTTTTGTTGATAGTGGTGAATTGGAGGTCATTGTTGAAATTTAAGTCCTTATCCGGTAAGGATTTAAACTTGCATTGGTTAGCCGATTGTTTTGGGAGTAAGCATGGAATTTATCCCTTTTTCTTATTGTTCCATGGCTTGCTTGTTTAGATTAGTTAAAGTAGTTTTAAATCATTTTTTGAGGTTTGGGTGAAGATTTATTTGGTGATCCTCATTTTGAGTTTACTCGAGGTCGAGTAAAGTTCAAGTGTGGGGGTATTTGATGCGCTCAAGTTATACGGTGCTTATATGGTATTTTGGGTGCACTTTGCTAAGGAGATCGATCATAATTGTTGACGTTTGCATATATATCAACCTTAGCCGAAGTTCGGAATTTTGGGAGGTAGTTAATGATAATGTTCTAAGTTTCGAGCTTTTAAGGTGAAATGGTATGTTCTGGGAATGCTCGGGAAGTGTAGCATCGTAGCGTAATGGGCAATCATCGCAAGGCCTAGCCGAGCAAACCACCCACACAACTCACGTCGGCGTCGAGCCTCCATCAGCAAGCAAAGCACCAAGCAGCATTGCGAGGGCAGCAGCATCGCGAGGCTTAGCACACTTGCATCATCGCACAGCCAGCATCATCGCACAGCTCGCAAGCTCCGCATCATCGAAGCCCAGCAGTCCAGCTCGCGCAGCCAGCACTCCAAGCAGGTCGCGACCCGCGAAGGAGCTCGCGACTCGCGACTCCCCTGCCTTCGCGACTCGCGAGGATTGGCGCGACTCGCGACCATCTTGCCTAGCTAATTCGTGCGAGAAGACAGAGTACTCGTCGCGACTCGCGATGCTTAAGTCGGCTTGGGGCCACGTTTTGTGCGGGGTTTAAAAGCTTCCTAAAACCTAATATTTTGAGGGAGGAGACCTAAGAGGACAAGAGACTTGAGGAGAGAGAATCTCCAACACTCCATTCTTCTCTTGTTATCTTCTCTTTTTAGTTTTCATTTTCTAGTTTAGTTTTAGAGATTTCAATTATGGAATATAATGGTAAATACAAATAATTATGATTAGTCATATTCTTAGTTTTAAAAGGCGCAAGGCGCACCGAGGCGCAAGGCGCAAAGCGCACCGAGGCGCATGGCGCAAGGCGAAGGCGCACGCATCCCGTAGGCGAGGCGCACCTTTGATGCCAAAATGATTAGAAATCAAATATAGAAGCATTTTAATACTTAAAACAACATATATATTATATTAAAGACCCATAAAAGGATATAAGAAAGCACAATTCATCGCTAAAGTACCGCAACAAGTCAAAGTACTAAGTAGAAAGAAAAGCAAACAAAGTTTTCAAGATAATGGGGCTAGAACAACTAGAAATCCATATCATCATCATCATCATCATCAACATCATCATCCAAGTCATAATGATCATCATCGGCATCTTCTTCATAGTCTTTATCTCCTCCAAAGTCGTCTTCATCCTCATCATCATCCACCACCATGACTCTATGAGCACCTCTAGGAGTAGAGCTACTAGCAAGACCTTTCCCTTTATCAAGTCTAGATGAGGATCCCGGACCATCCTTTGCTAGCCTTGATGCTCTAGTGACGTAACTAGGCTCATGAGCTCCCGAAGCTCGAGCAACCGTACGCCAAGTCAAATCATCACCCTCAAACACAAAGTCATTATCTTCATCAGAAGAGTTATCATCCATTCTTCCAAGTAGCCACTCATTGCTATCATCAATCTCCTCTAAAAGGATTGGATCCACGGTGTCTTTTCTATCATATCGGCGTTGCAAAGCACGATTATATTTCACAAACACCATGTCATTCAATCGACTTTGTGCCAATCTGTTTCGCTTCTTAGTATGAAGCTAAAGTAAAAAATCATTAGTATGGTATTAGACATACCCATTATTAAAGCAAAAACAATAAAAAAAAGACACTTACAAGCTGAAAAACACCCCAATTCCTCTCACAACCAGTAGCACTACAAGTGAGGCTAAGAACCTTTATAGCAAATTTCTTGAGGTTTGGTGCAGAAGATCCAAAGATAGACCACCACTCCGCTATTAGATTTAAATGTAAACATTAATATTTAAGATATCAAAGATATTGAAAATTAAAATTTACTTATTTTAAATAAATATTTACCAGGTGCTTTTGTCTTTCTTTGCCTAATGGCCGCGGGTTGGGCAAAGAGACCGGTTGCTTCCTTGTATATATCCAACTCTCCAATGATCTTGTCTTGAGTTACTACATCCGGAGTCAACCTTGAAATGCAACCAAACAACCCATTCATAACTTCTTCACAACCAACCTCATCGGGATTATCATAAAAGAACTCCGGATTGAGGAAATAACCGGCCGCATGCAAAGGTCGATGAAGTTGACAATCCCACCTTGCATCAATGTACTCAAAAGCTTTCTTGTAGTATTCTTCTTTCTTTGAGAAACTCTTAGAAATGGCCTCCTTAGCTCTATCCATAGCTTCATAAATGTAACCCATAGGTGGTTTTCTTTCTCCATCAACCATCCTAAGAACCTTAACAAGAGGTCCCGTCAACTTAAGAGCATAAACAACATGTCTCCAAAAGTTGTCTTGCAAAATAAATGATGCAACTTTTTTTCCTCCAGCTTCCTTTGGCCATTTGGAATCATTCCACTCTTGAGAAGTAACCATCTTCCTCAAGTTGTGTCTTTGCTTATGGAATTGTGCTAGAGTTATGAAAGAAGTTGCAAACCTTGTAATTGCCGGCCTATGCAAATTTCGACCATTTGTGAACCTCCTCATCATGTTCACAAGTGTGATATGGCTATAAATATAGCCACTCATGAACATACACTTTTTTAATGCGATCTTGACCTTTGCAATTTTTCCAATATCCTCCAACATAAGATCAAGACAATGCGCCGCACATGGAGTCCAATAAAGATGTGGTCTTGTAGCCTCAAGCATCTTTCCTACAAATTTATCAAAATATCCATGAATTTATAAGATAATGATTTATGAATATTAGAAAGAGTAAAGTTAAAAGAGATTTGTTTCTTACCCGCCTTCACATAGTTAGAAGCATTGTCCGTCACCACTTGGATCACATTTTTCTCCCCAACTTCTTCAACAATTTCATCAAGCATTTTAAACAACAAGTTGGCATCTTTCACAATTTCGGAAACATCCATTGATTTTATGAACATGGATCCTTTTGGAGAGTTGACAAGAAAGTTCACAATATCCTTATGAGCAACTGAATCACGCCATCCATCGGATAAAATGGAGCAACCTTTTATTGCCCACTCTTTCTTATGCTCCTCCATTTTCTTTTCAACTTCTTCAACTTCTTTCTTAAGAAGTGGAACTCGTAGCTCATGCATAGAAGGTGGCTTGAAATCGGGACCATATTGTCCAATGGATTGCATCATTTTACCAAAACTCTCATAAGTGGCCGCATGAAAAGGAATTCCCGCATCATAAAACCATTTAGCAATATCCCTACAAGCTTTGTCCCTCAATTGTTTGTCACAAGCCCCTAAGATGCCTTTCCTCTCTTTTCTTCCTTTCAAAATATCTTGGGGAGTAGGAGTGACATATGTGTCTAAAGGACCCCTTTGTCTTGGCCTTTTAACATTTGATGTGCCACTTTTTTTCCCCGAGCTACCTTTGGCATTCAAAACTTCACAATCCATCTCTTCCTCATCATCATCAACAACATCATAATGAGGAATGTTGGGCAACATTTGTGCATCAATCTTAGCTTGTGCCTTTTCAATCATAAACGAAAAATGAAGAAGAGAAGAAACGAAAAACAAAATCAGAGAAGAGAAGAAACAGAGAAGAAGAAAAACGAAACACGAAGAAGAGAAGAAACAGAGAAGAAGAAGAAGAGAACTAACCTGGCGAGTGGCGACGATCCGACCGGCGTGGGGGAACCACCGGCGACGAGCGCGCCGGGACGAGGTAGGAGTTCTTTGTCGAGTAAGTTCTAGGGTTTGGGTGTTGTGTTTTGTGTCGACAAACCAACGGGTCTAAACAGCCAAAAAAATTGAAAAACAGCGAAAAATCCAAAAAAAAAAAGAAAAAGAAGGCACGTGAGGTCACGCACGCCTCCCCACAGAAAGCGCGCGCCTCGTGCGCCTCTCGCCTAGAGCAAGGCGCGCGCCTTTTGGCGTCTTGTGTCGCCTCCTGTGCTTCGCCTCGCCTGGGGTGGTGGATGCGATTTTTTGTGCGCCTTGGGTCGCCTCGCGCCTAGGCGCGCCCAAGGCGCGCTTTTTAAAACTAAGGTCATATTTGAAATGTAAATGTGTATAACAATTCGTAGCTAAATGGAAATGTTAACACTTATATAACAATTCGTAAAGCTTATATAACAATACGAAGTGTTAATACGAAATGTTAATTAACATTTCCATTTAATACGAAATGTTAATACGAAGTGTTAACACTTCATTGGTATCTAATACGAAATGTTAATACGAAATGTTAATTAACATTTCCTATCTTACTTCTTCTGGAAATGTTAACACTTCATTTACATTTCGTATTAGATACCAATGAAGTGTTAACAAATAATACCAATGATCTTATATAACAATTCGTATTAAATGGAAATGTTGACACTTCTCCATACATTCTCTAGACTTCTGTAAACTTCTTCTCTCTCTCCTCATCCTCTTATTCCCCTCTCTCTCTCTGAACTTTAAATGCAAAGCCTCTTTCACTCTCCTAGCTAGGCTTGCTGCGCGACCTCGTCTGCCCCAGTGTCCGACCTTTTCATTTCTTTCTCTCTCCGAGCCGCTGCAAAGCCTCTTTCTATCTCCTAGGCTCGTTGGCGACCTGTCTGAACTTTCTCTCTCCTTAACTCTAACTCGTTATGTTACTTCATCGGCGCCCGAGCCCGACTTGTTGTCGTCATTTCCTTCACATTTGATCGGCAAATTCATGGTAAAGGAAGAAAGATCTGAAGTTTCATTTCACTCTTGATAGGAACTCAACAATTAAAATTTCGAGTGTTGCCTTGTAGGTGAGTTTGAACTCTTTGTTTTTTATTTTGCATGTGAAAATACCAATTTTTCTCTTTCAGATATTAATCTTTATGCGTTTGGGAACCTCAAATATAATTTTGATTTTGTATATTTGGGATCTTAAATTTAACTTCTTTTTATAAATTCAAGAAGAAAGTGGAATTTAAATTCTTTTTATTTAATTTTCAAAAGTACCATATTTTTGTGTTATCAAATTATGATTTTGATTATTATACATTTGGGGTTCCTCAATTAATCGTCACTTACCTCAGCATAACTTAAAAGAAGAAGAACATGGAGGTCCGAAAAACAGGGACTGTACAAAGGAAAAAGAGGAGACTTGAAAATTTGTATTTAAAAAAATCACTCTATAATTAATTGATTTTCCCAGTTTGCAAAATCCACACTATTTTTCCTAGCATGTAAATAAGTTTTTTTTATGTTTGGTTTTCAATTTAAAGGGAAAAATGGCATAATTTGGATAAGTAGGCAAAGATTCAAGTATTACCTTTTTGGATGTGATTTGCTTGTTACTCCTATTGGTTTGATTTTTCCTTCTCATGGTTTGATTACTCTGTATTAAACACACATTAATAATTACTATGTATGAGATGCAGAGTAAAGCGTAATACTATGCAAAAATTACCTTTTCAGTCTGATTTCCTTTATTGATTTGCTTAGTTTATTTTTTGCTCCTCTTGCTTTGGTTCAATTACGCTGATATTAAAGCACACCAAATAAATGTATGATAACAATGTAAGATATTTTGAATAACCAAGCATCATACGAATGAATACATGACTCATGGCCTTTGGAAAGAGGAAATTTGGTTGTTATTTTTGTGTTTTTGTTTGCAGTTAATGGAGTGAATGAGATGAAGAACTCAGAAATTTCAGAGCATTTTTTTTGTAATTTTGATTCTGATTTTGGGAGTTTGAGATGGAAGATAAAAGATGCTTTTTGAAAAGATGGAAGATAAAAGATAGTAAGTGATATTGGGAGTTAATCATGGGATCCCCCCTAATTTAGGGATTTTGTAGTTGGTATTTGAGAAGCAACTGATTTTTAAATTATTCGTTTCACTCATGCTGTTTTGCTTTTTTTTAATTATATGTTTTTATTGGTTTTGCTTTTCCTTCTTTTCTTTTGTTATTTTTTTATTTTTTTATTTTGGCACTTACTGACTGCAATTACTCCCCCCTTTTTTTCTTTTTCTATTTTTTGGTGTCCCCCATTTATTGCCTTATATAATAGAGACTAGAGGAAGAAGAAAAGAGAGAAAAAAATAGATTACTTTTTTCAAAAAAAATTAATCTAGTGGCCAACAAAAGTATAACAAATGTTGAGTTAAACCAATTAAATACTTCATCCGTTTCTTAATAAGTGCTAGAGAAAGGGGGGAATACCAAGGAATGTAGAGAGAGAAAGTTAGGATCATAATAAAGTAGAGTAATTCAAGTGATGAAACAAAAAGGTTGTGGTCCCCTCTTACTTTTTGGTGGCATATTTGTAATAATATTGAACTTTTTTTACCATTTTGAGCTTAGTTGCACTTATTGTGACTACTCCAAATAAGGAAAGTGCACTTATTGAGACTCGGAGGTAGTATATCAATTGTTCAATCATGAAGTGAGAGAAACCCAGATAAAAGAAAGATGAAGAGCATGCCCCACATGCGAAATTTTAACCTTCTCAACCCGTCACAAGTTAACTAGGCCCAATAAAAGACAATGTCCTACAAAGTTAGGACCTCCACAGGTTATATTATAGTTGGGACTTATTAAAAATATTCGGCAATAGTTAAGACCCCTGTTATTAATTTTTCCTAGATAATATCTTAGTAACATATTTTGAAGAAATCATAAATAGTGGATATTTTTATAAAACAATTTGTAACAAGTTGTTAATATTTTACAATTCACATAAAAAAGAATTTATATATATTGTGAAAAATATGCGCTCGAAGTTTTTAAATTTTGACCTTTAAAATTCAAATTGTGTAATAGAAGATGATGAAGAAATGAAAACGAAAAATTGTTGTCTAAATTATTTGTGTCACTTATTCTTATTGGTTCATATCAATTAAGTTCATTTATTGAAAAAGGAAGTTGGATTAAATTTAATAATGTTGATCAATGACCAATGATATTGAGTGACACATAAATTGGTAAAAAAAAAAAGAATTTTTTAACTAGAATAATACAAACTTTTTCCCGTTCTCTCGCAATAATACGAACTTTTGATTATTTTTAAATAAAACGAACTTTTTTAAAAATTTCCTCCAGTGGGTCATGACCGGTTAGTCACTTTTTGGTGCATGTAATTTGCTTACGTGGCACTTACCATTGGAGGAGACCTTATTTCATTTTTTTTTGCCTCTTTTTTTCGTTATTTCCCCTTCTTCTTCTTTGTTTGCTCTGGTTTCTCCTTCCTCCATTTTTTTCGTTCCTTCTCCCTCAAATCTTTCCAATCTTTTCTTAATTTCCTCCTAAAAAAATAAATTCTCAATTGCTGCTCTTTGAAGCTGAATCATAAATGGCTGCGAGAAGACAAACATCAGTGGGTTCTTCCTCTAATATTTCAAGGGGAAATTCGAATGGGTCTACAAAATGTTTGTGTGGAAGAGAAGCTGATGTTCGTACTGTGAAGCATGGCTCAAATGTTGGGATGAAGTTTTATGGATGCCCTTTATGACCTGTGAGCATTTAATTTTGTTTTAATTGATTTTTTTTGCAAAAATAGGAAATCTAGGGTTTGTTATATGACCAATTGATTGTGCTTGTATTGTAGGATACTAAGTGTGATTTTTTTAGGTGGTTTAATGAGCAAGGGAGTGAAGGGAGTGAAGTTAATGATCTTAGATTTCAGATATTGGAGAAGGAGACTAGCATAGATGAGATGGAGTATCAGAAGAGTTTAATGGCTGAACAAATCAAAAAATTACAGCTTAAAAAGGACAACTTGGAAGAAGGTGTGCAAGAGATGAAATTTGAGCTTTCACAACTTCGTATTGAGGTGTTGAAAACTTCTCGCAATGAGAAGAACTTGACCTTGGCTTTGTTTGTTTCATGGCTTGTTTTTGCCATTTTCCTGTTTTACTTAAGTTAGTTTATGGTTCTTCTTTGGATGTAACAGATCTGATGTTATGTTATTAGTTAATTGAAAAAAAATTGTTGGAACCCTTGAAGTTGTTGTGATGTTATTTTGCATTTGGTGAAATGAAAAAAAAATTGTTTAGAGGTGATGACATCATCTGATGCTTAGCAATACACTCAGTGGAGTCAAAAGTTCACACAATTTCAACATATAACAACGGTTCAAAAAACATCTAATGGAGAGTCAAATGCTCATCCAAACAACAGTACAAATTGGATCAAATGTCAAAAACATAGAAACTAATTAATAACCTTAATGTACCAAAAAACCACAACCCTAATTAATCTACCTAAAATAAGTTCCTAACTTTCAATTTATTGAGTTGCTTGATGAAGAGTGGAGCATTGGCTGGACTGTGAGCCTTGAAACTGTTGGTCATTAAGCATCCTTGAAGCAGCAGAATTTGGTGGCTGCACAGAAAGGTCAAAAAGTAAGTTAGATAAAATGTTAGAATGACTGAACAAGGATGTGAAACGCAAAAAATAAGTCAGAATGACTTACATTGACAATGGCTGAACCATCATCCCCAATTAGCACTCTGGTCGGTCTAAAATATAGCTACAAATTCCGCAAGTATACGGGTCAATTAGTGTGAGTATAGGGTGAGCAAGGTATCGTTTCCCACAAGGAGGTATGATCAACTACCAAATTAAGAGACACTAATATTATTTAGACGATATGGAAATAGTGAATGGTGGTGATAAACTAGACTACTAAAATACGAACTATACTAATTCTAACTCTAAAAATGCCAGACAACTATAAACCAAATATGAGAGATAGTTCTAGGACTTAGATTTCGCCAATTACCTTCTACAATGAAATTAAACTAGTTGTCGGATTGAAAACTACTGTATTGCAATGATCAAATTTCCTATGATATATTATCTCCTCTTCCAAGGTAGAAAACGTGTATTTATAATAATCTTACGCCTACTTCTGTGGTCATAACTATTAATATAAATCCATTACGAACAAGAAATTCATATAAAATATCACCCCAAGTGTATAACTATTCCTAAAATTATACTACTTGACGTTTGATAACCCACGAACTAATATTGAACTTTCACTTCTGCTAATAATTCAATACCTTAAACATACAATCAATTGGCCACATTAATCATATAGAAACAAATCAAGATTATCAAATTGCAATTATAATAATCAAAACCCAAACAACAAATTCAAATCATTGACAGAAAATAAAAGACTACATCTAGTCCTAGAACATGGAAATTTAGCTAGACATAACAACTAAATCAATCCAATTCAATAACAATGTAAACCCAATACTCTGACATAGTAATTAGACAAAGTTTAACAATTGAACTAAATAAAGTAAGGGAACAGAAGAACTCCCGATAAGTGTTCTTGGTGTTTGACTCCCTCGCTGCTGCTTTCCTGGTCTCTGTATTATACTACTCGTTCTCTGTTCTCTCGTTCCAATGTTCTATTGTTCTCCCCTATAGGCTACTGCGTGTTCTCCCTGTATATATCCAGGAAGAAGGGTTTTTTTTTCCTTCTTGTTATTTCAATTGTTGCGTGATATCACCCGTGCTCGGCAGCATTGGGCTTTCTTCACTCATTAAAATTGTTGGGTGAGTATACAAAGGAAAATCTCAAGTTTCTTCTACTGCTTGCTGCTTTGTCCTTTTGGCCCAACAAGAGTTCCTTTTTTATCCTTTTCTCTTATTTTGCTTGGCTTCATGTGAGTCATAGATCATAAGACTTTCTTTTCTTTTCTTTTCTCTTTGTATTACTTAAGCTTTGGTGCTTTGTAGTTGTACCTATATAAGCAACAAGAATAAAAGTGATTAAGCTTTAACAATTTCATTAGATAAATAAATGTAGGAAATAATATGTGATGTCCCAATTTTACAATAAATACCCACTCCCTAGTAAATTATACTTTTTACTACTAAACAATGAAAACTCATTAAAGTAGTACAATATGGACTCAAAACAAGTAGTAAAAAAGGGTAAAATGTATGTAAAATGGGCACTTATCAACTCCCCCACACTTAAGATTTGCTAGTCCTTGAGTCTATCTGTAAATATAAGATACTAGATTGGAGTAACATTTTTTTTTAAACTTCCAAACTGACCGACTTTTCAGGCAAATTCTAGTATAAGCAGCCATAACTCAACTGAAAGTTTTCACAAAGACCACAAATAAGATTTATAGAAACAATTTAGTTCAAAAACATTATTTAGACATCACAAGCAATGAGCCAAAGACCAACCAACTCTTCAAAAAGCATAGTACTTCATGTATTAGTGTTTCCATTCAATCTTACCACTACCACATTCAAGATCTGAGTAATTGAGCAATCAACTTGGTGAATCCTTACTTTAGTTGTGCAAATAAAAAAAATTATAATCACTCGTGTTTGGGGTGTAATAATCATCACTCAAAACCTACGATGTCGACTCGAAATGAAATATATCATCTTTAAATTTGCATATCGTTCAATTCTCCACTACTTAGTAAGACACAAAGCATACAAAAATCAAAAGGACTTTAGTAAGGTTGTAATGTAAGGCTAAGTATTTTAGGATTTGGTGCTCAAAAGCTTAAGAGCTAGCGGAATAGAAAAACAACAACTCCATTGGCTAAATAGATGAGAAGCCAACAAATAAACTCCAACTCTAATAAAATGTCACTAAATAATCCAACTCCAATAATTTATAAGCAATATATCTTCTTGTGCACCATTTGCTTTGAATGATAACATTTGACTTATTATTGCCTTTTTTCATAATCTTGTTTTTCTCGTATCACATCATATATTTTTTTCCGCATTTTTCTTGAATTTTTTTTTTTATAATCTCGTAATAACCATTGATATAAAATATAAAACACCACCTCCATAATAATTTTTTTTTATACCCTTCACAAACAATACTCCATACACCAAATTATATTCCACTAGCTCAAAGCTTTGGTTAAGACATGTGTTTAGGATTATAAGTTTGTAATGTGGTTTAATCAAAAGAAATAGGCTTAAGGCTCAGAGGGCTTTATAAAAAGGAATACAATAATTTAGGTGGCTCAGTCTAATATGGTTCAAGAAAAATAAATGCCTTTATCGTTTTTATGTATGCTCATGCTTCAATGTAGTCTTGAAAAAGCCAATGCAAATTCAAGAGTCTATACTTCACCTGGAACTAACACACACTCTCCTGAAAAAATAAAGACTAACATAGATGTTTTAGTCTATTAAAAGGCTCAAAATAAAGTCTCACAATGGCTGTAGATGTCCACCAAGTAAATCACAATCAAAAATCTTAGCTAACCATTCTTACCACTTGCCAAACACTTACACAATGATGCTATGCTATTCTCCGAATCAGTCAACATAAAAACCTATTAGATTGCAACAAAATTAGAATTTTTTTTTAAAAATTCAATTTTAAAAACTAGTTTTTTTTCTTTTCAGTCAAATTAAGCTAATGGAATTTGCCTTCAAAACAATATCAGACATGAAAATTATAAATTTCTGTGCAAATTTTGAAAACACCTCCCCTAAAATATGGCATATCCAATTAGATTTCCTCATTTTCTAGACCTGTTTCTTCATAAAAATTAATTCCAGCATCAAAGAAATACACCAAATCCAGCAATCCAAGGCTTAAGCCTCTCCCCCACACTTATTATAAACATTTTCCTCAATATATTACTCAACATGCAAGGAATTAGGGGAAAAATAAATACAAAAAATGCAGCCAACAGAAGCGAGAAAAAAAAGAATAAGTAAGAAATGGAGAGACACAACCTGGTGCATAGATTTGTATTTCGCTCCTCAATAATTGTTTTGTCGTGCATTGAGTTTGTCTAGTATGCAGTGACTATAAGCAGTAGAGCATAAACTAGTTACCTGCAAAAGCAAACAACAAAATAAAATGAGAACAAGATAATGATACCTAAAATAAAGAAAAAGAAAGGCATAATGAAAAAAAAAGGAGCTTGGGTTGCCTCCCAAGTAGCGCTTGTTCAGAGTTAATAGCTTGACTATCTTGAAAGTCATGTTGCAATGGGATCTTCTAAGGAGTAAGTCACTCCTGTAGGTAATAATTCACCTGCAATATAAGGTTTAACACGCTGACAGTTTACTTTAAAATTTTCATTATTTCCTTGTAACTCAACAAAACCATAAGGACAAACTTTAACAATAGTAAAAGGACCATACCATTTTGAACGCAACTTACGTGGAAATAGTTTAAGGCATGAATTAAAAAGTAAAACTTGCTGACCCACTTCAAATTCTTTAGGTTTGATGTGTTTATCATGCCAGAGTTTTGTTCTCTTTATATAATTTATAATTCTCATATGCATCTAAATTGAACTCTTCTAACTCACTTAATTACTTATTAGAATTTAGGTTTCTTTGATTTTGAATTACATGTTTAAAATCATCTTCCATTAGTTTTTTATGGATGCCAACAGGAGGGCTAATTCCCTCTAAATCTGAAATACTCCAGCCTATTGCTCTTTTTCTTTCTCTTAAATCACGCAGTAGCTTATTAAATTGTTCATTGCTTAAAGAGGCATTCACAATTACTGGTTGTGTATTATTATCGCCTAGATATGCATATTTCAGATGTGCAGGTAGAGGTTTTAGTTCAAGAACAGGAGCTTGCACTAAAAAAGGAGGGGGAAAAGGATTACCTTTACCGAGCTCCTCAAAATTATTACCTTTGCTCTTCCACGGAGGACATGCCTCTACCGCAAGAGTCATCTCACTTACCTCAATATTTTCATTTATAATTGCACCTGCACTTGTTAGGCATACTTCAAGAGCATCTTTAGAAGTAATTTCATGAAATATCTCTGTGCTTAAATCATCCATAACATCAACTCTAAACACATGATCAGTAAAAGAAGGGTGCTCAGAAGAATTAAACAAATTGAAATGCACCTCTTCTTCACCAATTTGAAAAGTCAGTTTACCATTTTTAACATCAATAATAGTACCGACGGTAGCTAAAAACGGCCTACCGAAAATAATGGGTATCTCAATATCCTCATCCATATCCAAAACAATAAAATCAACAAGAATAATGAATTTATCAACTTTCATTTAACATTTTCCAATACTCCTAGAGGATATTTAATAGATCTATCAGCAAGTTGTAATGACACAGTAGTGGATTTTAGATCATTTAATCCTAGCTTCTTGCAAATAGATAATGGCATAAGAGAGACACTTGCACCTAAATCACATAAAAGCTTTAGAAAAGTTAATGGCACCAATAGTGCAAGGAATAGAAAAACTTCCTGGATCTTTTAGTTTAGGGGGAAGTTTTTTCTGAATTACAGCACTGCACTCCTCACTCAAAGCAATAGTCTCATTGTCTTCCAATTTTCTCTTTTTAGACATGATTTCTTTAAGAAATTTAGAATAAGAGGCAATTTGCATCAAAGCATCAACAAAAGGAATATTAACATGCAATTGCTTGAACATCTTAAGAAATTTCTCAAATTGATTATCCACTTTATTTTGCTTAAGTCTTTGAGGAAAAGAAATTGGAGGTACATAAGGTCTAACAAGAGGTGGAGAAGGTGAGGTTTCAAATACAATTTCAGTTACTTCAACCTCTTTTTCATTTTCCTTAATTCCATTATTTGTCTCGATTGACTCCCTTACCTCTTCTAGTCGCTTACCACTTCTTAAGGTTACAGTTTTGCATTGCTCTTTAGGATTTACATCCGTTTTACTCGGCAAAGATCCGTGATTCCTTGAATTAATGGCATTAGCTAATTGTCCAAGTTGAATTTCTTTATTTCTATTAGAAATAGATATCTGGTCAACTTTAGTTTCCAACTTTTCAATTCTTTCAGAAATAGCATTAGCCAATTTTTCAATAACCAACTCCCATGTTGGTCTACTTTCTTGTTGGGGGAGTTTTTGGTGAAAGCTATGTGGGTTTGGTGGTCTAAAGTTGGCATTTTGGTGTCTTTGGTCTCTCCAAGAGAAATTAGGATGATTTATCCAACCTGGGTTATAAGTATTAGAGTAAGGATCATTTTGTGGTGGCCTATTAAAATTAGAAACATATTGAACTTGTTCCATATTAGCGCAAACTGTAGGTAAATGGCCACCTCCACATATAGTACATGTCATAGTAGTAGTAGACACATAATTGACATTATTCATTTTAGTAAACAAATTTACTAAGTTGTCCACTTTTGCATTGAACATGTTTATTCCTTCTACTTCATACTTACCACCAGTTCTCCTTGGTTTATTTCGATCAGTAGACCAGTGATAATTATTTGAAGCCATTTCTTCTAATAATCTATTAGCTACCTCAATAGTTTTACCCATTATAGCACCTCCTGCAGTATCATCTATAGTTATTCTAACAGATTCATTCATACCATTATAAAAAGTGTGCACAAGCAACCAATCTGGGATACCATGGCGAAGACATTGACGTTGTAAATGTTTAAACCTTTCCCAAGCCTCATATAAAGACTCTCCATCATTCTGTATGAAACTAGTTATATCATTTCTTAGTTTAGCAGTTTTACCAGGGGGAAAGTACTTTCTAAGAAAAGCTCTAGAAAGATCTTCCCAAGTAGTAAAAGAATTAGCAGGATTAGATTTTAACCATATTTTTGCTTTATCTTTTAGCGAGAAGGGGAAAAGTCCTAATCTAATGGCATCATTAGTTACTCCATTTAGCTTAAGAGTATCACATTTTTCTAGAAAATTACCTATATGGTCATTAGGATCTTCATTATCTAGTCCACTAAATTATTCTTGCTGAATTATATGAATTAAGACATGACTAATTTCAAAATTATTTGCAGCAACAGTTGGTCTTACAATACTTGAAGGGGCTCCACTAGCATTCGACATTGCGTAGTCACGTAAAGGATTTTCATTGTTATCATCTCCCATTTCTACTGGTTTATTGTCAAGTTCTCCAGAAAAGAGATGCTCCAAATAAAAATCTTCTAGCTTCCGTATTTGCTCCAATCTCTTCTGTTTCCTTAGTGCACGAACAATCCTCTCAATATCTGGATCAAAATGAATCAAAGTACGGTTAGTACGTGGCATAAGCTAATGAAAACAAAATTAATAATAATGACATAGTATATATATTTTTTCAATATGTAGCTGCTGAAAATAATGAGTGATAGACAAAAAAAACTTGAAAACAATAGGTGAGAACCTACTGGCAGATTACAGAACTGTTAAAGATATCAATAATAACTTCAATTAAAAGTTAAAACCAAGCTATAAGACAAACAAAGTATACTAAGTATGGACTAATGGTGGCAGAATGTAAATAGCAGCTAAAAAATTGAGCACCACACAAAATATATAATACTAACTTAGTAGTGTAACTAACGTAATTCAAATATGGGTAGTTATGCGGATAACTTAAGCAAACTTACTGAACTAAAACAAAATCTAAACTAATACTTCCTCCGTTCTGTTTTAAATGAAACATTGGGTGAAATGACACTATTCATTGATCAATTTTGACTCCAATTTATCGCCATTATATAAAGAAAAACATAGTCAAGTGGGATCTTGTTAGATTCGTCTCGATGCATACTATCAAATTATAACTTTTTTATATTTTTTACGTGTGCATAACTAAAGATATTAACGATTAAAGAAGCGCGTTGGGTTGCGTGAAAAAGCAAACGTTTTATTTAAAACAGAACGGAGGAAGTATAAGAATCTCCTTAGTATGATATTGAACTGTTTGCCTCCCCGGCAACAGCGCCAAAAACTTGGTCGGCCTAAAATATACCTACAAATTCCGCAAGTATACGGGTCAATTAGTGTGAGTATAAGGTGAGCAAGGTATCGTTTCCCACAAGGAGGTATGATCAACTACCAAATTAAGAGACACTAATATTATTTAGACAATATGGAAATAGTGAATGGTGGTGATAAACTAGACTATTAAAATACGAACTATACTAATTCTAACTCTAAAAATGCCAGAAAATACTAGTTCTAGGACTTAGATTTCGCCAATTACCTTCTACAATGAAATTAAACTAGTTGTTGAATTGCAAAACTATTGTATTGCAATGATCGAATTTCCTATGATTTATTATCTCCTCTTCCAAGGTAGAAAACGTGTATATATAATAATCTTACGCCTACTTCCGTGGTCATAACAATTAATATAAACCCATTACGAACAAGAAATTCATATAAAAGACCACCCCAAGTATATAACTATTCCTAAAATTATACTACTTGACGTTTGATAACCCCACGAACTAATATTGAACTTTCACTTCCGCTAATAATTCAATACCTTAAACATACAATCAATTGGCCATATTAATCATATGAAACAAATCAAGATTATCAAATTGCAATTATAATAATCAAAACCCAAACAACAAATTCAAATCATTGACAGATTATAAAAGACTACATCTAGTCCTAGAACATGGAAATTTAGCTAGACATAACAACAAAATCAATCCAATTGAGTAACAATGTAAAACCAATACTCTGACATAGTAATTAGACAAAGTTTAACAATTGAACTAAATAAAGTAAGGGAACAGAAGAACTCCCGATAAGTGTTCTTGGTGTTCGACTCCCTCGCTGATGCTTTCTTGGTCTCTGTATTATACTATTCGTTCTATGTTCTCTCGTTCCAATGTTCTGTTGTTCTCCCTTATAGGCTGCTGCGTGTTCTCCCTGTATATATCCAGGAAGAAGGGTTTTTTTTCCTTCTTGTTATTTCAATTGTTGCGTGATATCACCCGTGCTCGGCAGCATTGGGCTTTGTTCACTCATTAAAATTGTTGGGTGAGTATACAAAGGAAAATCTCAAGTTTCCTCTACTGCTTGCTGCTTTGTCCTTTTGGCCCAACAAGAGTTCCTTTTTTTTCTTCTCTTATTTTGCTTGGCTTCACGTGAGTCTTAGATCATAAGACTATCTTTTCTTTTCTTTTCTCTTTGTATTACTTAAGCTTTGGTGCTTTATAGTTGTTCCTATATAAGCAACAAGAATAAAACTGATTAAGCTTTAACAATTTCATTAGATAAATAAAAGTAGGAAATAATATGTGATGTCTAAATTTTATAATAAATACCCACTCCCTAGTAAATTATACTTTTTACTAATAAACAATGATAACTCATTAAAGTAGTACAATGTGGACTCAAAACAAGTAGTAAAAGAGGGTAAAATGTATGTAA
The DNA here is from genome assembly GCA_947648045.1 of Beta corolliflora. Classification (NCBI taxonomy): domain Eukaryota; kingdom Viridiplantae; phylum Streptophyta; class Magnoliopsida; order Caryophyllales; family Amaranthaceae; genus Beta; species Beta corolliflora. Next base: position 810,558 of record CANSZD010003166.1, on the reverse strand, counting down.
AATGGGCACTTATCACACTCCCACACCAACTAGGACCCTCCCCCTTCCCCTTCCCCTCCCTGCGTCTTTCTCCACCTCCCCTAGAGCGAACTCCACCTCTGAGCATTATTCCTCCTCTGCCCAGATGAGAAGGTTGTGCAGTTGCATTGTGATGATTTGATGATGATGCAGTTGGGTGGATGCAGTAGGTTGGGTGGTTGCTGGAGTACTGGCTTGAGCTCTGGCTTGGGGTGGCTGGCCATCCTTCGTAGGCCTCCCCCTAGGTTGTTTTAGTGCAGGCTCGGGCACAACTATGATGTCCCTATTTGGGCACCTCCTTTTATTATGGCCCTTGACCTTGCACAAGCTGCAAGTCATCTCACTTCCAGTTCCCTTCAAGGTCCTAGGTTTCTTAGGGTCTTCCTCAGGGTCCCTCCTCTGATTCTTTCTAGGTCTACCTGGACCTATTTTGATAGGAGGGGTTGTACTTCACATGCAAACCTTGGTCAATGTCTTTCCCCTTCTAATGGTGGAATGGAACCTGCAGATTAAACACATAAGCACTTAGAACTGATTTACAGTAGGCAAAAGTGGTCTAAAACAAAAGGACAAATGATATACTTACACTAGGGGAGAAAAAAGGAAGGGCTACATTTTTCGGAAAGCGCAGCCCTTCATGTATGAAGGGCTGCGGTTGTCAAGTAAAGCGCGGCCCTTTTAGTGAAGGGTCAGTGTTAGCCGAAAACCGACCCTTCGTACACGACGAAGGGCTGCGGTTTTCAAGGAAATCGCAGCCCTTTTATTGAAGGGCTGCGGTTAGCCCAAAAACGCAGCCCTTCGTTACACGAAGGGCTGCGTTTTTGGGCTAACCGCAGCCCTTAATGGGTTGGGCTTTTTTTTTTAATGGTGCGCGCACAAAGCTAAGAGGCCAGGGATTTAGCGAGTTCCCTTTCCTCTGCTCTCTCACTCAACCCGTCTCTCTCTCTCTCTCAACGTCGTCGCACAAAGAGATCCACCAGCCCTCTCCTCCTCGTCGCTCACGTCGCGAAAAATATCCGGCGGCGCTCTCTCCTCCTTCGTCGCGAAACTTCCCCTGTGAAGCACGCTCTCTCCTCAACCTCCGGCGGCGCTCTGTCTTCAACCTCCTGCGATGCTCTCTGTCTTCATTTTTTTCGATTTGTCGTTGCTGTAAGTCAAAACCTTCTTCTCCCTCTTTAGTTTGATTCCTTCAGTCCATAGCCCCAAATTTCAGATTGATTCTGTTCGAAAACTCGAACCCTAGAATTTGAATTAGGGATTTTCGATTTTGCCTCTTTTTGCTCGAAATTTCTGATTTTCGAGGTTATATTTGATTGTTTGGTTTACTTAATTTGGTTTATAATTATGTAAGTTTAGTAGATTGGTTTTGTGAGTGTTTGAGTTTGTTGAAATTAACTTTTGGGTAGTTACTGTTTGTGAATTTGGAGCAAAGTGGGTCATTGACTACAGCTAGTAGTTTGTTGGAGATGCAAATGGAGAAGCTGTTGGAGAAATCAGTGCCCTGTAGGGTTCGGGCTAAGCGGGGTTGTGCCACTCATCCTCGTAGTATCGCTGAGAGGGTAAAGATATTGATGCTCTATTCTTTTTAGTTTTGTGGTTTTGTGATTAAAGGAGGCTTCATAGGTGGTTTTGTGATAGATAAGGTAATTGAACATAATGTCTTAATTTAAGCGGCCAAGTGGGTGATTGGTTATTGATTTCATTGTCTATTATCCTCACAATTATACGTGCTAAGGAAATTGGTTATCGAACAAATGAATTATGTAATTGCTCCTATCTCGAACATAAATGTAACTGTTGCTTTTGTATAAATGCAGAACTCCCTTATGTTGATGATGATGATGATGAACATGATGGTGAAGAAGTCGTCTATGAAGGTATCTCCCACTTTTCTGAGGGCCACATTGAAATTTGGTTGGACATAAGCATTGATCAGTCCCCCTCCTCCCGTGAAGCAAAAGGGAAATAAAAAAAGATAGAAAAAAGAAAGCACCTCTTACCTTACTTTGATATTCTCAACTTGCAAGTATGGTTTTAGCTCACTTGATTATGGTTGGCTTCAATGTGAAATTACGAAAACATCTTTTGTCTCGTTGTTTATAATCCTACTACTGTCCCCACTTAGAAATAATTGTCACATTGTCCCATTGTCCTATTTTCTTTTTTTTTTGATAATTAAGGGCTTTATACAATTTTACATGGAAACCCTTGTTTATAGTTGGATCAATCCTAGATATTCTGTCCCTCTTACCCGATGTTAGTATGAAATTCTATGAGAGCTGATTACAATCTAGAATGCTCTTGTTTATAGCATGATACATGGTTAAAATGCTTTTCAGGTGCGCTGCCGATGCGAGTACACCATGACTAATATTATTACTGGAGACCGCGTGAAGAAACCAAAGGGAGACAGGTTATAATTCTTTGTCCGATTATGTTTTAGAAATTAGAACCCTTTTATCCGAAGTTGATTGTTCGAGGATGAACCTTATTTATCCCCCTTTTCCCCTTAGTTGAAGATGATTGTTCGAGGAATTAGTATGGGCATTGTATCCCCTTTGGGATCATGGTGCTGGTTTTATTGAACTGTTTTTGGCCTTGATTGTTCGCTTCATGCATAAAGTTGGTGAATATTAGTTATTTATGGATTTTTGTGGGATTTCTTGGCCTAATATGCATCTAAGTGGTTATTTTAGGACTTTAATTGTTTGATCCATGGATAATGAAGTGGTTACAACTTGATATTTGTGTGATTTATTTTCTTTGTCTCTAAGGTGTTGTGCATACTCCAACATCAACAAAGACGAGCAAATGTTGACCAACTAGTTTTTGTTTTTGTCTCCCCTCCCACTCTTCAAATCCCCGATGTGTTATGTTCATTGCGTTAAATGTATATTGTGGGTCATAGGCTCATAGTGTAGGCTTCATGTGTTTCATCTAAGTAAGGTCTAGGGGTCTAGCAAATTTTCTTCATACTCTTGTAGATGTCTTGTCTATCTTTCATGTTAGAACTGCAAATTTTGGGTCATGATTCCTTGTTAAGTAGATCTTCCTCCACACTCCACAGTGCACACCCTCCCTTCCCATAACTTCCTACATTTCAACTCAAAATCTCTCCTTCTTGGCTTTTACATACACTTCTATCCATTATTCTCCTCCGCCGCGGCCGCCTTCCGGCCGCTCAATCTTCTAGCATACCCACCACATTGTAAAATTTTCTTTCTCTTCCCTCTTTTCACTGTTTTATTCCCTTTTTTTGCCACTATTTTTCATTTTAGGAGTAAATATTTACAGCTAGCATAAAATTGAATGTGATTTTTTATTTACTCAATTTTTTGGTTTAAATGTGTTATTATTCAAGCCAAGTTTTAAAGCTTTTTCTTCGGAGAACTTATGGGTATTCTGTTTTTTCTTTGTTTTTGTTTTTTTTTTCTTTCCGTTTTTGTTTGATTTCTCTTTCATCATCAACTGGTATAGGATTATTATTATTTATGTGTTATGTGTAAAAGTATCTGACAAAAAAAATTGAATGGGCTGCACCCCTGCCCCCTGCTACACCCCCACCCCCCACCGCCCAACACCCCCGCCCCTGCTACACCCCCACCCCCACCGCCCAGGCACCCCACCCCCACGCCCCGGCGGCACCCCCTGCTCCCCCTGCTGCACACACCCCCTGCACCCCTCGCCCCCCTCCCACGCCCCCCGCACACACACACCCCGCGCACACCCCCTCCCCATGCACGGACCCCCTGCTCCACGGCCCCCCCCATCTACTGCTGTAGCCCCCTACCTACTGCTGTTGCTGCCCCCTAAGCTGCTGCTGCCCACAAGCTGCTGCTCAGCAAGAGTACTAAAAGATACATAATTTTGTAACTTTCTCTTTATTTGTATTAAAACATAATTTACAATGAAAAATGATACTTTTATATATGCATAACAGTTTGGTGATATTTTAGGACTTAAAAATAATTTTTTTTGTTTTTTTTGTTTTTTTTGGTTCACAAGGGCTGCGGTTTTGATAAAAACCACAGCCCTTTATCTATAAAAAGGGCTGCGGTTTAGGCCTAAAACCGCAGCCCTTCCAATATGGAAGGGCTATGGAAGGGCTGCGGTTTTAGTCCTAAACCGCAGCCCTTCATTATGAAGGGCTGCGGTTTAGTGAAGGGCTGCTACGGAAAGGGCTGCTGTCCAAAAACGCAGCCCTTAGGGCTGTTTTGACCGCAGCCCTTCCGTTTTTTTCCACTAGTGTTACATATGCTACCAAATATACCTCCTTCTTGTAACAAGGATTAATAAAATCTTCAGCTTCCTTCTGTTGAATATATGCATGCTATGGCATGACAGCAAGGCACACCATACATCTCCCACTTCCGACAGGTGCATGTCCTTGCACTTAGATCCACAACCAACTGGTCCAAATAGTAGCTCACATTGAATAAGTTGTTTGTTGAAGGAAGCACATCACACTTTGTAGCATTTTCTTTCTATTTCTCCAACATTGCTTGTATTCTTGGACATAATGCAGATGTTACCTTCTCCATTTCCTGCCTTTTGAGCACAAGTCTCTGCATCAGAGCAGATCTAATGTCTTCCATCATGTAAAGCAGGTGCTTTTTCCTTGCATTGATAATGTACGCATGGAAGGTCTCTATCATGTTGTTAGTAATGGCATCAGTCCTCATCCTACTGTCCAAGAATGCTCTGCAGAACAAGCTGGGGTTGTATGCTTTGAAAGCATTTGTAACCTCTTCACTTATGACCCCAATTCTTGAATAGCTTCATTATAATCAGCTAAGTTATAAGCTTTTGCAATTTTTCAAAATTGCAATTTAAACTCATCACCCTTGAAAGACTTGTGCCATATGGCAAATATATGCCTGGCACAATGTCTGTGTTCTGCTTTGGGTAGAACAACAGACACAGCATTGAGTATAGCCTACATAAGCAAAATCAACTAGTTTATTTTCTTAGAACAACAATCACACAATTAAAATGAAGAAAAAAGCATGTAATATAGTTTGTAGACTACCTAATGTTCATCAGAAATGATGGCAACTCCTTCACCATCTCCAAGTTGTAGGTAAGCTTGAATTTGCTCAAAAAACCACTACCATGACTCATTATTCTCACTCTCTACAACAGTCCATGCTATGGGATACATCTGCTCATTCCCATATCTCCCCACAGCAGATAAAAGTTGTCCACCTAAGAAAGTTTTGAGGAAACATGCATCAACACATATAACATTTCTGCATCCCTCCATAAACCCTTTTTGCAGCCCCTCAAAGCATGTAAATAACCTCTGAAAAACAGGTGCACCACCTTTGCCAACTGTTGTAACAAACTCCATAGCTGACCAGGACTAGATGTTTTAAGTGCCTCCAAGTATGGCATAACCTTCCTATAATGATTTGTCATGCTCCCATGCAATAACTTATGTCCAGCATACTTCACTTTGTATGCAAAACCCCTTGTCACAACAATTTTATAAGCCCTCCTTATAGTTTCAACTATTTCCCTAGCTGGCCAGTGGGGCCTGGCCTTGAAAACATCCAACAACTGCTTGGCAACCCAACTACTCTTAAGTTGTCTGTTCTTTTTCATGTTTCTATGGCAGGTTTGCTGTGCTATAACTCTCCTAACAACAAGTATATATAGCTCTCCTTGTGTCCCAAGTAACATACAAGTTGTAATGTAGCCCACTTTGTTACAGCTTCTTTGAAAGCCTCCCTTGTAGGGAATCTTTGCCCAACACACCATTTAAACTTAGAGAAGTCAGTGTTTGGGTCCACAATTACACCCACCCTCTTCCGTTTTCTAACAGTCAAATCACCCTCCTCTTCACTCTCAGGGTATGTGTGTATTTTATCTCCACTCTCTTCATACTCACTGATGTTACCTGTGTTAAGGTGGGGTGGGGGGGGGGGGAGGTTATGTGCCTTGGCTCACTTATTGTTGAGCACCAAGAAGACCTTCTGCTGCTTGTTCTTGTAGCTCTTGTGCTATTCTCAACAACTTGGTGTTGCACTCCCTAACCCTTCCTAGCTATTTTGAACTCATCATCACTAATATCAAACTCAGGGATCTCAAAAGCAAAATCTTCACCTTCTCACTCCTCTAGATCAGTCTCTCCTCCTTCACTTTCTAGGTCACTAACCTCCTCATCACTATTGCTTGCACCATCATCAGCTTCATAATTAGGATAACTATCATCCCTAAACTCATCACTGTCAGGGCCATGTAGATCTTTCAAAGGGATTGGATTGTCTGGCCTTGGGTCCTCCGATTCATAATTGTCGATGAATTATGTGTACTCAGTGCATTGAATGGCTGGTGATGTTTCTTTGGGTGGTGAAGGCTTTTTAGGTGCTGAAGGCTTTTTGGGTGGTGATGGTTTTTTGGGTGGTGAAGGTTTTTTGGGTGGTGAAGAATGTTTGGGTGGTGAAGGCTATGTGGGTGTTTTCTTGGTCAAAGTAGGATGTTTCACAGTTGATGTTTGTTTGGTTTTAGTAGGATGTGTTGGTGGTTATGGCTTAGGAGGTGGTGGAGGTGGTGGTTCACTGGGAGGTGATGGTTGTCTAGGAGGTGAAGGTTGTCTAGGAGGTGAAGTTTGCTTGGGAGGGAGAGTTTGAGTGGGTAAAGGGTGCTTAGGGTTTTTTTCTGTGGTTACTTTAGGAGAGGAGTCAAAGTGTGGCTGACTTTTGGTGCTTGCTGATGTGGAAGATTCTGTTGGTGGTACTGTAGATTTGGAGTTTAGTGTTTTCCTTCTGGGTATCAGCTTTTGAGCTGGACTTTTGGGCTTTTCAGTTGAGGTTTTGGGCTCACTTTGCAAAGTCTAAAAGCACCTTTGAATAACAGGTGGGCCAGTGGGCTCAATCTCTGGTGAAAGGCCACTATGGTACACAAAAACCTCAACACACCTACTCCTAATAGCCAAGTCAGCCATCTCCAACACCTCACTGTCTGCAAAAACCCTCCTTAAACCATTAACCATACCTAGTCCTGGTACCAAGTAGAAAAGACCCTTAATCCTTGCATAATTTCAACTTTTTTTGCTTCATTTTCTAAGTTAAAGCAACACAACTTATCACAATCTACACTTACAGTCCTAGACTTACCTCCCTCATAAACTAAACCACGTTTCTCATGGTTCCTAAAAACACCACCATGCCAAAATTTGACTTTCACACCAGGCATCCAACAGTTATACATACAAATAAGCAAAAATCAACAACAACAAACCTAAGAAACATTCACACATAAACCCTAAATCTAAGAAAATTGAAACAGATACCCTAATTTGTTCAATTGCACAAAAATTGGGAACTCAACCAAATTTTGTTGCATTATTTGAATTACTAACAAATTAGAAGCGAATTGATGAAGCTAACTACTTTTAAGCAACAAATTTCATCAAATAAACCTAGGAAGTTCCGCAATTCAATCAAAAACAAAAAAAAACTCATCTTCAAACACGAATTTTAAACTTTAGGGTTTCGAATTTTTACCTTGCACAAAACGATGTCTCCTTTGTCCTTTTGCAGGGAATTGAACGCGCTAATGCCCAGCTGGTCTTGAAACGTCAATGTCCAAGTTGGTGAGCTCAGTAATAGCGGAGAGAGAAAGAGGAGTGACAGAGCGTTTTTGAGGAGGAAGGTCAAATTTTGGGGTTTTTGTTATTTGTTGAGGAGTCAACAAATTTTGGGAGGGAAAGTTACTAAAATTAGTCAACAGCCAAATGTTAGAAAGGATTAACAGTTGTCTGTCAACTTGACCCACTGGAGGAAATTTTTTAAAAAGTTTGTTTCATTTCAAAATAATCAAAAGTTTGTATTATTGCGAGAGAACGGGCAAAAGTTTGTATTACTCTAGTTAAAAAATCCAAAAAAAAATTGCGACACAAGATTTGGGGTCATTACTTTTTATAGCATAGAATGTGAAATTTCCAAATCTGGTTGCAAACGTGCAACCATTATACATATCTGTTTATATTTTCGTTTTTACTTTGACATAATTTAAAGCAGAAAATTAATACAAAGAAGTAGCAAATGAAGATAAAGATAATCAAGCAACAATTTCTTGCCACATCATGGACATATATGTTTATATAGTTATAATTAGGAGCAAGACATTCCATCAAACACATCAAAACTAAAACTAACACTACACCCTTCAGCCATAGCTTCGGCTCGACCAACAATCACGTATGGGTCACTGACAAGAGCTCGAAGGCATCGACATACGGAGAATCTTTTACCAGTTGCCTCAATTGTGCTAAGGTCTTGGAGAACAAAGCAACACGAATTAGGAGGATAAGGCATATTTTGGTAGGTCAAGTATGAGAAGCAATCTTGCAAGTCGTACGTGGTGTCTATGATGCATTGCTGGTTCGCCGCCCGACTGCCGTTGGGCAGTGGTGGTTCTGGTGGAATTAGTAAGTCTTGATCTTCTGTGGCTGAAGTTACTGCTATAACCATCATAATAAGGTTTACTATTATAGAGTATTTCATTGTTCTACAAGGGTTTTGTTTTTGTTTTTGGTCTTAATTGATCTTAAGTTGCATTATGTGAGGTGTTGATGGTTATCTATATATATATATCTGATGTGTGTGCAAACGACAAAGTTTGGTTGGTTGGTTGGCTTCTTTATTCATGTAAATATCATGTTGCATGAATTTCTATGAAACTATAATATAGCAATAATGTCATATGGTTTGCCCAGTTCAACAATAATTTAGGCCATCATATAGAAAGCATTATAGGCGATGATCAGTAGTATAATGCAACTAAAAAACTGGTCAGAATTGAAAATGTTTCGAGAAAATATTTAGATATGAACTATTAATATATACTTCCTTTGTTTCTAAATAAGTGCAACGGTTTGACTTTCATATTTGTCAATGCACAACTTACTCTAATTATGTTTTTGTAAAATAATAAAAAGTTGATATTATAAAAATATTCATTGAAACAAATCCAACAACATTTTGTACGATCATAATTTTTATAAATTAGTGCAAAAATATGGTCAAAGTAATGTGTGTTAATAATGCAAAAGTCAAAGTATTGCACTAAAAAAGAAACAGACGAAGTATGTTGAAACAAAGGAAACGTATTCGCAAAATGAATTGGATTTGCTTCAAATTTACTATGACCAAGCGCAACGAGAATTAGAAGTGACCTCTCTAATTAAACGCTCAGAAGCTGCAATTTAAAACTAGAGGTACATTTGGGGGGAGGGGAGGGGGGAGGGGGAGGGGGGGGGGATGGTACATTTTCTAAACCTTTCCAGTCGTATGTTGATTACAATATCGGTGACAGAAAGATTGGTTTATAAATTGAAATTTTGTAGATTTATTATGAAGTTTATAAACCTTGTAATATGTATCTGTAGGCATATTTTTATTGCCTACTTGGGATGAGCGCGGATTTGACTAACTCATTGTAAAGGGTTTAATTATGAAATTCGTTTTGAAAAAAAGTCGTCAACAAGTCTTTTGAGAAACACTAATAAACCTAATTGGATATTTTAGAAACCATAAAGACGGTACATCTTAGGGATTTATCCAATGTAAGTTTCCCCGTCAAGACTTCGAGTTCGGGGGTGATGGTACGAATATGATCAGGAATCAAATTCGCCCATTATTGGCCTCTACTTAATACAATTCATAGATCTAGTTTTATGTAAATAAATTACCATGCAATATATTCATGCATTCTAAAAATTAATCTATATTGTTTTAATTTATTAAATAAGGAACAAAATAACTTTTGTGATATATTCTTTAAGCCATCAAATTACTAGGAACCTAATCCAATCGTCCAAATTATTTGACTCTAATGTTAGACCATTTATTTAGGTATTTCATTAGGAAAAATAAACATATGAGGTGATGAAAGCGATAAACACATAGGAAATAATGTATAAATAATATAATGGCAAAAAGATTAGGAAGAATACATACAAGAAGACATAAAGTTCTTTAAGGTCTAAATCATGAAAAACTTGTTAATAACTTCGAATTATTTAAATTGGAATTCAAATATTAAGGACCCTCATGAATTATACGTTTGTCGCCTAGGTTTGACCGTACAGACGTCGAAGGAATCAATCTTTATCCTTGAAAAAGTGAGTTCTTGAATGCAGATTCAATGGAGGAAGAAGGATTAATATTCTTGGTTAAATGTGTTTGAATAGCTTGAATGTGTTTGAGAGAATTTTTGAGAGGTTTTGATGTTTAAATATGAGTGTTCAGATATGTTGAAGTATATATATGTCAAGGCTGTTAGAAAATATGAGTGGAAACGCGGTATTTATAGTGAAAAGTACGATTAGAATTCGGAAAATGGAAGCAGTGGATAAAAAAAGAAGCTTAGCGCATAAGTGTCACGGGCCACACAACAGTGTCGCGTCGAACGCATCGTCCTTGTGAACACTATTTTTTTGCCAAAGTTTAGTATTTTTCTTAAGTAACCGGTTTGACTTATCTTTTATGGAAAATTATCATTGAGTAACGGAATTAAATCATAAAATCTGATTTTATGAAAATAATTTAATAAAAGATTTATTTCAAAATTAATAAATTAACAAGAATAATTAATTAGGCTTTAAAATTGGATTTTATTTTAAATGGGCTTTAGAATATATTAGGACTCAAAAAGGATTTGACCAAGGCTTTTGATTGCTCCTCTTCAGTCCGGACCAACTAGGTCAACAATATGTTTCATCGTTGGGTACTAAATTGGGGAGATACGATTATGTGCCTATAAAAGCCCCCACTTTGACTGAGGTTTGGAAAACCGAAAGTCAAAGTAGTGCGTGTCGGGACAGAGAACGATTCCAGATTCTCTGCAATCTGGACCGGTCTATCTATGATAGTTTCTGCAAAATAAAGTTAGTCTGCAAGACGATAAACACAAGCAATTTGATTAGCCTACAAAAAAAAGATGTTAGTAGATAGGTGCAAACAACTCAGATGATAATGCAATGATGATGCAATGCAATGACGCAAACTATTAAACTCTAAAAGTATGCATGAGACACTATGCAAGTTCAGGGTTAAGCTGGAAGAAATATATTGGTGAAACGCTATGCAAGGTGAGGATTAGGCAAAAAGTGAACTAAATTGATGGAAATAGATTGATTTTTGAAATTGATTTGATGAAAAATAGGGGTTCGCAAAATGAGAATTTCTAGGTATCCTTGTGGAATCAGACCATTCGTAGTTCTTGATCTTTTTTTTTTGCGCCCTAACTTTTACCTAGGCCACCCTTTCGGGTTTTCAACCTAGTGGGATTGTACATACCTTGAAGAGGGACTTAAGATTGATATGAAAGGTTGAAAATGTTTAAGGTTTGGTTTTGTTGATCGTTGAATTGAATGAGTCAGGATAAGGATTATGATTTTGCATTATTTGGGCCAAGGTAAGGGTTAGGGCATTGGATTACATGGGCCAAATTAAAGGTTACAATCTTTTTTTTAATGCCAAGGTAAGATTTATGGATTTTTTGGGTTTTTAGTTTTTTTTATAGATTAAAGGATTTGAAATGAGGGGTAGAACTTGTGTGCAAGCCCCCTTAATTGACTTTTTGCCTTTGGCTCTTTCCTTATTCCTTTGTTTTTGCATTGCTTTTTCTTTCACTTTTGCTTTTTCTTTTCCTCTTTGAACTTTTTTTAATTTTGTTTCATTTTTCCTGGCATTGAGTTTTTACGTACTGAGGGTTGCACACAAGTTTTTGTGGTTTAGGTTATTAGAAGGTTTGAAGGCTATTTCTGGAGTTTGATTTTAAAGGATTTTTGGCTAAGGATTATGGAGATGGTGGTTTTTTATAGTTATATGAAGATGTCTTAAGGAGGTTTTTTTGGCATTAAGATGGTTATGGAGTGACGACTTTTTGAGATGATGGAGGTAAGAGGAAAATAACTCCTGATCAAAAGTATGTCCAATTATTTTTTTGAACTTTTTTTTAATCGACTGTCATTAGAGACAATTTGATTTGGGTTTCATCATTGAAGTTGAAGCATAAAGATGGTGAAAGGCCGATGAAAATAAAAAGAAAATATAATATTATTCATGAAAAATGAAAAAGCTATTATAAATGAAAACCCTAGAGTGATTAAAACTCAATAGGAAAGGACATAAATGGTTAGGGGATGGACTCCCCGACTTAACCTAGAAAACCAAAAATACATAACTAAGCCTCTAGAATTGTTGATGCTGACTCTTGTTGTATGAGGTATTAGAAGTCTGCCATCATCGACCATGTTTTTGCTGTGCATTTTTGGGATCCAACATTCAGATGTCATATTATGTATATTGCCTTGATGGTATTTGTAGTAAAAGTTTGGGTTGCACAATTTGATTTTTTTAGATGCAGGGTCTGTGGTAGGCTCTATAGGAGTGGTCGCGCCCCTGTTGTGAAGGCGGTTTAAAGCAATCTCATGACCCAAAATGAAGTCGGGGTGGTGGTTGTTCTTTTGATGAGCCTTAGAGTGGGCTCGTCTTTTGCTTCTCCGTTAGGCGTTTCCAAGTTGTAACCTCACGACCTGTCCTGAATAGAAATTGAATGGACCTCACTTGTAAGTTTTTAGAAATGATTTTGGAAATGAGATATGATTTGAGATGGGTGATATGAAAAGAATATGGGCTTGACCATAATGGAGACATGGGCCTAACTATATGCATATACAGACATGGACAGGACTATGCAAGCAAACTGAACTCAATGACTAGGCGTTGATGGCAATAGGGAAGAGTAGCTTCGCTAGACTCAAAGGTTGTGCCTTTATGGACTTAGTGAGTAGTAGCTTCGCTAGACTCAAATATTGTGCTTTTATGGAGCTAGGGAAGACTAGACTTTGAACTTACATGGAGAGTAAGCAGGGTAGACTAAAAGATTATGCCTTTATGGACTTAGGGAATACTAGACTTTGAACTTACATGGAGAGTAAGTAGGCTAGGCTCAAAAAAACCTTTATGGACTTAAGGCGGACTAGCTTCACTAGACTCAAGGATTGCCTTTACGGAAATAGATGGGAGTCTAGACTTTGCACACTTAGATTGAGATTAAGCAGGCTAAACTCATAGATTGCTTATGGAGTTAGGGAGGACTAGCTTCGCCAGACTCAAGGATTGCCTCAATGGACTTAGAGGGGAGACCGTGCTTTGCTCTTACATTGAGAGTAAGCAGGCTAGACTCAAGGATTACTTTTATGGATTTCGAGGGGAGACTAGACTGTGCACTTACATTGAGAGTAAGCAGGCTAGACCCACTGATTGCTTTATGGACTTATGAAGGACTAGCAGCTTTGCTAGACTCAAATATTCTCTTTATGGACTTAGAGAAGACTAGATTTCGGCTAGACTCAGGGGTTATCTTTACGGACTTAACTTTAGAATCGACTCGAAATAACACATGGGCTTGACGTTGGAATTGACTGAGAGTAGCATATAGGCTTGACTTTGTAATTGAATAGGAGTAGCACATGGGCTTGATTTTGGAATTTACTAGGATTAGCACATGTGCTAGGCTTCGAAATTGACTAGGAGTAGCACACGGGCATGACTTTGGAATTAACCAAGATTAGCACATGCGCTTGACTCTGGAATTGACTGGGATTAGCACATGGGCTTGACTCTGGAATTGACTGGGATTATCATATGGGCTCAACATTGGAATTGACTGGGATTAGACTTAGGTTGGCCCTACATAGACTAGGGTTCAAATAAATATGCATATAGGCCTAGATTTTGACATGAGTTAATCTTACATGGGCCTAAGATGAATGCATAGACTCTAATGCACATAGGCCTAAGATGAATGCATGGATTCTAATGCACATGGGCCTAAGATGAATGCAAGTGAAGTTGGACTGGATTGATTGGATTAGGTTGATTAAATTGAGTTTATTGGATTGAGCTTAGAATTTTCGGAATTTATTTTTTAAAAGGTACCCCTCTTGTTTTTATCTTTTACTTTTTTCAAGAAAAAAAAGAAGTTGATTATTCGAAGATTGGAGATGAGGTTAATTTGTCTGAAAATGATTTATGAGTTGATGATGATAAATAAATATTTTGGAAAAGATATAATAGAATAGAGTAGCATTGACTTTGAAAAAGATTATCTATTTTTTTGAAAAGGATATGATAAGGTAGGATAGATATGTTAGAAAAGATAGGTTGGATAGAATGGATTAGATGGGATAGGATAAGATGCATGACGACTCAAAACTCTATCATGACCACTTATCTAGATGGACTAAAAAGATAGATTCGATCTTAGATGATATGCATGGTGTAGGCATATTTTTATTGCCTACGCGGGATGAGCACGGATTTGACTACCTCATTGTAAAGGGTTTTTGTTTTGAAATTCATTTTGAAAAAGAAGTCGCTAACAAGTCTTTAAAGGAAGACTCATAAACCTAATTGGATATTATGGAGCCTTAGGGACAACTTAGGGACGTCATGACTTCATAATTGGTCAATGAACCAAAGATTGAGTTCGGGGGTGAGGGTACGAATATGATCAGGAATCAAGTTCACCCATTGCTGGCCTTAAATTAATATGGTTCACAGATCTAGTTTTATGTAGTTAAACAACCAAGCAATATATTCATGTATTCTAAATATTAATCTATGTTGGTTTATTTATCAATCAAAAGACTAATTTTTGTGATATGTTATTTAAGCAATTAAATTACTAGGAACCTAACCCAATTGTCCAAATTATCTTATTAGGCATGAGAACATTTATTTAGGTCTTTGATTAGCAAAAATAAACATATGAGGGAGATGAAAGCATTAAACATATAGGCATGCATATGATATATACTAAATAGAAATATATAAAAAAAGATTAGATTGAAGGTTAGGATATACAAATAAGTAAAAATTTCTTTAAGATCTACAACATGAAAAACCTGTTAGTAACTTCAAGAAATTAAACTGGAATTGAAATATTAAAGACCCTCAGGAATATATCTTAGTTGTTGAGCCTTGAATTGAAATCTGCAGAAGGAGCAATCTTGAAGCTTGAATGAAGATTTGATGGAAATTGAAGGTTTTATATAGGTTCGAAGTATGTGAAGTGGTATTTGTATTGAAGGTCGTGTTCAAACATGCCAATATAGAGTGAAAACGAGGTTATTTATAGGAAAACTATTGATCCGTAAATCGTGGAAGGATAGAAACGGAGCATGCGCCACACGCACAACCGTTACGTGCCACGCAACGAGCGTACACTATGCGCAACACCTGTGCGCCTTGCGCACCACCCTGTGATTAGCTCAATCTCCAAGTGTTTCTTTGTTTAGCATATTGTCATGATGTCGCGCGTGCGCACCCTAGTGCACGGGATGCATTAGGCTGCGCATTGCACAACCACATATTTTACTGGGTTTTATTCATTATTTGAAATTAAAAGATTTTTGTTACCTTTGATAACATATTATCATTTGAATTGTGAAATCTCTTATCTAAAAGATAAAATCTGATTTTTCATAATATTTATTAATTTAGAATATATTTATTAAAATACAATTAATTATCATAAATAAAAATTTGGGTTTTATGAAAATGGGCTTAAAAATACAATTAATTAACATAAATAATTATAATTGGGCTTTTAGAACTGGGCTTAGAATAAATAAATAGACTTTGGATTGTTAATACGATTTTGGGCTTAGCATGTTGCACTACTCTCTTTTGGACCGGACACGATTAATTGCGTATGTTTTATCATTGGTACTAAATTGGAGAGACACGATTATGTGTCTACAGCGGCAACACAGGAAAAACCATCGACGACTAAAAGGAGCAAGGCCCCGTTAACGACAGCGAAAGACCACTACTCGGTGGCGAGGAGATTTGGTCAAATCTAAGTTTGGCGGTTGCAAACGTTTGCGGCTGTGAGGGAGGAATGGTAGGAAGGTAGAGGTCTTAGGGACAGGTGGCAATGGTAGGAAGCTAACATATGGCGAGGCGGTGAAGGGTTTCTTATAAAAGGGGCATAGGAACTTTTAAAGAGAAGGGATAGCTTTTCTCTCTAAAAAAATCCTTGATCGCCAGCTGTGTGTAAGTGTGTGTGTGTGTTTGTGCATGTGTGTCTCTATGTGTGTGTATTTTGCTAGATAAATTTTATATTTATGGAATAGAGTTGTAAAATAATAGAGTTCTGGCAAAATCTAAAGTGAGAGGAAAGAGAAAGATTGAGAATTTGAATCACTGTGCCGATCGGAGGAAGGAAAAGAGAGAATTACGACGAGCAAAGGTGATGCAGTGGAGGTTGCTGGATGTTGGTGGTGGTGATTCCACCATTGATGGTGATAGGAAAAAGGAGAGAGACGGAGGAAGTGAAGAGAGAAAAAGGAAATATGGAGAAATGAAAAAAATGTCATGATGAGATCATAAGAGGGTGGTGATGGTTATTTACATTTTGATTTTTTTTGTTATGGGCAGCCCTTAGATCTAAAGTATTTAAAGGCCTAGATTTATTCTCACATAAGGAACGTGTTCTCACAAGAGCCTTCCCTTATCTATATGAGAGAAGGATTCCCCTTACAATCTCCCCCCTCCTTCCAAGTGTCTTATATATATATATATATATATAGAATGCTATTTAGATGAGAAATGAGAAAGAATCTGGACCGTTAGATTAGATAAATTGGACGGACACGATTTCAACATATAACTACAACAGAGTTCTTCTCTTTCTTCTTGTTTTCTCGCACTATCCCACAAAAAAAATCGATCATAGCATTGCCATCGAAATTCAATCTTCAGTCTCACAACGACAATTCGTTCTTCATCCTAAATTCTAATGCAATCAAGCCATGAAAGAAATGATTCGATCTTGATCTTGAAAAAAAAATTTGACCAGATACGGATGAAGGTTAGAATTATGTTGGAGATAACATAGGAATCTATTTTGTTATAGATATATTTTCATATGTTCTAGTTAGATTATAGTTAGGTTTCCTTTTCCTTGTCGGATTCCTAAAACTCTTGTATATATATTGTGATGGCTCAATGAGAAACGACAGGCTTTATCATTAATAATATTTTACATGGTATCAGAGCAAAGGTTAGCACAATATTTTTTCTCTCTGGACCTCACGTCCATCTCAAACAAATTTTTTTTTCCGTGAGATTACCTCACTGTGAGATTAATAATCACGTCACTCGCATTTATTTTCAAAGTTCCGAACCCAGATCCCACACTGAACCCAGATCTTTTAAAGAAGCTATGAAGGATGATGGTTGGAAGGCTTCTATGCACGATGAAATCCGTGCATTAGAAGACAATGGTACATGGACATTAGAAGAGCTTCCGCCTGGGAAACGTGCTTTAGGCGATCCAATGGATTTATCGCATTAAATATTTGTCTGACGGGTCTGTGGAACGTTTGAAATCTCGTCTGGTTGTTCTAGGTAATCATCAGGAGGCAGGTATTGATTTTAATAAAACTTTTGCACCTGTTGCTAAAATGACTACAGTTCGGGCTTTTTTAGCTATTGCTGCCTCCAAAAATTGGGAACTTCATCAGATGGATGTTCACAATGCTTTTCTTCATGGTGATCTGGATGAAGAAGTTTATATGAAACTTCCTCCAGGTTTTGAATGTCCTAATCCTAATTTGGTGTGTCGTTTACGAAAATCTTTGTATGGTTTGAAGCAGGCTCCTCGTTGTTGGTTTGCCAAGTTGGTTTCAGCCTTAAAAGGCTATGGTTTTCTTCAGTCTTACTCTGATTACTCTCTATTTACCTATACTCGTGGGACTGTGCAACTAAATGTTTTAGTATATGTTGATGATCTTATTATCTCTGGTAATGATTCCGCTGCTTTAACTCTGTTCAAAGCCTATTTGAGTGACTGCTTTAAAATGAAGGATCTTGGACCTCTGAAATATTTTCTTGGCATTGAAGTAGCCCGTAGTACTTCTGGATTATTTTTATGTCAGCGCAAGTATACCTTGGATATTATTTCTGAAGCCGGTCTTCTTGGTGCCAAGCCATCTGGCTTTCCGATCGAGCAAAATCATCGCTTAGCTCATGCTTCTGGAGCATTGTTAGAGGACGCCGCGTCCTACAGGCGCCTCGTTGGTCGCTTGATTTATTTGGCTGTTACTCGCCCTGACTTGGCCTATGCAGTTCATGTTCTCTCTCGGTTTTACGCAGGCCCCCGTCGGAAACACTTGGGATCTTGCTCTTCGTGTGGTTCGTTATTTGAAAGGAACCCCGGCCGAGGTATTCTTCTTCGGCGACATTGACTTATCTCTGCGGGGATGGTGTGATTCTGATTGGGCAGCTTGTCCTCTCACTCGTAGGTCTCTCACAGGTTGGATTGTTTTCTTAGGTGCTTCACCTATTTCTTGGAAGACCAAGAAACAAAGATACCGTTTCTCGCTCTTCTGCAGAGAGGTGAATATCGTTCCATGGTTGCTATTACTTGTGAGTTGAAGTGGCTAAAGGCCCTTCTTCTGAGTTTGGGAGTGCAACATCCCAAATCTATCCCTTTGTTCTGTGATAGTCAGTCTGCGTTGTATTTGGCTCAGAACCCTGTTTTCCATGAACGCACAAAGCATATTGAGGTTGACTGTCATTTTGTGCGCGATGCCATCACTGAAGGCCTCATTTCGCCCTCTTATGTGTCTACCAAGGCACAGTTAGCTGATATTTTCACCAAAGCTCTTGGCAAGTCGCAATTTGACTTTTTGTTGTCCAAGTTGGGCATTGTGGAACCCACACATGCTCCAACTCGAGGAGGGGGTGTTGGAGATAACGTAGGACTCTATTTTGTTATAGATATATTTTCATATGTTCTAGTTAGATTATAGTTAGCTTTCCTTTTCCTTGTCGGATTCCTAAAACTCTTGTATATATATTGTGATGGCTCAATGAGAAACGACAGGCTTTATCATTAATAATATTTTACAAATTACGAAATTTTGCTTTGCAATTATATCGTATATAATTTTCGCAATTTAGACAATTCTTTGGTTGAAACTAACAACCGAAATTCGATACGTTAAGACTTAAGCATTGCAAAAAAGAGGAATTGATATGAAATTTATGTGATTAGATTGATTAAACAATCTAATTGATGTGATCATGGAATTACGTGATTGCATAAGTGTCAGAGGAATAGTTGTGAGAGTTGTGGAAAATCTTATTATAGTAATGCCATTTGATGAGCATTCTTGATTATGTGGTTTGTCCAGAGTAAATGCCATAACTTATTTAACTACAAATGCTTGTTTAGAGTTATAGGAAGTACTAATTAGAGTTATAGCAATATTTT
Source organism: Beta corolliflora (assembly GCA_947648045.1). Taxonomy (NCBI): domain Eukaryota; kingdom Viridiplantae; phylum Streptophyta; class Magnoliopsida; order Caryophyllales; family Amaranthaceae; genus Beta; species Beta corolliflora. The sequence continues at coordinate 791,238 of CANSZD010003166.1, read as the reverse complement.
TTTAGAGTTATAGGAGGTAGAAACTCGACTTAGCATTTTATCAATATTTGTATACAGTTATAACATTGCTTGTTTAGAGTTATGTCAACTCTTTTTTAGAGTTATAGGAACTAGTCATTTTAGTTATAACAATACCTTAGAGTTGTAGGAAGTAGTAGTTAATTAGTATTAGAGCAATATTTGTGTAGAGTTATAGGAAGTAGCAATTAGAGTTATGTCTACACTTAATTTTATAGGAGCTTATAGTTTGCAACTCGTCTAATCTTTGAGATATAGTGATTGCATACACTTTGATGAAGAAAGTTGCAATCTTTTGCTAGCCCTCAAGGTATAAAATAATGATTGTAGGTAATATTAAAAACAAGAGAACAAGTCCTAAAGTTGGACTTTGATTTATGCATATGAGCATATTTGATTATGTGGCTTGATTCACCAGGTACATAACTAGTTTAACTACAAATGACCAATTTAGCATCATGACAATAATGGAAACTTTGAGTAATAGGAAGTTGTCTAGAGTTATAGCATTATTACAAGAAGGGATTTAGGCCATGTCTTAGCATCATTGGAACGTGTTTAGAGTTATAACAATTAATTTTTAGAATTATGGTAACACTTTCTTTCAAAAAAAAAAAGAACTATGGCAACACTTATTTCGAGTTGTAGGAAGTAGTAGTCAAGTTTTATATCAATGCTTGCTTAGAGTTATAGGAAGTGCTAATTAGAGTTATGCCAACACTTGTTTAGAGTTTAGTAGTTAGAGTTATGCCACTGCTTATTTAGAGCTATCGGAAGTACTAATTAGAGTTATGGCATCACTTGTTTAGTGTTTTAGGAAGTAGTAGTTAAAAGTTTTACCAATGCTTGTTTACTCTCTAGTACTTCCTATAACTCTAAACAAGCATTGCAATTAGCTTGATTTAAGGGTGTTTGCTCGGTATTGAAATTTTGATTGCCACTAGATAGTTTGTTAGCTCAATTGGTAGAGTATTGTGCGTGCAAATACACAAAAATTTGGGTTCGATTCCCACACAGACTCTTATTTTATGATAGGCTTCGAGGACTTCTTATTTACATTGTCTTGTTTAACTTTTAGTATGTAATTTTGCTCTTAATCCTTACCTAATTATGTGGTGAAAGAAGAAAAAATGACACTAGTTTAAGTCAAAATAATGACAATTTTTAATTTTAGTTTTAATGCACATGAGTTTCATTGTATAGAATTCTTCTACATTATGTTTAGGGTTATAAATAACCTGTTATTTCATAAACCTATGTGGGAATTGAACCCACATCTTGTGCATAGCACAATGCTTTACCATTTGAGCTAATAGGTTAGTAAATCAATTAAAAACTCATTCAACAACAATTCTAAACTAAATGGAAGCATGTTTTTGAGTTAACTGCTCTTCAGACCTAAAAGACCGTTTGAAAGAGCCATATATGCCCCTAAAGTAGCGAAAATTCAGAGGTGCGCACGGAAGCACCTTCCTCTATGTGCGCACGGGTTCCAATGAACATTTGCAGTTTTGGAATGAACATTTGTGGGACCCACCTCAATTTCTCTTTCCTCAACTTTTTCACCCCATGTGCGTTATAAACCAATAAACATCCAGTTTATTCCAATGGACATTGTAGTATAATGAACACATGCTATTGTTGATTGAATATTTGCAATTTCGAAATGAACATTTGTGGGACCCACCTCAATTTCTCTTTCCTCAACTTTTTCACTCCATGTACATTGTAAACCAATAAACATCCAGTTTATTCCAATGGACATTGTAAGATAATGAACACACGCTATTGTTGATTGAACATTTGCAATTTCGGAATGAACATTTATGAAAAATTTAGTGTAATAAACACATTCTTTCTGTTGAATGAACAATTGTAATTTTGGATTGAACATTTTCGGCTAATTCTAAAATTCAGTATGTTTACGAATTTTCAAAATTCAAAATTGCCGCTAATATTCAAATTTCAAAATATTTTTGAAATTTACTATTGTTCATTTCTCACTTACTTAACATATTGTTGATTCAAATTGTTAGTTTGTTCATCCAAGTTCTTCAAAATGTTCTTTTAAATTACTTATATGTTCATTGTGATGGATATTTATGTTGTCATTATTATTCTTTGTAATGTACAAATATGATTATAATGAATAATCCAACTAAACCTGTTGTTGAGCATGAAAAACCTGTTAGTAACTTCAAGAAATTAAACTGGAATTGAAATATTAAAGACCCTCAGGAATATATCTTAGTTGTTGAGCCTTGAATTGAAATCCGCAGAAGGAGCAATCTTGAAGCTTGAATGAAGATTTGATGGAAATTGAAGGTTTTATATAGGTTCGAAGTATGTGAAGTGGTATTTGTATTGAAGGTCGTGTTCAAACATGCCAATATAGAGTGAAAACGAGGTTATTTATAGGAAAACTATTGATCCGTAAATCGTGGAAGGATAGAAACGGAGCATGCGCCACACGCACAACCGTTACGTGCCACGCAACGAGCGTACACTATGCGCAACACCTGTGCGCCTTGCGCACCACCCTGTGATTAGCTCAATCTCCAAGTGTTTCTTTGTTTAGCATATTGTCATGATGTCGCGCGTGCGCACCCTAGTGCACGGGATGCATTAGGCTGCGCATTGCACAACCACATATTTTACTGGGTTTTATTCATTATTTGAAATTAAAAGATTTTTGTTACCTTTGATAACATATTATCATTTGAATTGTGAAATCTCTTATCTAAAAGATAAAATCTGATTTTTCATAATATTTATTAATTTAGAATATATTTATTAAAATACAATTAATTATCATAAATAAAAATTTGGGTTTTATGAAAATGGGCTTAAAAATACAATTAATTAACATAAATAATTATAATTGGGCTTTTAGAACTGGGCTTAGAATAAATAAATAGACTTTGGATTGTTAATACGATTTTGGGCTTAGCATGTTGCACTACTCTCTTTTGGACCGGACACGATTAATTGCGTATGTTTTATCATTGGTACTAAATTGGAGAGACACGATTATGTGTCTACAGCGGCAACACAGGAAAAACCATCGACGACTAAAAGGAGCAAGGCCCCGTTAACGACAGCGAAAGACCACTACTCGGTGGCGAGGAGATTTGGTCAAATCTAAGTTTGGCGGTTGCAAACGTTTGCGGGCGTGAGGGAGGAATGGTAGGAAGGTAGAGGTCTTAGGGACAGGTGGCAATGGTAGGAAGCTAACATATGGCGAGGCGGTGAAGGGTTTCTTATAAAAGGGGCATAGGAACTTTTAAAGAGAAGGGATAGCTTTTCTCTCTAAAAAAATCCTTGATCGCCAGCTGTGTGTAAGTGTGTGTGTGTGTTTGTGCATGTGTGTCTCTATGTGTGTGTATTTTGCTAGATAAATTTTATATTTATGGAATAGAGTTGTAAAATAATAGAGTTCTGGCAAAATCTAAAGTGAGAGGAAAGAGAAAGATTGAGAATTTGAATCACTGTGCCGATCGGAGGAAGGAAAAGAGAGAATTACGACGAGCAAAGGTGATGCAATGGGAGGTTCTTTGGATGTTGGTGGTGGTGATTCCACCATTGATGGTGATAGGAAAAAGGAGAGAGACGGAGGAAGTGAAGAGAAATAATGGAAATATGGAGAAATGAAAAAAATGTCATGATGAGATCATAAGAGGGTGGTGATGGTTATTTACATTTTGATTTTTTTTGTTATGGGCAGCCCTTAGATCTAAAGTATTTAAAGGCCTAGATTTATTCTCACATAAGGAACGTGTTCTCACAAGAGCCTTCCCTTATCTATATGAGAGAAGGATTCCCCTTACAATCTCCCCCCTCCTTCCAAGTGTCTTATATATATATATATATATATATATATATATATATATATATATATATATATATATATGAGAATGCTATTTAGATGAGAAATGAGAAAGAATCTGGACCGTTAGATTAGATAAATTGGACGGACACGATTTCAACATATAACTACAACAGAGTTCTTCTCTTTCTTCTTGTTTTCTCGCACTATCCCACAAAAAAAATCGATCATAGCATTGCCATCGAAATTCAATCTTCAGTCTCACAACGACAATTCGATCTTCATCCTAAATTCTAATGCAATCAAGCCATGAAAGAAATGATTCGATCTTGATCTTGAAAAAAAAATTTGACCAGATACGGATGAAGGTTAGAATTATGTTGGAGATAACGTAGGAATCTATTTTGTTATAGATATATTTTCATATGTTCTAGTTAGATTATAGTTAGGTTTCCTTTTCCTTGTCGGATTCCTAAAACTCTTGTATATATATTGTGATGGCTCAATGAGAAACGACAGGCTTTATCATTAATAATATTTTACATGGTATCAGAGCAAAGGTTAGCACAATATTTTTTCTCTCTGGACCTCACGTCCATCTCAAACAAATTTTTTTTTCCGTGAGATTACCTCACTGTGAGATTAATAATCACGTCACTCGCATTTATTTTCAAAGTTCCGAACCCAGATCCCACACTGAACCCAGATCTTTTAAAGAAGCTATGAAGGATGATGGTTGGAAGGCTTCTATGCACGATGAAATCCGTGCATTAGAAGACAATGGTACATGGACATTAGAAGAGCTTCCGCCTGGGAAACGTGCTTTAGGCAGTCAATGGATTTATCGCATTAAATATTTGTCTGACGGGTCTGTGGAACGTTTGAAATCTCGTCTGGTTGTTCTAGGTAATCATCAGGAGGCAGGTATTGATTTTAATAAAACTTTTGCACCTGTTGCTAAAATGACTACGATTCGGGCTTTTTTAGCTATTCTTTGCCTCCAAAAATTGGGAACTTCATCAGATGGATGTTCACAATGCTTTTCTTCATGGTGATCTGGATGAAGAAGTTTATATGAAACTTCCTCCAGGTTTTGAATGTCCTAATCCTAATTTGGTGTGTCGTTTACGAAAATCTTTGTATGGTTTGAAGCAGGCTCCTCGTTGTTGGTTTGCCAAGTTGGTTTCAGCCTTAAAAGGCTATGGTTTTCTTCAGTCTTACTCTGATTACTCTCTATTTACCTATACTCGTGGGACTGTGCAACTAAATGTTTTAGTATATGTTGATGATCTTATTATCTCTGGTAATGATTCCGCTGCTTTAACTCTGTTCAAAGCCTATTTGAGTGACTGCTTTAAAATGAAGGATCTTGGACCTCTGAAATATTTTCTTGGCATTGAAGTAGCCCGTAGTACTTCTGGATTATTTTTATGTCAGCGCAAGTATACCTTGGATATTATTTCTGAAGCCGGTCTTCTTGGTGCCAAGCCATCTGGCTTTCCGATCGAGCAAAATCATCGCTTAGCTCATGCTTCTGGAGCATTGTTAGAGGACGCCGCGTCCTACAGGCGCCTCGTTGGTCGCTTGATTTATTTGGCTGTTACTCGCCCTGACTTGGCCTATGCAGTTCATGTTCTCTCTCAGTTTCTGCAGGCCCCTCGTCAGGAACACTGGGATGCTGCTCTTCGTGTGGTTCGTTATTTGAAAGGAACCCCCGGCCAGGGTATTCTTCTTCGAGCTGACATTGACTTATCTCTGCAGGGATGGTGTGATTCTGATTGGGCAGCTTGTCCTCTCACTCGTAGGTCTCTCACAGGTTGGATTGTTTTCTTAGGTGCTTCACCTATTTCTTGGAAGACCAAGAAACAGCATACCGTTTCTCGCTCTTCTGCAGAGGCTGAATATCGTTCCATGGCTGCTATTACTTGTGAGTTGAAGTGGCTAAAGGCCCTTCTTCTGAGTTTGGGAGTGCAACATCCCAAATCTATCCCTTTGTTCTGTGATAGTCAGTCTGCGTTGTATTTGGCTCAGAACCCTGTTTTCCATGAACGCACAAAGCATATTGAGGTTGACTGTCATTTTGTGCGCGATGCCATCACTGAAGGCCTCATTTCGCCCTCTTATGTGTCTACCAAGGCACAGTTAGCTGATATTTTCACCAAAGCTCTTGGCAAGTCGCAATTTGACTTTTTGTTGTCCAAGTTGGGCATTGTGGAACCCACACATGCTCCAACTTGAGGGAGGGTGTTGGAGATAACGTAGGACTCTATTTTGTTATAGATATATTTTCATATGTTCTAGTTAGATTATAGTTAGCTTTCCTTTTCCTTGTCGGATTCCTAAAACTCTTGTATATATATTGTGATGGCTCAATGAGAAACGACAGGCTTTATCATTAATAATATTTTACAAATTACGAAATTTTGCTGCAATTATCTGTATATAATTTTCGCAATTTAGACAATTCTTTGGTTGAAACTAACAACTGAAATTCGTACGTTAAGACTTAAGCATTGCAAAAAAAGAGGAATTGATATGAAATTTATGTGATTAGATTGATTAAACAATCTAATTGATGTGATCATGGAATTACGTGATTGCATAAGTGTCAGAGGAATAGTTGTGAGAGTTGTGGAAAATCTTATTATAGTAATGCCATTTGATGAGCATTCTTGATTATGTGGTTTGTCCAGAGTAAATGCCATAACTTATTTAACTACAAATGCTTGTTTAGAGTTATAGGAAGTACTAATTAGAGTTATAGCAATATTTGTTTAGAGTTATAGGAGGTAGAAACTCGACTTAGCATTTTATCAATATTTGTATACAGTTATAACATTGCTTGTTTAGAGTTATGTCAACTCTTTTTTAGAGTTATAGGAACTAGTCATTTTAGTTATAACAATACCTTAGAGTTGTAGGAAGTAGTAGTTAATTAGTATTAGAGCAATATTTGTGTAGAGTTATAGGAAGTAGCAATTAGAGTTATGTCTACACTTAATTTTATAGGAGCTTATAGTTTGCAACTCGTCTAATCTTTGAGATATAGTGATTGCATACACTTTGATGAAGAAAGTTGCAATCTTTTGCTAGCCCTCAAGGTATAAAATAATGATTGTAGGTAATATTAAAAACAAGAGAACAAGTCCTAAAGTTGGACTTTGATTTATGCATATGAGCATATTTGATTATGTGGCTTGATTCACCAGGTACATAACTAGTTTAACTACAAATGACCAATTTAGCATCATGACAATAATGGAAACTTTGAGTAATAGGAAGTTGTCTAGAGTTATAGCATTATTACAAGAAGGGATTTAGGCCATGTCTTAGCATCATTGGAACGTGTTTAGAGTTATAACAATTAATTTTTAGAATTATGGTAACACTTTCTTTCAAAAAAAAAGAACTATGGCAACACTTATTTCGAGTTGTAGGAAGTAGTAGTCAAGTTTTATATCAATGCTTGCTTAGAGTTATAGGAAGTGCTAATTAGAGTTATGCCAACACTTGTTTAGAGTTTAGTAGTTAGAGTTATGCCACTGCTTATTTAGAGCTATCGGAAGTACTAATTAGAGTTATGGCATCACTTGTTTAGTGTTTTAGGAAGTAGTAGTTAAAAGTTTTACCAATGCTTGTTTACTCTCTAGTACTTCCTATAACTCTAAACAAGCATTGCAATTAGCTTGATTTAAGGGTGTTTGCTCGGTATTGAAATTTTGATTGCCACTAGATAGTTTGTTAGCTCAATTGGTAGAGTATTGTGCGTGCAAATACACAAAAATTTGGGTTCGATTCCCACACAGACTCTTATTTTATGATAGGCTTCGAGGACTTCTTATTTACATTGTCTTGTTTAACTTTTAGTATGTAATTTTGCTCTTAATCCTTACCTAATTATGTGGTGAAAGAAGAAAAAATGACACTAGTTTAAGTCAAAATAATGACAATTTTTAATTTTAGTTTTAATGCACATGAGTTTCATTGTATAGAATTCTTCTACATTATGTTTAGGGTTATAAATAACCTGTTATTTCATAAACCTATGTGGGAATTGAACCCACATCTTGTGCATAGCACAATGCTTTACCATTTGAGCTAATAGGTTAGTAAATCAATTAAAAACTCATTCAACAACAATTCTAAACTAAATGGAAGCATGTTTTTGAGTTAACTGCTCTTCAGACCTAAAAGACCGTTTGAAAGAGCCATATATGCCCCTAAAGTAGCGAAAATTCAGAGGTGCGCACGGAAGCACCTTCCTCTATGTGCGCACGGGTTCCAATGAACATTTGCAGTTTTGGAATGAACATTTGTGGGACCCACCTCAATTTCTCTTTCCTCAACTTTTTCACCCCATGTGCGTTATAAACCAATAAACATCCAGTTTATTCCAATGGACATTGTAGTATAATGAACACATGCTATTGTTGATTGAATATTTGCAATTTCGAAATGAACATTTGTGGGACCCACCTCAATTTCTCTTTCCTCAACTTTTTCACTCCATGTACATTGTAAACCAATAAACATCCAGTTTATTCCAATGGACATTGTAAGATAATGAACACACGCTATTGTTGATTGAACATTTGCAATTTCGGAATGAACATTTATGAAAAATTTAGTGTAATAAACACATTCTTTCTGTTGAATGAACAATTGTAATTTTGGATTGAACATTTTCGGCTAATTCTAAAATTCAGTATGTTTACGAATTTTCAAAATTCAAAATTGCCGCTAATATTCAAATTTCAAAATATTTTTGAAATTTACTATTGTTCATTTCTCACTTACTTAACATATTGTTGATTCAAATTGTTAGTTTGTTCATCCAAGTTCTTCAAAATGTTCTTTTAAATTACTTATATGTTCATTGTGATGGATATTTATGTTGTCATTATTATTCTTTGTAATGTACAAATATGATTATAATGAATAATCCAACTAAATAGTTATATAATTATAAAAAAAATAAGTAATTAAAAAAGATAGTTAATTCAAAATTTAGTATGTACTACATCTGTTTCTTTTTAATCTACACACTTTCCTTTTTGGTCTGTGTCTTTTTAATCTACACACTGTTGCTTTTTTTTTATTTTTGGTATCATGTCACATCTACTTTCTCCTCTTTTTCAACCCATGTCATCCACTTTTTAATATTTTAACCCACTTTTTAGTTTTTCTCTCTCACTTTTCAATTTCTCTCTCCACCTTTTTAGTTTATCTCTCATACTTTTACACTTTCTCCTTGGTTCCCCTCCAAAGTGAAGTGTGTAGATTAATTTGAAACGGATGTAGTACCCAAATGTAGAAATATAACCAAAATAATACAATATATCCCATATGAACACCAGGGTCTTACAAAAAACATGTATTGCTAATTAAACATTATTGAGTTCATTAAGAAGATATTCTTGCTTTTGAAATTCCTTCCATTTTCGATTGATTTGATTTGTGAGATCTCGACACCGTAACGTATCATTAGTTATCTTTGAACTAGTTCAATTGAACTGATACAAGAAAGGAAAGAGCAGTATTTAAAATAAAATTATTCAAGTTTATAATACAATGAACATAATCTTTCAAACATACAATTAACACATTATAATAATACAATGAACATGCTCCCACACACAATAAATATATGACCAAATATAACGAGCATGTAACTAAAATGAACATGTTAGTAATACAATGAACATCAGCCTAAAAATGTGCACCTTGTATTTGTAAATAGTACAATAAACATCATATAATCATACAAAGAACATTTGAATAAATATCACACATTTATAGACAAATATATGATAATCAACCCATCATTAATTCATAGCATTTCATTGAATATATCATTTCATTGAATACATAATGAACATATGACTGAAATGCAATAAACATCTGGCCAACATGTGTTCAGTGAACATATGCTAATAGGACAATGAACATATGCCATAATTCATGTTATTAATGCAATTAATATGTGTCTAACACACAATGAACATATGAACAACTATATCTAACATCTGAACAAACACATAATAAACATATGGCTAAATATAATAAACATAAGACCAACACGAATTCAATAAGTACATTATAATAATACAACGAACATATATTTACAGTACAATGAACATTACCTGGTTATTTTCTAGATGTTGAACTCGTTCATCTCCTTTGTTCATTGGGCTCTCTCCTTTGTTCATTCGGATATCAATTGCAAGGTTGTTTTCATTTTTTCACAAACCACAATCAAGATTTTCACTAGAAAAGAGGGAAAAAAATAAGAAATGAAAGTTCAAAATGTAATAAAATGTTCTCTTTTCTTATCAAATGCATAGATCTAATACCTTATGTTCTCGATTTCGCTTTGCAACTCGTTGTGTTCATCTTCATGTACGAAAATTGTGCAAAAAAAATGAAGAATTTGTAGAGTTTGATGAGAGAGGTTAGAGATAAGTTATAATGTGCATTGTTGTGACCATTCAATTCTTTCTTAAACTCCACAACTGCTTTTTGCAATTTGTTCCTATTCATCGTTAAAAACCTCAACGCCCAATGGCTTGTACTTCGAGAAAGTCTGCATTCAAAATCCACTGTTAGCTAATTGCTTCACAGTCTCTGCATCATTCATGATGTTGACTATAATGCATATCCATGGACACCACATGACCTCTTCTGTTTTGTTAGGTGGTGGTTATGGCTCATCTGGTTGCAAAGCCTAGATCAACTTCAAATATCTTGCTAGCGTAATGGGTAGCCTTCTGTTTGGCACTGCGATGGACAACACCTTTGGTAATACCTGTTGCATAGTAATGCAGGTATTTGAAGGCATATTATTGCTTCTTCTTTCCTGCACAATATGGGCACCTAACGCCACCTTTTATGCTCCATAGATTGTATATTTCGGTTCTCAAGGCTTGATTCGCTATCTCTACATACTCCTCAATCTCGATATCACTGGTGGCATACTCTTCATCTGAGTTATAATCCATCAAACTCCTTGAAAAAGTTGTGTGGGGTGTCATAACTCTTGGAAAAGTAAAATGAAGTTGATCTGTCTAAGACCTTAATAAGGTTATACTAGTAGCAAACATTCATTCATTTTGCTCTGAATCTTCAGATAACATGGTTGAATGCAACGCATTGGCAGTTTTTTGTTTTGATCAAGAAATTATTAATTGTCTAATCTGAAAATTTTAGAATTTGACCACACAATTTCATCTAACACCACGTATGATTTTATATGCAAGGCTTAGCAGCATTAATTCACATAAAAGCTGAAATTCAAAATTCATGTAAAATAGTAAGAATGGCGGACTAAGAACAACTAATAGCAGATTTCAATCACACAAGAGTATTCATACTCCTGATACATTTCTATAAAGCTATTATTATAGCACCCTATACTACACCTTATAACACAATCCAAAAAGATGAATCTGCCTTAAACAAGTTGCAATAATAGTAAGAATTGAGATGAAGGGACACATAAAAGATTCAACTTTTAATGTACCAATACTCGCAGTAGTAGCTAAAGCATCTACAGCATCAAATAGGAGAAGAATCTAATCATATTACACTATCCTACAAAACACAAAACAACTAAACTACAGTGTCGAGGAACAATCTGGCGAAGATTGTGGCGTGTTAGTGGATCTTTAGTTTCGTAAACTACATCCTTCAAAATCAATCAAAGCTTTATTCTTTTTACACAAAAAGGGTAAAGAAGGAGGAACACATTTTACTCCAATCTTATAGAATTCTACATGATGCTTCAGGAGTTCAAATATGAGAGATAAGGTACTATGAACATATAAGCATTTCTTTAGAGTTATAGGAGGTACTAATTAGATTTATAACATTTCTCTACAGTTATAGAAATTGTTAATTAGAGTTATGGCGAAATTCATCAAAAACCAAAAAATTCTTTCCAAAACGAAATTGAAGTTGCAACACATTAGAGTGAAAATTGAAGCAAAATGCGAAAATTATAAACGAATTAACAAAGGTCCACCATTGTTGTCGAAACTTAGAGAAAAGTCGCCCCTATTCTATCTTTCTCTTTCCTCACGCACCAACACCACTGGAATAAACCACCCTCTCGCAGCCTCTTTTTCTATTTTATTCCTCTTCACCGGCGACAATGCTTTCTCCCTCTTCGTAGTTTGAGATTTCTCCGCCATTATTGTTCGAGCTCCAAGGTATTGAGGAGAGAGATTAAGAGCGAGGTGAGAGAGGAGAGAGATTGAGAGCGAGGTGTGTGGAGAGAGTGAGCCATCTTCACGAGAATGAGGGGGAGGTCAGAATGAAGAAAAAAAAGAGTTGCTATATTTACTATTTAGCCATTAATAACGCAGATTTATTTTCGACCATTGGATTTTGCTGATCTAATGGCCTAAAATTCTTCTCACTTCTCACGTTAATATTCATTCTCACATGAATTCATAAGATGACCCGCTTACTTAGTGGTTTCTTTTGGTACCCATTACACACCTAAAATCCTTAATAAAACTCTTTCCTTAATGTCTTAATTATATACTCCCTTTGTCACATATTGATTATTAATCGATACACACACTTATCTTCATTTTCACTCATCCCACTACCTAAAAAAATAAGGTCCCACCATTCATTTAATATTCTTTTGGTTAAAGTCAATCGAACTAATAATAAAATACTAAATCTCCCCACCAACTCTACCCCCATTATACCCTACTTATTTATTTTATGGAGACATACCGATTACTATTCACTAGTCCTCTTTTTCTCTCCCTCACTCATTCATCTCTATTCATAGTTCTAAAATCCATTATCCAAGCCTAGTTTTAGTAGCTCATTTTCAGACCTTTTTAAAAATTATGTTTCGAAGCTCGTATATTAAATCCTTTTTCTAAGACAATTTCACATTGTTTTATGGGGCGTGTATGCACAAAGTGAAACTGCTAAGAGCATAGCTAATTTTGCAAGTCACCTGGACAATATATGCCTTAAAAGAATGTACTTGATTATATTAACCTTTGAGATCACAGGGATTGTATATGAGCCTGCCGCTACTGCTTTCATTTAGAATAGCAAATATCAAAGCAAGGCAATTTTTTCTGAGTGACGATCAATTTAAGTCACCACGCACCAAGGTTCGACTCAATTACTAAGGGCTATCTGTTTATGGTCTTCTTATCCTTAGAAACAATGTGCCCCTAGATATCATTCTTTTGCCGCAATAAAAGGATGAGTGGCTTCTCCTTTATTGGTGCCACAAAACAAATGAAAAAAGAGAAGCACTTCTTTATGTTTTTGAAGGCCTTTTGACATGCATCATCCTAATTAAGGAGAGCATCCTTTGTCATGAGATAATTTTAAGATGGCATCGTTCAACAAGATTGGAGATAAACCTTTGCATATAAGCAAAACATCCTAGCAACATCCTTCTAGAAAAATAAGCATGGTATCATATTTAGCAAAAGTATAGCCTTAATAATTTCTAACATGTCCTTCAGCCAAGGTGCATTTATCTAATACTTAGTTCAGATTAGTTAAAGGCGATAATTAATTCAGTAAGATCAAGTGATAGGAATACCTAGCTAGAGGCCGCTTTCGATCAGTGAGAATAATATAGTATTAGGCTCACAACTTACTCTTGACTCAACCTAGTGGGTCACACCATAAGAACAAAATTGAATGGATACACTAATTGGGTTGGAGGTTCAAATACATCGTTTAGGAATCGTTTAGATCGATACGTTGGATGTTGAGCTTAGATGTCACAAATCCAAGCGTATTGACGATAGTGGTCGAAAGGCTGCATAGGTCGGTGTTGCGAAAACCACATGCGATTAGTAGTCACAACATAGGCCCATGGTCGTATAAGTGCGAGCTAACTACGAACCATGAGCTATGCATAACATTGCATTGCACAAGCAACGACCTTGGGCCTTGCTTCATAGCATGCGAGCGCTAGCAAAGCGCACTACACAACAAGACCATCGCAGGACGTTGTGTGCGATGACCTTGGGCGAGGCCTCGTGCTAGGGCCTTATGCAAGTGTGAATAGGCAGGCAGCGACACGGGCCTTAGCAAGGCCACGTGTGATGGCCATCCACTTGGAGTGTAGGATTAGTGGGAGTTTTTCACTCCCTCCCTAGATCCTAAGCCAAGTAGGTTTTGATAGAATATTAATAATATATATTAATTGCATGGTCAATTAGATTGACATAATTGTTCATACTAGCCGTCTATCAAAAACCTTAGCTGATCTAAAACCATACCTAAAACATTAACCTTGTGTGGAGAAATTTTGGATCTTTCCTTCGTTCTCAAGGCGGATTCGACCGTGTAGTAAATACTGATAGAAGGATAGCGCATTGTGAATCTAAGGCTCCGTTCGTACTAACAAGCACACGTCGAAGGTATAATCCTTCTCTACTATTCAATGGTTCAAATTATATATACATGAATCTGAACAAAGGGTTAGTTATGCAATACGATTACATTGCATTAAAACCCAACACTTTTTGTAACGCCCCGACCTCTAAACATCATGTTTAAGTTAATTAATGCATCATTAGCAGTGGGACTTAGATGGTCGGTGCGCTACTGCCGTATTTTCCGTTCGGGAAAATACAAGGCAAACATTCCTTCATGAAACTAAACATATTATAATCATTGAAACTCGTAAGCATCTTACTTATATAGATATAAATAGCTAAACATTGATAATTACGTAGTTATAGTTAAACTAAGTTCATGTTCTAGTGATCATAAGTTTAGATTACACAACCAATATAGTTTTCATAAATGTAAAGTGGTTGGCCATCCTCACTTCTACGCCATCCCGTCACCTTCATCAGTACCTAAAACCAAAAGCAACATCGTGAGCCGAAGCTCAGTAACATACTACCCTAACAACGTAAATTCATTTCAATTCATTTTATTTGCAAACAGGGAGAAGAGAATATAGTAAAACACATTAGAAATGGATAAGTGGCTTTTAAGGCCGCTTTAATGGCCCCTTCCACCCTCATTAAGCCCTTGTTTAGTCCATTTTTATGCTTATTTTGCTTAGCTTTGTTCAATGTTAGTGATTCTACTAGCTTCATGCATTTTGAGTCTTTTTTGGGAGTTGTAGGTTGTTTTCTCTTCATGCGAAGATTGAATGTTGTGAACACCCTATGCTATGACTTGTTCTTATATTCTTTTAGGTTCCGTAGCGGCCTAATTAAGATTGTCGAAGTTTGGAATGGCAAATGGAACCTTTGGATGGAGAGAGGGAGCTTCAAATTGCAAAGAAGAGTAGAAGCAGAGCCAAAGCTGGCGCTCCAGCTCTGGAGCGGGAGCTCCGAGTTCCCTTGCATACAACCAATTCTGCCGAGAATTTGAAGCTGGCGCTCCACCTCTGGAGCGGGAGCTCCGAGTTCCCCTGCATAAAATCAATTCTGCCGAGAATTTGAAGCTGGCGCTCCAGCCTCATGGAGCGGGAGCTTCGACTGCTCAGAGCTCGCGCTCCACGCATGGAGCGGGAGCTTCAACCTGCTGCAGAAATATCTCCCATTATGCTCAGAGCTCGCGCTTCACACATGGAGCGGGAGCTTCGACTGCTCAGAGCTCGTGCTCCACGCATGGAGCGGGAGCTTCGACCTGCTGCATAAATATCTCTCATTAAGTTCAGAGCTCGCGCTTCACGCATGGAGCGGGAGCTCTGAATGGTTCAGCTCCCGTTTTTTTCGCTGTTTGCCCTTACTTTAAGTTGTATTTATGAGGGGTATAAATACCCTCTCTTAAGACATTTAGGGCAAGCTTTTAATTCCAGAAAAGAGGGTCTTAAGTAATGAGCACATTCTTCTAGGTTAAGAAGAGAGAAAAAAACACATTCTTAGGAGAGAGAAAGTTGTAACTCAACCTTTGTTCTTTATTTTTATCAATCAAAGCATCAATCTTTTGGTAATTTCTAGTCTCTAATCCTTATTTCCTAGCTTATTTTTAGTTATTTGTTTAGTTTTATGCTTGTTTAAATTAGTTTATGCTTGCCTTGATTAGTCTTAGTAGTCTATTGTTCAAAAGTTCAATCTTTCTCGTTTTCACTAATCATGCTTAGTCGTTTTAGTATGTTTGCTCCTTTTACTGTTGCTTTTACTAGTCTTACTATGTTTTTCTCCTTCCTAGGCTAGATTTCTAGCAAGGGAAGGGGGATAATGGGATTTTGTGATGATTTTGAATGATGTTTGGTTGGTTTTGGCGATTGTTCTTTTGGTGCTCGAATCAAGGTATTTTATTGTTAAAGCATGAAACTTGATCACCTTTGTGCTTGAATCTTGAGCTAACGTTCGGTTATGTGAGAGCAAGCTTGATATTAGTGATGACTTGATGATGGATAGACCACGACCTCATAGGCGGGGTTGGGTAGGCGGTGTTGAGAGGTGTGCGAGAGTGACCTCTTGATGTTGGACCAAGACCCTTAATAGATTTGAACCATTGCCTACCAAATATTGTTGAAATTATTGTTGTGAGTTCCATGATTCCCCCTATCCTTAGTGTTTGTCTTATTGATTAATCACTCTTATTCTATTTGCCTTAGTTAACCCCCTTTTACTCCCGTCAATTGATTGCATCTCGAACTAAGTGTAAAACCCCTTGCTTCTCCGTGGATACGACCCGGAACCATAGGAAGTAACGACACCTAGGGGACCGATCAAGTTTTGGCGCCTTTGCCGGAGACGCAACGTGTTGTTTAAACTTAGTTTATTGCCCATCAATTGCTTTTTATCATCATTTTTTGTTATTGTGTTGTCATTATTAACCGTGTGCTTAACTTTGTTGAATGATAAGGAGAACTCAAGGTATTCCTACCACTCCTCTTGACCCGAAAATCGATCGTACTTTGAGGTAAGTTCGGAGGTTATTTGAACATCAAACCGAGGAGGAAATATTTTTTGACTCCTCAAGCGAGGCAAGTGAAGCCATGGCCGAAGATGACAACCCTCTATTTCAAGACTTTGGTAATCCGGAGGACTATGAGCTCACCGGTGGCATTTTGCTCCCCACCACCACTACAAACTTCACTATTCATCCACAATATACACAAATGGTGCTTAGGGAGCAATTTTCCGGAGCCACGCATGAGAATCCCATTGAGCATCTTGATAGGTTCCTTGAGTTGTGCGCCATGGTCCAAACGAACCAAGTCACTCAAGAATACATCCGTATGCATCTCTTCCGGCAATCTTTGACGGGAAAAGCTTATAGGTGGCTTAAGAATCTCAAGCCAAACTCCTTGACCATTTGGAAGGCGGTGGCCAAAGCCTTCCTAAAAAAGTTTATTTCGGAGGAGATGACCGCGGAAATGAGAAGGAAGATCTCCAACTTCCAACAAGAATCGGATGAGTCTCTAGGTGAAGCTTGGGAGCGATTCAATGAGTACATTAGAGCTTGCCCCCATCATGAGTATAGCGAGCCTCTACTTATTAGTTTCTTCTATGATGCTCTTGATCCCATTAGTAGAGCCAATCTTGATGCGGGAGCCGGAGGCCAATTGAGAAAAGTTCCCCAAGCTCAACTCAAAGATACAATTGAGGATGTGGTTCGCAACTATTCATGGGGTGGTAAGAGAAGAAGCCAAGGAAAAGCTAATGGGAAATTCGAGCTTGACCAAGAGTCACTCAAAGCCTTTATGGAGCAACTTCTTGACAAGAAACTAGGGAAAGAGCAAGCTTCTTCTTCATCATCTCGGCAAGTAAACTCATTCTCATGTGAAATTTGTGGGGGTACCAACCACGACACCTCTTATTGTGGTGGTAAGGACCCCGAGCATGTGGCGGCTATGGGTTATCTCAATAATCAAAGGGATCAAACGGATAAATGGAGAGGCCCTAACCCCAATCTTAATCCGAGGTTCAATGACTATGGGAGACCAACCAATTTCAACAACCAAGTGAATCAAGGAGCTCCCTATTTACATCCAAATGCTAGAAACAACTTCAACAAGCCCCATCCACAAAATCAATTCTCAAACCAACCCCCAACAACCTTCCCAAACACCTCAAACCCTCAAGGTGGTCCATCTCCGGACACCCTTCTTATCCTTGACAACATCAAAAACATTTCTCAACAATTTGAACAAAAGTTGAGCAACCTTGAGCGAAAAGTAGATCAAAAATTCCAAGAAACCACTTCTCACCAAAAGATCCTTGACAATCAAGTTGCCCAACTAGCCGAGAGGGTTTCACAACTCTCAAATGAGAAGCTTCCCGGTCATCCTACTCCGAATCCCGCAAACCACCACCATGTGAAGGCCATCTCCCTAAGGTCCGAAAGATCCTATAAAGGACCTAAAGAGGTGCAAAAAGAGGAGGATGAGGAGAAAGGAGAACAAATTGTGGATAAAGGAGAAAATGAAATCCAAAAAGAGGGTGTTGAGAAGGAGAAAGAGGTTGAGGTAGAAAAGCACGCATCAACAAATGTCCAACCATCAAGATTCAATCCTCCCCCACCATTTCCGGAAAGGATAGTTGAGAGAAAGTTGAATGACAAGTACAACAAGTTCATGAACATGTTGAAGAGTCTCCAAATCAACATTCCCTTCCTTGAGGCTATGTCACAAATGCCATCCTATGCAAAATTCCTCAAGGAACTTCTTTCCAACAAGAAAAAGCTCAATGAACAATGCATCACTCTTCCTCACCAAGTGAGTGCGCTTGTGCAATGCCAATTGCCACCCAAGCAACGAGATCCGGGTAGCTTCACTCTTCCGGTGACACTGGGAGATCTTGAGACCAAGGGAGCATTGGCCGACTTGGGTGCAAGTGTGAGCTTGATGCTTTTGTCCATTGCAAAGTTGCTCAAGTTTGAGATGGTGGCTTCAAGGAAGACAATTCAATTGGCCGACCGCTCGATTAAGCTACCTTGTGGAGAACTTGAAGATATACCAATTCGAGTTGGTAATATCTTTGTACCTTGTGATTTTGTTGTAATGGATATGGAGGAGGACCCTCATACTCCTCTTATCCTTGGGAGAGAGGCTCTTAAAACAATAGGAGCCGTGATTAATTGCAAGAACAACACGATCACCTGTGAGGTGGCCGATGAAAGAGTTGTGTTTGAGTTTTCGAGAACCTTGAAGCAACCTATGGTGGAGAAGGTGTGGAGAGTAGACTTGGTGGAATCGGAGATTGTTAATTATGAGAGGGTACAAAGTATGAGACATGATACGTTTTATGAGGCCCTCCAAGATGATGAGGGGGTGGACAAATCAAGAGAGGCCATGGAGATTGAAACCCAACGTGATGAAGCTCATACGGATGCCCAAGAAAGTAAAGATGAGCTCCCATTGATCCAAACAATGGCCAAGGGGGAGAGTTATATGCCTCCTCCCAAGTTGTTGAGAAAAGATCGTGACTTCAAGGTTGGCGACAAAGTTCTCTTATTCAACTCACGACTCTGTCTTTTCCCCGGAAAGTTGAAGTCTAAGTGGTCCGGCCCATTCTCTATCACCAAGGTCACTCCCTATGGCTCGTTTGAATTGGAAGGTGAGGATGGAGCTAGGTTCATGGTAAATTCCAAAAGAATCAAGAAGTATTTCGATAAGGAACAAATTGGAAAACTTGGTTGTTTGATGCTCGAGTCGGTCCCAACCGACTCATCTCCCGAAGCCATTTGAGAAGGATGAAGAGGTCTAGCTTAAGACCATAAATCAAGCACCTTTGTATATATTGTTTATATTTTGTTATTGTTGAACTTTGATTTTGATTTTATTTTGGTGGATTGTAAAATCCGGAGGATTTTTTCCCAAGGGAGGGAGTGGATATTAGTTTGATTGAGAAATACGAGACACGGCCTCTCGGCTCATCTAACCAATAGTTGAGTCGAGTTTCAAGCTAAGCCTTATATCTCACTTTGGGCTAATTTTAACCCCCATAGGGTATGGTTTGTTGTGTATGTGTGCAGGAAAAGGAAAAGGAAAATCGGCTAAGTGTTGGAACTAATCTCTCTTTTGAGTTGATGACCTTTCATAGCAAGTATTCAGAGATGAAGTCAAGGTTTTAAGATGCTCTTTTGCTTCGGATATTGCATTTGGCCTTTATTGCTTCAATGATGGGTGAGATCGTTCTAACTCCCTTTTACTTACTTGTTTGCTTAGTTTTAGGATAGTTTAGGAAAGAAGATGATCGTTCGAGGTTGCTTGACTTTAATTTTACATTGGTGGTTATGAACACCACCTGGGTTTAAGTGCTAAATTTTTGTGATTGTGTTGATTATGTGCCATTACCTACTTGCTTTCATCTCTTGCTAAAAAAAAAAAAACCTATGAATCAAGGCAAAATTTTCTTTAATTTATTTCCTTTGCTCTTGAGTTGAGAACAATATCATTGAAACTCCAATCCTTTGAATGCTTTTATTCCTAGATGTTAGAAGTCCGCATGCTTTGAGATGTTTATGGTTGATTTTAGGATACTTTATGTTAAGGTAGCGGTTAGAACTTTTTGAGAGCACAAGACCTTAATTCATGGATTGTGGTAGGATGGTGTTGCTCTCTCTAGTGCTTTGAAACCTTTAAGGTAGCATTTGCTTGATAATCCCATGTGAGGACTTTCAAAAAAGCCCCAACATCTATTTTGAGTGCATGGATCCTCGACATTGCATACTTTTATCGAGAACTTGACTCTAATCAATCTTAGATTGCGATCGAGCCACTCTAGGGAAAGATAAAGGCGTTCATTTCGGTGACTATTTTTATTTTTATAGTTTTAGCCTTTTTATTCTTGTTTTTCTCTTTTTTCTTGGTTTTTTTTTAATTTGCATTTGCCCTTCCTCTTAACCCTTTGAGCCTTATCCTTTTCTTTGATTGCCTCAATACAAGCCAATTGCCTCCTTGTTTTATTTTTAACCCTTGTAGTGAATAGTGAAATTAGAGCGATTGTCTTGAGTGATATTTGAAAAAAAAAAGGGGAAAGGAAAATGGCAAGATTCTTGTGGTATAGTGGAAATTTTGTGTATATCTTTGAATAAATGCAATTGCAACTTCATAGAAAAAGCCATCCAAAGTCAAAGATGGCGGGGAAAATGAAAAAAAAAAACTTTGAAAAAGAAAGAGAATCCAAAAATAGTTCTTCATTGTCATGTTTTTGACTAAGTTTGGGGGGGAACCTTATCCCTAAATGGTTGAGTATGATTTATGATTTATGGTTATTTAGCTCTTTCGCTCCTACTAAGACTTCACTATATTAGAATTGAGCACCACTATCTAAATTTATTCACACCCTTTACCCCTAGCCTACGTTACCACCTTTAAAAAGTCCTTTTGACCTTAGAGGGTTGAGTCATTGTCGGTGGCAGAAGATTGGAATCAAGCCTATTGAGCGAGTGTGCCATGTCGAGATGTCGAGTAACCTTCTCCTATTCTATTTCTTGTTACATTTTTCGGCTCCATTTTTTGGAGTTTAGAGAAGCTACCTTGAATGGCGAATTTGAAACTAGTTGAGAGAAAGCGGTATGTATGGTTGTAGAATTTGAGGAAATGTGCTCTATCTAGTTCTCTATGCTTAGTGTATGGTATGTTTTAATCAGCCTATGGACATCTTTAAGCATGCTTACTTTTAGTGTCTAGAAATTCTTGCATCCATTTGTGTTTGCTTCTCTTCAAAATCTCACTTAAGAGCACATTTTTATTTTCTTTGGTTTATTTATTATTGATTTGCCTTGGATTCTAAGATCTAGAGTTATGGGTCAAACTCTTAGAAAACCCTTACGAGAGCACACTCGTCCTCCTTGGCGACTTTGAGGTTTAAAGGGCTTGTCATTTACGCTAAAATTGACCGTGATTCCTACGAAAGTGTAAGTACAGACTTTACTGCTTTCTCTTTATTCGAGGACGAACAAAGGACTTAGTCTGGGGGAGTTTGATAAGTGGCTTTTAAGGCCGCTTTAATGGCCCCTTCCACCCTCATTAAGCCCTTGTTTAGTCCATTTTTATGCTTATTTTGCTTAGCTTTGTTCAATGTTAGTGATTCTACTAGCTTCATGCATTTTGAGTCTTTTTTGGGAGTTGTAGGTTGTTTTCTCTTCATGTGAAGATTGAATGTTGTGAACACCCTATGCTATGACTTGTTCTTATCTTCTTTTAGGTTCCGTAGCGGCCAAATTAAGATTGTCGAAGTTTGGAATGGCAAAAGGGAACCTTTGGATGGAGAGAGGGAGCTTCAAATTGCAAAGAAGAGTAGAAGCAGAGCCAAAGCTGGCGCTCCTGCTCTGGAGCGGGAGCTCCGAGTTCCCCTGCATACAACCAATTCTACCGAGAATTTGAAGTTGGCGCTCCACCTATGGAGCGGGAGCTCCGAGTTCCCCTGCATAAAATCAATTCTACCGAGAATTTGAAGCTAGCGCTCCAGCCTCATGGAGCGGGAGCTTCGACTTCTCAGAGCTCGCGCTCCACGCATGGAGCGGGAGTTTCGACCTGCTGCAGAAATATCTCCCATTATGCTCAGAGCTCGCGCTCCACACATGGAGCGGGAGCTTCGACTGCTCAGAGCTCGCGCTCCACGCATGGAGCGGGAGCTTCGACCTGCTGCATAAATATCTCTCATTAAGTTCAAAGCTCGCGCTCCACGCATGGAGCGGGAGCTCTGAATGGTTCAGCTCCCGTTTTTTTCGCTGTTTGCCCTTACTTTAAGTTGTATTTGTGAGGGGTATAAATACCCTCTATTAAGACATTTAGGGCAAGCTTTTAATTCCAGAAAAGAGGGTCTTAAGTAATGAGCACATTCTTCTAGGTTAAGAAGAGAGAGAAAAACACATTCTTAGGAGAGAGAAAGTTGTAACTCAACCTTTGTTCTTTATTTTTATCAATCAAAGCATCAATCTTTTGGTAATTTCTAGTCTCTAATCCTTATTTCCTAGCTTATTTTTAGTTATTTGTTTAGTTTTATGCTTGTTTAAATTAGTTTATGCTTGCCTTGATTAGTCTTAGTAGTCTATTGTTCAAAAGTTCAATCTTTCTCGTTTTCACTAATCATGCTTAGTCGTTTTAGTATGTTTGCTCCTTTTACTGTTGCTTTTACTAGTCTTACTATGTTTTTCTCCTTCCTAGACTAGATTTCTAGCAAGGGAAGGGGGATAATGGGACTTTGTGATGATTTTGAATGATGTTTGATTGGTTTTGGCAATTGTTCTTTTGGTGCTCGAATCAAGGTATTTTATTGTTAAAGCATGAAACTTGATCACCTTTGTGCTTGAATCTTGAGCTAACGTTGGGTTATGTGAGAGCAAGCTTGATATTAGTGATGACTTGATGATGGGTAGACCACGACCTCATAGGCGGGGTTGGGTAGGCGGTGTTGAGAGGTGTGCGAGAGTGACCTCTTGATGTTGGACCAAGACCCTTAATAGATTTGAACCATTGCCTACCAAATATTGTTGAAATTATTGTTGTGAGTTCCATGATTCCCCCTATCCCTAGTGTTTGTCTTATTGATTAATCACTCTTATTCTATTTGCCTTAGTTAACCCCCTTTTACTCCCGTCAATTGATTGCATCTCGAACTAAGTGTAAAACCCCTTGCTTCTCCGTGGATACGACCCCTTACTACGCTATACTACCTTATTAGGCTAGTTAGTTAGACTAGGGTGATTTTATTCTTGACCCGGAACCATAGGAAGTAACGACACCTAGGGGACCGATCAGAAATCAATAATAAAATAATAGCAAGGTGAACAATTATAAGTAGCATCTTGAAACTTCATGAGTTTCCATTATATTTTCATCTTTTAGTTTGGTAACTGGCGAGTATAGACATGTGGGACGTCTCCCACCATTCGATGATCCTCAAGGAGCCCAGCTCCCTTGTTGGATACACCGCTCTCACCAAAATAGAGTAGTAACATAACATGCGGTACCCCTCAAGGAGCCCGGTTCCCTTGTTGGGTGTACAACGGGTGCGAAGGTGCTAGTTCTTGCACGGAACACCATAGAGATAGTGTCGCCATATTTTGAGAGCAAACACAACAGCTGCTAATTCAAGATCATAGGTTGGGTAGTTTTGTTCATGTGGCTTTAGTTTTTAAGAAGCATAGGCTATAACCTTATCGTTTTGCATTAAGACGCATCCTAATCCACGCTTGGAGGCATCACTATACACCACACAGCCGTCTTTATCAGAGGGGAGGGTGAGAACAGGGGCAAAGGTAAGGCGCTTCTTTAACTCCTGAAAAGCTGCTTCACTTTCATCGCTCCATTCAAATTTGACAGACTTCTTCACCAATCGGGTTATGGGTAAAGCAATTTTGGAGAAGTCCTGGATAAATCTTCGATAGTAACCAGCTAAGACCATAAAACTTCAGATTTCTATGACATTGGTGGGTCTAGGCCACTCCATTATAGCCTTTATCTTTTGTGGGTCAACAGAGATTCCATTCTCCGAAATAATGTGCCCTAAGAAGGCGACTTCTTACAACCAGAATTCACATTTCTTCAACTTCGCATATAACTTGTTCTCCCTAAATACATCCAATACTTCTCTCAAGGGCTCTTCATGTTCACGCGAATTTCATGAGAACACCAATATGTCGTCAATGAACACCACTACGAACTTATCGAGGTAAGGTTTGAAAACTCGATTCATCAAGTCCATAAAAACAGCAGGAGCATTGGTCAGTCCGAATGGCATTACCGTAAACTCATAATGACCATATCGGGTTCTAAAAGCGGTTTTTGGAATATCTTCGGGTTTGATTCGGAGTTCATGGTATCCATATCTCAGATCAATCTTCGAGAAGGTGCTGGATCCTCGAAGCTGATCAAAAAGGTCATCGATGCGGGGTAGTGGATATTTATTCTTGATGGTGATCTTGTTTAACTCCCGATAATCAATGCATAATCTTAAGCTTCCATCTTTCTTTAACACGAATAACACTGGTGCACCCCAAGGTGATACACTAGGTCGAATATACCCTTTCTCAAGTAATTCGTTTAGTTGCTTCTTTAATTCTTGCAACTCAACAGGTGTCATTCTGTAAGGTGCCTTGGATATGGGAGCGGATCCTGGAATAAGGTCAATGCTAAAGTCTATTTCTCTTTGTGGTGGCATGCCAAGTATCTCTTCTGGGAATACGTCAGGATATTCACAAGCTATGGGAACGTTGGATAGAGAAGGTTCAGGGGTGGTTAGGTCTACCATGTTGCAAAGGTATCCCTGACAACCAGTCATGAGAAGTTTGAAGGCTTTTGAGGTTGATACGATTTTGAGTTTGGTTTTTCTTCTTCGATAAGATACCTTACTTCCATCTGGTTTCCTAAGGGTTATTTCATGGTTAAGGCAATTTATGTCGGCTTTGTATTTCGATAACCAATTCATACCTAATATCACATCAAAGTCGGTCAATTCAAATTGAACTAGGTCGACTAGAAATTCACAACCTCCTATAAGGATAGAGCAGTTCCTATATATGACCTCATATGACATAGATTCTCCATTGGGAGGGCAACAGACATGGTAGAGAATCCGGGACAAGGATTTGCATTCAATTTTCTAGAAAACCAGGTAGATATAAATGAATAGGAAGCTCCAGAATCGAAAAGAACGTAAGCATGTATAGAGTTGACAAGGAAAGTACCAGTAATGACATTATCATTAGCTTTTGCTTCTTCTCGTTGCATCATGAATACTCGTCCAACTTGGGGAGGTCCACGGGGAAGGTTACGGTTTGTAGCACCACCATTTCCACGGTTCTGACCAGCTGGTTCATTTCTCCCGTTGGCTTGTCCTTGACGCCATTGAGGGCAATCTCGGACCATGTGATCTTTACTACCGCACTTGTAGCATTCCTTCTCAGTATGGTTCCACTTTCCACACTTAGAGCATCTTCGAGTTTGATTTTGGTTTCCGAAATTTCCACCTCGATTTCCAGTTTCTTGCCTCTTGAATGACCCATTGTTGGGTTGGTTTTGAAATTTTTTCTTTCTTTTCCCGTTCTCAAAGATCTCTTTCCGAAGCTTGCTTTTTCTTTCAACATTAATAGCCCTATCATACAACTCTTGGAATGATGTACTCATGTGTGCTGCAAGTTTCTCCTGAAGATCGAGATTAAGACCTTCTTCAAAGCGGTTCATCTTCTATCGATCCGTAGACACTAAGTCAGGAGCAAATCGAGCAAGCTCGTTGAATTTCACAGCATACTCTAACACAAACATATTCCTTTGCTTGAGATGAATGAATTCGGATTCCATTTTGAGCTGCAGGCTCTGGGGGTAAAACTGATTTCTCATTGCTCCCTTCAGATTTTCCCACCCAAAGCCGGGTTGGCTTTGAATTCCCTTTGCAGTCTTCCACCAAAGGTCTGCTTGCCCTTTCAGATAGAATACTGCGAAATTCACCTTCCATTTCTCGGGGCACTGAGTGGCGTTGAATAGTTTCTCCACATGATTAATCCATTCTTCGAACTCGATAGGATCCGGCTTGCCATCATAGGTTGGTGGTTTGTGAGCAGAAAATTGCTTAAACATGTTAGAGCATTCTTCTTGCTCTGATTTAGGCTTTTGTCGATTTCCTTTCAAGAGTTCTATCATTACAAGTCTTAATAAGTCCGTTCTATTATAGTTAGCAACGTCTCCGGTGGCTTCTCCGAAAATGGGATCACTTCGCAAAGCCTCGAGTCTTGTCCTCATTTCTTCCAATGACACATCCGACACGTGATTTCCATTTCCTCCTTCAACGTTATCGCTCTCACTTGTTGCCATTTTATATCACATTGAACATTTTACATTCATATCACATTTAAGGCAAATAAGGCATAGTGTATCCAAAAAGGTAAAGAAAATTTATCCCATCCCCGATCCTAACCCTCACCCTCATGGTTATTATAGTTTAATACATTGTTTACCAATTTAAAGAACTTAAATCTTCATTTACTTTTCCTTAATTATCTTAAAGAGCTCAACTATTTCTATCCTATAATTAATAATATCATTATCGCTATTATTTATTATGCTATTTCACCTAAACCATTTTAACCTTAAAATTAATTTACGTAAAACCATCACGGTTCTACTTAAGGTTTCAGAAACCTTCGGCTCTGATACCACTCAGTAACGCCCCGACCTCTAAACATCATGTTTAAGTTCATTAATGCATCATTAGCAGCGGAACTTAGATGGTCGGTGCGAAACTGTCGTATTTTCCGTTCGGGAAAATACAAGGCAAACATTCCTTCATGAAATTAAACATATTATCATCATTGAAACTCGTAAGCATCTTACTTATATAGATATAAATAGCTAAACATTGATAATTAGGTAGTTATAGTTAAACTAAGTTCATGTTCTAGTTATCATAAGTTTAGATTACACAACCAATATAGTTTTCATAAATGTAAAGTGGTTGACCATCCTCACTTCTACGCCATCCCGTCACCTTCATCAGTACCTAAAACCAAAAGCAACATCGTGAGCCGAAGCTCAGCAACATACTACCCTAACAACGTAAATTCATTTCAATTCATTTTATTTGCAAACAGGGAGAAGAGAATATAGTAAAACACATTAGAAATCAATAATAAAATAATAGCAAGGTGAACAATTATAAGTAGCATCTTGAAACTTCATGAGTTTCCATTATATTTTCATCTTTTAGCTTGGTACCCCTCAAGGAGCCCGGCTCCCTTGTTGGGTGTACGGCGGGTGCGAAGGTACGTGCACGACCATAAAGTAGATAAGCGTAACATTATACTGCCAGAACCTCTTTCACTTTTATTTATCATGTTTCGTTTGTTTAGCATTCATCGGCATAAGCCATAGATCTTTCATGAATCATACTTAAGCATCAATAACTCATAAGTTCATAACATATGTAAACATATATGAAAACTCATTCATAAATAATTTAAGTGTCCCACAATCCATAATAAGAATCACGTCACACAAACCTTTATAATTATAAAAATGATTTCACAAACACATTTCGAAGGGGATCGTGGGTGTTAGCAATAGATGTTACCTCGATTCCTGCTTAATAATCTTGAAGCCGAAGGAGCTGTAATATACTTTCCTTTTAATCTAACCAATAGAATTTGGCAACGAAAATATAAATATTCACTTTATTTTAACATTATTATTATTATTATTATTATTATTATTATTATTATTATTATTATTATTATTATTAAGTAATTTAAAACTCAAGGTTACTCGTTTATTTCATAATGTTATACGTTTATCTATGATTGACATTATAATCATAAATAGTTGTCATAAAATCATAACCTAATGTACAAACTTAAGTATTTCTAACATTTATTTACAAATTTCATATTACAAAAATAAGGTGAACCATTAACTAAATTAGTTTAGTTCTTATTGCTTGATTAGGACAACTAGTTAAAGATGTAACTTAATTAATGAATTAGTCCAATTAAGCTCAATAAGTTGAATATATGGATTTTGTTGATTAGTTAAAACTAAAACCGGAACTTAGGCCCATATTATGAATAACTAACAATGGGTGTTCTTGGGCTCAAACTACTAAAAACCAAAAATTAAAACAATCAGTGAAGAGGTATTTTCATACCTCCTCAACCGAGCAGACAAATGAACAGGGGAGGAAAGAAGGAAAGTTGGGCGGGTTGTAGCTCCGGCAACAGGTGGCGGCACGGGGGTGGTTTGGACGGCGCAAGCAGCAGCAGGCAGCACGGTGGTGGTTCGATGCAGCAGTGGCTGCGGCGCAACAGGGGAGAGGTGGGGCGAGAGCGAGAGTGGGCGAGAGAAGGAGGGGGCGAGCGAGGGAGAAGGCGGCGGTGAGGTGGTTGCAACGCGGGTCTGGTGGGTGGCGCGAGGTGGTCGTGGTGGTTCGTGTAGGGGCGGCAGTGCAGCGGCGCTGCGGTGGTGCGAGGGTGGTTAGGTGGTTTGGTTCGAAACAGGGGAGAGAGAGGGAGGTGAAGTGCGAAAATAGGGAAGCTTGAGGGAGTGTTTTGGGTGGCGGTTTCCGGCGAATATGGTGGAATTCTGGTGGAATTCTGGTGGTGGTGATTTGAGGGAGGAAGGATGGCTATTTATAGCCATAGTTGATTCTTCAAACTTTAATTTTTTTCAGAATTTGGATTGATCAAGTGATAAAAATTAGATTTTGGGGGAGGGTTTGGTTTGAATTAGAGTTTGTAATTGGGTTTGAGTTCTTGTGTGTCTAAAAATTCATCTTGGATTAAAATTTTCTTGATGGGTTTCTTGTGAAGGAAAATTGGAGATGGAGAATAAAAACAGTAGTTTGTATTTAGTTTTCCTTTTTTTTTCTCCTTTTCTTTTTCCCCCTTTTTTTTTTTAATACCATCAATTTGTGCCAACATTGGATTAGAAGTACCTTTATTGATACATTCACTTGTTATTATTTGCAACTCTTGCCATACCTTTATTGACTTTGAAATTATCCTTTATCATTACTTGGATATAGAGTAACAAATTTCAGTCATAATTTATAATTAAAGGAAAAATTTTACCACTAATTATTATTATTTAATTTAAGCAAGTTTAAAGTTTCGGGATATTACACTTTTGCATATAAGCAAGACTTCCTAAGCACATCCTTTTAGAAAAATAAGCATGCATGACGTCATATTTAGCAAAATTTAAACATAAACAACTTCTAATGTGAACATATAGAATTTTTGTTTTAACAAACATAAACTACTGTTTTTTTAAAGCTTGTACTTTCTTTTATGCTCATCTACATATGAAATATTTTTCATCTCGAAATGTATAAGTTATATATTTGTGTTCCTTTAATTGTTTTCAATTTGTTACATTTTATTTCCAGTAGTATAAAAATATAAAAAGTATACTTGATTACATATTTTCGTGTATGTAAAAAGATGGTACCATATTTAGACCTAAACTCGTTCTATCTCATTTTTCTTTAGTTGTACCATATTGATTTACTATTTACATGTTTTACTTTGACCTCTTGTATTAATAGAGATAAGAAAAAAAAATATACATGTGAGGTTTTGCTAGATCCATCTCGCAAATAAAACAATTTAAAATACTAATGTTTTAAAATTGTATTTTGGCAAACGTGCTAAGCCCTTTTGAGTACAAACTAAAGATATGAAGTAAAATCTTTATTTTGATAATATTGATTTATTTGTGTCATATGGGTGATTTTTTTTAAGTTAAGGGTGGGAGTAGATCCCTCGCTTAAGGGTTGTTTTGGCTAAAAGTCCTACTTTAAAACTACAAATTTGGATGAATATAATAAAATGTCACATAACTGTTTTTCTTCTTATATGATGGTGAGAATTTGTGATCAGAACTTGTAATATTTGACCTTTAAAATGTTAATGTTGCATAAATTTTAGAACGGATAAAATATAAGATTAAGATTATATTAGATATTAGATGAAGCATTAATTTTGTTCAAAAATTTACAGTTTATATATAATATAATATTATATAGCTTGATACCAAGTAAAAACACATTCCTTTGTTTCTTAATACATGCAACATGTTGACTTTCACACATGTCAATGCACACTTTGACTGTTAATATCTTGAATTTTTTTATTAGTAAACCTTATTAAAAAAACTAATATATAGAAAATACATATAGAGACTTTTTTTTAATGAGGTAAGAAAAAGGGATTTTAGGAGACCCTCCTCGCGAGGGGAACTCCTAAAAAGTCATTTACAAAAATGGAATGAAGAGCTGAATTAGTACAAGGAATAATATCAAAACTAGACTGAACTAAATGTCCTACATTAGCTATCCAATCTGCAGCTTTGTTTGCTCCTCTATAGACATGATGGATCTGATAGGACTGGAATTGTTGAAGTAGAGCGTGTATATCTTCGATGATAAGTTGTATTTGCCAAGGGACCTTCCAAAATTTTTTAACCGCGTTGATTTCGAGAAGATTGTCACCTTCGATATGGATATTCTGGATGCCATGATTCAAAGCCAAAAGAAGACAATTCTGAATAGCAGTAGCCTGAGCCACGAACACTGGAGTGATTCCTAGATTGTAAGAGGTGGCATGGATGAGTTCACCTTTTTATTGCGTATAATAACCCCCGCAGCAGCTGAGTTATTTGAGACCGAGCCGTCGAAATTGAGTTTGAAGTGGGATGGAGGTGGAGGATCCCAAGCGACTTGAATGATAGAATTGAGATGAAAGGTTGGAGGTGGTTGATTGTGAGAGGAGAATGGAGTACCTACAAGATAACAAGAATCAAGCGATGTTCGAAGGGTCCATTCGTGATAAAGGAATTTGGCTTTATGGAGTATTCTATGATTGTTAAAAGTGGCATTATTAAAAATAATGTCCTTTCTTTCTTTTCATATACTAGTTGTTGCACCGCGCGCCTACGCGCGCGGCACCCCAAAATGGCGTTATTGTTATATTTGCAATTTGTTGGATGTAATTAGTACGGTGGCATTTTTGCAAATGGTTCCAAATAGGTGGTAATTAGAGCCACATAACTAATTACATATACTAATTTGATAGCCTAATATAGGCTATTTAGAATCATTACAAGGCATCTGTTTTTTTGCTGGTGCTCCGCTAGATAGTTTGGACAAAACCAGGGGTAAAAATTTAGGCTACAGTTGATCCTTAACAGAGAGCTTAGGCCTTGCCTTTTGCAGACTTTAAGAAAAACTAATTGATGGCAAATAGCAGGGGTGTTGCACAGGAACACGAAACTTGTTTTTTGCTACAGCTAGCACAAAAGGTTGGTGTTCGTCTTAGAAGCCCACCTAAATCTAAAAGGGGTCTGTTGCACAAAGTGACCCGCTAATTCCAGTGAATTGTTTATGGGACCCAGCTCAGAATCTTGCTCCTCGCAAGCGAAGTTGCCGGACCAATTTGCAGCAGGAAGTAGTTTGTGCTTAGGCCTCTTGCGATGGCTTCATAGTTGAAGGTTCCCTGCAATGAAGCAATTAATCTTGTTTAATTGTGTTTCTAAGTGGAATGGGGGTTTTGGTTCTTTTTAGATTATGGTGTTTCTATTAATATGCACATGGACTTGGGAATTGTTGGGGGGTCAAAAGGGGCCTGTTTAAATAATGGAAAAGCACTGGATAAGAAGAAAAGCACTGGTCAAAATTTCAGATTAATTAAATCAAGACCAGAAGAAAAGCACTGGTCATTATTTTAGTTT
Organism: Beta corolliflora; assembly: GCA_947648045.1. Taxonomy (NCBI): domain Eukaryota; kingdom Viridiplantae; phylum Streptophyta; class Magnoliopsida; order Caryophyllales; family Amaranthaceae; genus Beta; species Beta corolliflora. The sequence continues at coordinate 759,262 of CANSZD010003166.1, read as the reverse complement.
AATAAAATCAAGAGCAGAAAACACAAAATTAGAATGAAACCAACGTTAAGAGACTAATATGTCGAAGCTTCTAAAAGGCCACATGTAAATCATCAAAATCGCCACAAAACATCGAAAGAATGTCTATGAATTAGAGCATTATCGTAAGCAAGGCCGGTTATTATATTGTTCAGAAGTACTAATTATACTAACTTAATCATGATCCTATTGAAACCAATCATAGAAAGATGAAAAGAATTTGTAATAAATTTGATCAGACCAAGTATAATTTTGAAAAGAGCCAACATTCACTGATGTTCTATGATAAGTGTAATGATTTCATGGTGGAAAACAAGCAGGTAGTTGAATGCCAACAAATGATGTTATAGACATGTGTTGAAGAGATAAATTGTATGACTCTCAGAGAATAATATTCTTCAACACATCATGTAGCTTTATTTGTTTGAATGCATAGTGCCTTGCCTATCATGCTTGCCTAATGAAAGAATAAGTTGTATGGGCTTACATCGGTAATTTGGGCATGGATTTCTGCTGCTGGGAGTTTGAAAAGGGTTTCACATTCTTGGGTGAAGGTTGTGAAAGTCATTCCTTCAGTTTCATCAAAGGCATCAAACTTGAAGGTAATCCTGATGCATATGGAGGGTAAATATTAGGAAAGGATTGTATACGTACTTTTTTTTAGTTAAGTGTGCTCGTATTTACCTAGGAGTTGCAAGACATTTTTCTTTTGAGCAAAATTTGCAAGTGTAAGATACACCGCAATCCTCCTCAGTGCGCTTGCCGCAGTTATTGCACCCAACATATGGAACAATTTTCGAACGATCAGGCTCAGGGATAGTTACCTTGATCCAGTGCTTTTCTTCTTGGAGGGTGTTTTCAGCCTGGAATTTGGACAAGAAAAATACAGATGTGTTGGTGGTTTTGCTATGCCTGGTGAAAAGAAGTGGGTTACAATTGCACTAAACTGATGGAAGGTTCCCTAGGTTGTTTAACTACACTAAATAGTAGGCTACAAATGTGGCAATCTAACCTTTTTCTTCTTTATGGTGTCTATTGTAACGATTTCCATTCTCTCAGATGGATTCCTAACTTCAGCTATGCGCATCATACAATCAGATATCATGCCACGCTTCTGAGCAACCCTGTGAAAGTGCCAAGGATGGGATTAGGTGGTATTCAAGCATTGGTTGAAAACAGTGATTGAGAGGCCGGGAAGGGTATTTAGTTTGTGCAAACCATGTCTGCAGTGCATCTGCCTGCTCTCCGGAGGGGTTCCGATGAAATACGATAGCCACACTTGTTGCCAGAGAAAATCCTGCAACATATGTATCGGGAAATCCTAATTACACTTTGAAAAAACTGAATTGAACAAAGCGAATGTATAGAGGCACTATTAGCAAAGAAGTATATTAAATATGAATGTATGATATTCTTGAACATACTAATATAGTTATATGCATTTTCTATATTGCATTGATGTTTAAGAATTCCTCGACATATTAAAATAGTTTACATTTTCTATATAGTCTAGCAGCCATGAATGTGCTATGTATCGACTTTTATACAGGGAATTGTAATGGTTCCATTACCTTTGTGGTTAGATGGTTTAAGAGAAGTGAATACAACAATTAGGGAAGGTCCTGCCCATGACTTGAGTAAGTTACTGTGAGGTCATCCCAAGCTGATATGGTCAACGGTTGCTCAATGCTGGTTAAAAATTCAAAGTGGCAGATTTAGTGATGAGTTAGGGTGCGTTCTCTTCACCTTAAAAAATTAAGTTTCAGGTCCAATAAGTTCAGTTCAGTTCAGATAAGTTCAGTTCAGTTCAGTTCAGATAAGTTTCAATCAGGTCCAATCAGGGCAATAAGTTCCAATCAGGTCTAATAAGGTCCAATAAGTTCCAATCAGGTGCAATAAGTTCCAATCAGGTCTAATAAGGTCCAATAAGTTCTAATCAGGTGCAATAAGTTTCAATCAGGTCTAATCAGGTCCAATAAGTTCCAATAAGGTCCAAATAGTCAATGATCAATAAATGTTTGTATTATTGTCCATTATTTTATTATTCATATCACTATTAGTTGATTATGTTATTATTAGAATTTTAATTAAAGTACCACAATGATTATATCGTATTATACTTGTATTATTGTCTATTATTTTATTATTCATATTACTATTAGCTGATTATATTATTATTAAAAAATATTATAATCATGGTTAAATAAGATTAACAATAATAATATCATAATTACAATATTTTGCAATTCGTTTTTAAATAACTAGAGATAACATGTTTTCGTTACTAATAACAATGAGTTCTACTACTTTAGTCATAAAACTAAGTGGAGTGAGAGATAAATTTTTCCATATGTGGTAATTTCTCACTTGTTAGCAATAAATGTTAATCAACTTTTGGTTTTCTACTAGTGCTTTATCAAAATCAAAACAAGACTATTAGATATATTAGTGGTGAAAGTTATGTATAGGCAAGTATATAAATAGTATATTTTTTTTTGTTAAATTGTTTATCATAAGAGATAATTAATAATTATTACTTCATAATAAATTTTGAGGGGTAGTATTTACGTTAGGGGTAATATTTATGTTATTACTCATTAATTTTTTTTTCTAATAAGGTCAAATAAGTTCCAATTAGGTCCAATAAGGTATAATAAGTTTCAATCAGGTCTAATAAGGTCTAATAAGTTTCAATCAGGGCCAATAAAGTCTAATAAGTTCCAATCAGGTCAATAAGTTTCAATCAGGTCCAATAAGTTCCAATCAGGTTCAATCAGGTCCAATAAGTTGAATCAGGTCCAATCAGGTTTAATAAGTTCCAATCAGTTCAGTTCAGGTCCAATAAGTTCAGTTCAGATAAGTTCAGTTCAGTTCAGGTCCAATAAGTTGAAGAGAACGCACCCTTAGATTGTGCAAGCAGTCTAAGCTGTGTGAAATTCTTCTTTAACATCTATTTCACCGGACAAATAAAGTACTTCACTATCTGGGAGAGACTTATGAGAAGCTGATTTAATAAAGGGGATCCACTTTTTTAAAATGCATTGTTTTAGTACTGCAGTGACTTACCCAATCCCTTGGGCAGTGGGCACTCCTCTTTTCTTCAATATTTGTATGTGTTCAAAAGAGCCTCTCTGTAGGATTTTACTGCTCTTTTCTCTAATTAGTTTTTCTTGCTCTTAGAAACTATGGTTCTGGGTCCATGGCTTGGCAGATGCACATGTAAATATTTTAAACACTAATGCACACAGCTCCCAGAATACTAACAGAAGGTCTTAAGTGAATGTAAAGTATCAACATCAGAGTGCCTAATGATGATTAAATAGCCAAGCACTTTGATACATGCAATTTTTTTTGTTTTTGCTTCTAGAATTTAGTGACAAAGCAAGAGTACTAAGCGCAAGTATAAGAAAACAAACCTATAATATGAGCAAAGGTTGAAAGTAGTGATTTTTCTCCCTTCTGCTAAACAATCCCTGAAACACAGAAGAGCTAAAAGTTATACAAGCAAACAAAAGTAGTAGTTCTCTAGTAAAGAGAAGGTACCATATTAGTGAGGATTTCACTTTGGGTTGGCCTAATATCCATGGCGTTATCCTGTAATCCTACAAGAACAACTATATTAGTCAGCTTGGCAATTTTGTTGAAAGGCTATCCTACCAACAGATTTACAGGATAAGCAGCAAAAAACTCCTACACCCTAATATTCCATACAACTCAGCAGAAACCAGTCCAGAATAATAACTAAGGCCTCCAAACATTTGTATTTTTTTTTGGTTTTAGTAATATAAGACTTCCAACCAGATCAGTGAGCAAGTATATGACAACCAGGATTTTTTTTTTTTTTTTGGTTTTAGTAATATAAGGAGGGATCCTGTTAAAAACAAGTAATATAAGGAGGGATTATAATGTAGGAAGACTTTTGGATGTGGGTCATGTGGCTTCTCGTTTGTTGGTTGATAGTATGAGCAACACTTGTATTTTATACCTGTACATGGCGGTTCATAAGCCAGCAAAATAAATCAATTGAAATCTCAAGACATTTCTAGCTCCACATCTTGGCGGCATTACTCTTCATGATCACTTGATGATTTGAACTATTGAGCAAAGTTGAGAAAATAGTTTGCGCCATATACTCATGAAGTCATGATACAAGTAGCATTGACTTTGACATTTTGATTAGGCAAGTCTTCCCAAACAAACACCACTAAGATTAATTGGATAATATAAGCCAATTAAGAATTTGGGCAACAGTTTATATCAATGTTCATGGACAATAGTTAACTGTTGTTATTCTATCATATTACACATAAAATTCTAAGGGTAAATTCAGACTAATCACAAGTCAGTAATCACAACATCAATAATGTAAAAGGGTAATATTATTTCCAGAACAGTGATCTAACCACATCATAATCTAAATTTTGTATTTTCTTGACTGTTGTATTAGCACATCTTCTAACAAATTTCCCTAGTATAATAGAGATAAGCAAAAAAGCAGCAGGCAAACCACAAATACAGTAGCACAGGGCTAACAAATTTGTAGGTCAAAGACAGCTGAGCAAGCATATAACAACCAGATAGTTAAGCAGACTACTACAAGAGATTTTAGATTAGGATTACCAGGGACTGGCTTGCAAACTGATGAGAACTGATCAGTGAGAATCAACAGGAATCCTACAGGAGAAACATAAATTAGTCAGCTTGGCAATTTTGTGGAAAGGCTAGCCTACTAACAGATCTGCATGATAAGCAAGAAAAAAAAACCTACACCCTAATATTCCATAAAACTCAACAGATATTAGTCCAGAATAATAACCAAGACCTCCAAATATTAAAGTCACAAGACACAAGGCAGTTGAACAACATTAAGATCAGTTCAACAATTCAGAGGCAGCACAACAAAAAAACATGGTGTGAAAAGATATGCTTTTTAATTGAACTTTTAAATCTCATCACCACCAAACCTCCTTTAAAATTTTCAAACTACAGTGGGAAGACCATCAACTACATATATGAAAGACTGACACTTTAAATTTAACTCTAAGCTTGTACTACCATCCTCAATTGGATCTTCAAGTTTATTCCAGAAACAAGGGCACAATTAGATCACTAAGCAATCCACACAATTTTTACAGCAACCTAACTGCGTTTGTTTGTTTGTTTTTGTCAGAGTTCATAATTGTCAAGTTAGATTTTTTTTTGAGAGTTAATAATTGCCTAGTTTTTTTGTGAGAGTTCATATTGTCAAGTTAGAATTGGTGTGCAAATATCTGTCTGTGATAATCTTTGTAAGTCGTTTTAGTGATTAACTTGTGCCAAGTTCAATTTGTCTGTATGATAAAGGGTAAGCCACCAACCAAACTAACAATTCTTTCATTAATTAACACAAGAAGGGAATGAAGCAATGACGTACCACTTTTAGAGATTTGAAGCTCAAGAACACAGAAACATAGAGACGCACTTGCTTCCAGAGTTGGTATTTATACTATAGGGTCATATGGGAAGGGAATTCAAATCCTAGAATGGGAAGGACTGTACTATGGCAAAGGCATAATTTACCTAATTAAAAATGAACCCCAATTGTACCCCTTTCCTTATTTTTAGTTCAGTATGAGCTGTAAAACCGGGATGCACACTTCCTTCACTGGTTAGAACAGTAACTGTACTTTTTGGAAAAGATCTAAAATGATATAATACTTATCATAACCCTGCTGGACATCACCACCATCCCCCATGATAAATATGAAACCTCATCTATCTCTGTAATCTAATAATCAGCACATATCTGTACAGTTTACATGACCCCAATTGCAAATCTATCTAACCTAAACTTAAAAAAAGATTATCCATGATAAATATGAAACCTCATCTATTTTTGTACTCTAATAATAACCATGCCATACCAGCACAATTCAACTAACCCCAATTGCAAATAATACTAATAATAATGACTCAAGAGACAACATTGCAAGAACAAATGAAACAACATCCTTAATTACGATTTAAATTATTCTATTGAAAATATTTAGGGATTTGATGATTGATGATTATTTATTTAGCGGTTTGATTGATTGGAAATTATTTTATTGGGAAATAATAAGGGATTTGATGATTGATGATTATTTAGGGGTTTGATTGTTTGCATTTCTTGGTTTTCGCGGGCAAGTTCACGTAAATTTGAAAATTGCAAACCTAAATTGAACAATTAGCAATAGTAAACTTACCATTGAAGCCAATTCCAAACAATTGGCTGGATTAGGAATTGCGATTGCCTTTGCTCCACCTGAATTAGTCGCCGGCAGTGTAGGGCGTGCAACCAATCCCCCCGGAGCTGCATCTCGAAGGCTGCGCAGGCAAAGAAAAGGGCAGCAGCAAAAGACAACCGCCACTGAAGGAGAAGGTGCTGAGGTTTTAAAAACCAGTCGAAAAGAGACATGAATTGTTCGGAGTTTTGTCAATGGCGGCCATTGAAGCGGGAAATAGGAAAAAGGAAAAAGGAAAAAGGAAAGAGGAGGAGAGATAAGGGTGCGTTGGAAAGTGACACAGAAAAGAAAATCTTGCCCAGCGACACGTGGAACCCGCATGGGAAGGCCAAAGCTTGCCATCACGCGTACAGCACGTGGACCGCTTATGAGCAGTAATTTGCACCATTTTGTGACTCAGAACACTGTTCCTCTGAACAGTAGCTCAACTTCTAACTTTTAAAAGGTTAAGGAAACCAAATTAGAAAAATAAATTTGGTTATGACATTTTTTCAGATTTAAGGGACTGGAGAACTCTTAAAAGAGAGGTGTCTTTGTGGTGGAAGTTAAGCCAATCTCAAGTTTCCTGAAGATCCCAAACTTTCCTGACTGAAGTGCACTGATTAAACAGATGATTAATTGTTTCAGGTTGGGAGTGACATTGAGGGCATAAATTGGAAGGAGCAATTTTTCTTTTAAATAGTATATCCCTAACACTTATACTTTTATGACAAAGTTGCCATAAGAAAATATGTAATTTAGGTGATATGTCAAGCTTCCAAATCCATTTAAAGATCCAAGGATCCTCAGTGGGATCGAGATCATGAGCAATCCAAGTGGCTGATTTGACGGTGAAGTCACCTGAGGGTGTACAACCCCAAATAGGAGTGTCGGTTGTAGGCGAGGAGGGAAGAGGGATCCATTTGGCCAGGCTAATGAGATGGTTTGGCAAATAGGGTTGTAACTTTAGTAAATCACATTCCATGGATGGTAGAATGAAGAAAGAGACTTTTAGATTGAGGTCCACTTGGCCAGAAGGGATGCTAAGCATCTGATACAAGGGGACATGGGATAGTCAATTATCACCCCAGAAGGAGATGGACTTTCCGTCTCCAATTTTTCATCGGATCCCTTTCCTAATTATGTCCCGTTGGGCTAGAATCTGTTTCCGTATTTGAGAATCACTTGGCTTAGGTTTACATTGGAAGAAGCTTGAGTTTGATAAATACTTTTGTTTGATGATTTTTACCCAAAAGTTATCATCTTGAGTGAGAATTTTCCATCCCAATTTTGCTAGGAAGGCTTTATTAAGTGACAAAGTTTTACGAAGACCGAGCCCTCCTTTAGATTTTGGCTTACAAATTTTGCTCCATGCAATTAGAGGAATAGCATTTTTATCATTTTGTTGTCTCCAAAAAAAATGAACGATGCATGTTGTCAATAGAATAGGCAATGGAATGAGGGAGAAGGGAAGAGGAGCAAACATAGGCTGGGAGAACCTCTAAGTTGCTTTGGATTAGGGTATAATGACCAACTTTAGAAAGGAAGCTTGCTTCCCAGTTATGCATTCTCTGTTCTGCCTTTTGACTAATGCGTTTAAAATCATTTATAGTCGGTTGAAAAGAGCTGAAGTAAATTCCTAAATACCGACCTAGGCTGAAGGATGGCGCCATATTAAAATGGCTAGCAAGAGAAATTTTTCTTGAGGGCGTGATCTTTTTTGAAAAAATAATCGAAGACTTATGAAAATTTACCAATTGGCCTGATAATTGGCAAAAAGAGTCAATAACGGATTTTAAATTTCTACAGGCAGTGCTGGTTGCTTTACAAAAAAGGAGATTGTCATCAGCGAACATTAGACATGGAATGGATGTAGTGTGGGGACGCAGTTTAAATCCTAAACTCAACTCATTATTTTGTGATGCTAATCTGAGTTTTATAATAAAAACTTCCATGCACAGGATAAAAAGATGGGGAGAAAGCGGGTCTCCTTGTCTAAGACCTCGAGATGGTTTAAACCATGGGGAAGGTTATCCATTGACTTTGATAGAATATGAGACATTGGTTACACATTCTTTTATCCAATTAACCCACGTGATAGGAAAGCCAAAGGCTAGTAAAGTAGCCCAAAGAAAATTCCATTCAATACGATCATAGGCTTTTTCCATATCGAGTTTAAGCGCAGCCCAGCCTGTTTTATTATGTGATTTGTGAAACGTATTCAAGATTTCTTTTGCAATGAGAATGTTGTCATGAATTGATCGATCTGACGTGAATGCATTTTGAAATGGGCTAATAATTCGTTGAAGAATTGGGCTAAGCCTTGCTACTAAGATTTTGGAAATAATTTTATAGAGCGTATTAATTAGACTTATAGGTCTGAAGTGATTCGGGTTTTCAGGGTGATCAATCTTAGGGATGAGAGTAATGAGCGTATGATTTAGAGAGGGTGGTAATTTTCCATGATGAAAGAAACTTTGTACTGCCGTAGTAATCTCTTTTCAAATAGTAGACCAATATGCTTGGAAGAATTTGCTTCCAAACCCATCGGATCCAAGGGCTTTGTTAGGGTTAACGTCAAAGATGGCTTGTTTAACTTCCTCATCCGAAATAGGGATTAGTAAAGAATTACGATCATCCTCTGAAACAAGCGGGGTAATAAAAGATAAGTCGATGTTGCGAGGGGAGCTATGTGCAGAAGTGAATCAATGTTTAAAAGAATTAGTGAGCAATTAGGTAATTTCTTCATGGGACTCAACTCATTTTTCATTCTAAAAATGGTATTGTAGGCCATCTTTTTTCTCATCTTATTATGAAAAAACTGAGAGTTTCTATCGCCTTGAGATAGCCAAGTTTTTCTATTGTGAGTGCTACTTCATTAATGATTAAAAAGGAGCAGTTTTTCACGTTGTAAGATAAGACGATTGATATGAGATTGAAGAATCGGATTGAAAGGTTGCTCCCATAGAATAGATTGCAACTCTTTTAATTTGGTTTCATTTTCGATAAGTTTATGCTCATTATGACGGTAATGAGCTCTAGCCCATAGTTTAAGATCATCCTTTATATGAATTAATTTTTGTTGAATGCGATAGAAGCGGGACCCTGGACGTTGAACTTGCCAATTCTTTTTCACAATTGCATGGGTTTGGGTTTCGACCACCCAGTTATTTTGGAAACGAAATTGAAAATGGTGCCTGTTTGTGGTTTGATCTGTGGAGAATAACATAGGAGCATGATCTGATACACTGAAATTACCATACGATAAGACAATGTTAAGGAAATCATCTATAAACAAGGTATGAGTGAGAACTCTGTCTAACCTTTCAAAAATTGGGAAGTTGTTATCATTATTTTTCCAGGAGAAATGACCTTGAATGCATGGAATGTCAATGGCGTTGTTGGTTGCCAAAAAATTTGGGAGTCGTTGCAATTGATATGGAAGGAGGGGGCGCCCTCCTAATTTATCGTGGCAAGTTAACATTTCATTAAAATCACCGATTAAAAGTCATGGTGAAGATTGAGTGGAGACAAAGTCACTAAGGAAGTTCCAAAAATTTCTTTTTCCTCTTATTGAGCTGGGCAATAAGCCCCAACAATGAAATAGTTCTTATTAGTCGGTTTATACGTAATATTTAAAGAAACAACACGTGGGTGAGAGACATGAGAATGTAGAATAATGTTAGAATTATTCCAGGCAACCCATAACCCTCCACAATGATTTAGAGGGTCTATTATAATTTTATTGTCAAAACGAATGGCGTTGAGGATTTTTCGACTGTTCGTATGATTTGTTAATGTTTCCATAATGAAAATAATACTCCATCTGGCTTGAATTTATTCTTAAGAAAAATAATCTCCGCTAGAGCTTGGGGTTTTTTACCCCCTTGAACATTCCAACGTAAGATCTTCATAAATAAATTCGCAAAGGATGAAAATGTGCACAATAAGAGATGTTCAATAGCGAGTGATGGAGCACTCGATTCCAATGGGTTTTTGAGGCCCAATCCAGTTAAAAGGAGAACAATCCATAACACATTTGAGAAATATAAAACGATTATAATGTAGTAAAAAAGAGTTCATTAGCGAGTGATGGAGCACTCGAGTCCAATGGGCGTGAGATGCTCAATCCAGTTTAAAGCACAACAATCCATGACACATTCGAAAAATATAAAAACAAATATAATGCAGAAAAGAAGAGTTCATTAGCGAGTGATGGGGCACTCGAGTCCAATGGGTTTTTGGGGCCCAATCCAGATTAGGGAGCAAGAGAATTATAAACAACCTTTGGGGCTCGGAAAGAGCCTTGGAATGGGCATTTACCGTCAGTTGGATAGATCGCCAACTATGTTCTATTTTGTGAGATTGCCTAAAAAACCAGAGAAGAGCAGTAAGGGATGTAAAAACATCCCAGTTCCTTTGTGAGTGATGGCGCACTCGAGTCCAAGTGAGAGTAAAAATCCAATTCAAGTAACAAAATAAAGCAAGGAAACCATTAATTAAGTAGTGTCTCCAACACAGATGGCCGACGACAATTAGAGTTTGAACTAGCATAGAGTATAGGGAGTATTCATGACCTGCATAGATGACTTAAGTGCATCTAATGAAAACATAATGCCATTTCTTGAATAAGCAGTAATAAAAGCAAAACACTTTTGAATTTGTCTTAATAAAGGAATACATTGTAAAAGGAGATGACTTATAGTGGATTAAGATAATTGCATACAAGGAGATTAAAACCCCAAGAATTGTGCAGCAAATAGTAGAGCTAATAGTTATGCACCAACAATGGAAGACCATAGCATAAGGAAAGCATAGAAGGAAAAAAGCCAGCAATATCATTCTTGTACTTCTAAGCACAGATAGGTATAAGTCATTTTGGTCTTCAATTAAATAGAAATTATTATGGTAAAAAACAAGGAAATACCACCAATAAAAAGGCCAAAAAAGGGGTGATAGACCTCCGGTATCATTAGCCATGAACAATTTAGAATTGAAGTGGGAGCCAAAATTGTTGAGATCATGGGAGAAATAAGAGTCAAAGTGAAGAGAAGCATAATCATGTAAGATATTATAACTAGATTTAATCGACCCTTGCTTATTTTTAGCAGAAATTAACATAATAGCGCATAAGAACCACATAGCTAGAAATAAATTGAACATAATAACTAGAAAATGAGCACAAGTGCTAGGCGAGCAAGAAACTATCATATCTAGAAGTAGGCACCCATGAACAACTAGTACAGTATAGTGAAAAATAGAAGTCCATTCATTAACAATTAGATTAATAGAAAGAGGGTTCACAAAGAAGAGTAATGAAATCTTAGCAAACTGGAACAAATTATTTGAGATAAAAATAGATCCAAAGAATTAAAATGGATTTGCAGGCCAACCAAAAACAATTAAAAACCAAAGAAAGGAGAAAAGTACTTACCTGGACGCAGGAATGGAGGTGTTGGCAGTGGCTAACCACCGACCTTTGATAGCGGCGCACTTGAGGCCGGGAAACGTTGGGTCCATCTCCACCACCGTCAATAGTCCTGTCACCATCTCCATCGAAAACAGGACTCGGGAAAATTATTGACCCGTGAATAGGTTCGGAGAAGAAGCATGCATGGTCGATGTTGGTGGGCTTGGCGGTTGCGTTTGTTGTCGAAAAGCAGACTCTGAGAAAGGATGCAGAGGAGAATGGTTCTTTCAAGATCGATTCCGATGAAGATTGATGAAGGCTCCGTTTGGTAGGGCGTAAAACGTTTTCCTGGAAAACTGTTTTCCTCTATTTTCAATTTTACAATGTTTGGTTTGCAAAGGAGTGTAAAACTATTTTCCCTAGGAGTAAAATTGCTCTTCCAATGATGGAAAACCATTTTCCCTTCAAAATGAAGGGAAAACCATTTTCCTTTATTTTTCTTATCTCTCCTTTACACTCCTCTCCTACCTCCTTACTTTCTTTTTTATTTTCCTTTCTTTTCATCATTTTTCTTACGTGGAACTAAACAACGGAAAACTAATTTTGGAATTGTATTTTCCATTGTAAATTGTTTTCCATGAAAATCATTTTACACTGAAAATATTTTACACCCAACCAAACGCAGCCGAAAGGTGTACCGAAATCTCTCAAGATCTGGAGCAAAAGTAGTGTTCAGACTGATAAAACTCAATTTGTGGCCACAATAAGGGTGGGGCAAATTAAAAAAAGCTTTGAAATTGGTGTGAGGATGTCAGGTGGATGAATGCTGGGAGTTGAATCATTGGAGTATCTCTATTATATAAGGCAACTCCGGAGGACTTTGGTGTCCACCGGAATTGCCGAAATTACCCCCACAACAAAACAAAATTACAAAATCTACCCCAATTTAAAATTAAAAGGGCATAATAAAATGAGAAAAAAAAGAGAAGGAACGGATCCCTCAACAAACTGCAAAGCAGTTCCCTAACAAAAAAAAAGAGCAGTTACTGAATCAACAAAAAAAAAAACCAACACAGTGACACACGAGACCCTCTTCTTTCCTCTTTTTCCTCTTTCCAACGTTCAATTAACTGCAAATCCTCAATTCTTCCTCTGCATTTCTTCCTCAACTAACTGTACATTCTCCATTCTTCCTCTTCGAAACCCCTACACAATTATAATTGAAGCACACGTAATTACAATGCAGAAAATCAACTGATTTCTACATAAACCCTGTAGAAATTTGAAAGTGTAACATTTTTTCTTCTTTGTTATTTCAATTTTGGATGCAAAGAAAGTTGAAGCACAGTAGACAATCCAGAGCAGCAAGTTCAATCAGGAAAACGAAAGAAAGGTATCTCTCACTAAACATCAAATGCAGACGGTTTGTATGAACAACAAGTAAGAAACCAAATTTTGCACAACAAGACTCTAAATTTCTGCCTCCCCATACCCATACTCTCAAGGAGAGGTGTACTATAAAATCTGTAATCTTCTTTTTCTCACAAATTACTTTTATTGAGGGAAAAATATTGTGAATCAAACATGTTCCTTTGACTTAAATGGAAAAAAATGCTTAGGAAAAACAAAATAAAATTTTCACAGTGTTCGATTTGCAAGAACAATTTAGGGAAATCGTAATACAAGTTTTTGAAGCAATTTTATGAGGGAATCAAAATTCAATTTCGGTGGAATTCAAATTCTTGCTCCAATTTTTGCTTTCCTCAAATCTATTCTCAGTATTTAAAACCCAATAAACGAGCCCACAAAAATACCTGGAGAAGATAATCACCTTAGAAAATTAACGCGGTCGTCGGCAAGGATAGGAGAGAGAGACGAATCCAGAAAAAAAAAAGTTCTTGAAATTGCTGAGGAAGAGGAAGACATGAAAATGGGTTTTTGAGTTTCTAGGGTTTCGGGTTCTGGAGAGATGGGAATTGGGGTTCTTTGTGGTGGGCGTAAATTGAGGTTATGGTAAATGGTGTTAGGTTTTAAGCAAGCGGTGGTGGTTGTGGGCTGTGGGCTGTGGGCTGTGGCGGTGAAAGGGAGAAGAAAAGACCTTTGCTTCTGTTGTTTAGTCTTGAACTCGAAATTTGACGATCATGGTGTTAGGTTTTTATTGACAGCCATTACTTATCGCATCATAAAATTTGAGAGAGACGAGAAGGAGAAACAGAGAGTGAATTCACAGGACTACTATATTTTTAGGGGGCAACACAGAGCACTACTATTAACAAAGAATATGACTACACACTGTACCCAGTATGAGCTTTGGAGTATTTGTTAATGTAGTCATACTCCTAATTTAGTGATCTTAGTTTTTTTTTTTCTTTTGAGTAATAATATTAGTCATATTCATATAACACCAATTTCCCTTAGAACAACCATAAGGACTAATCATCCCCTCAAAATTGCAAGGAGAGTGGACGATTAATCTCCATTATTTGTATGAGGAATATAATTAACAAGTAATATGAGTAACATTTTGTCCTTCATTTGTTTGATATTTGCGAGAGATATATTTACATAATTTACTTATATTAAGGCCTATGGGTTCTCAAAGGCCAAAATAAATACCCCTGAATGAATAAATATCAACTCTAATTAATCGTTGTTAAAAATAAAGCAACTCAGACTTTCATTGTTGGCTATTCGCAGTTTTTTTTTCCACTCTTTTAGATCTGCAATTGCCACCTTTTTCTTCACAATATCTCATCGATTTTTAGTTGTGAAACATTTTGAGAACTAAACTGATATTCATATACTATGCACATTTCAAACAGGGAAGGATTGCGTTCCTAATTACTTTAATGTTGTCTTCTTAGGTAGCTAATACTGAGCTTATTATCATTTTCAATTACACTCTGATAATCTTTGTATATTATGATGAACGTGATTTTTTTTGTATATTATGCTAAGCATGAGCCGAATTGTTCTGCTTTAGTCATGACTTTTTAAAAAAAATTAAAAATCATATTTAGGATTGTTCTTTAAGGAAACTTTGTAAACAAATTTTTACGAAAATTATTACTAGAAATAATTAAATAATATACGATTTCGCACGCATAGCGTGCATATAAGGCTAGTAGCTTCATAGAGCAAGGATAGTGCTGGGAGTGCACGCTAATGGAGGCAAATTTCTTTTTCTTTTTTTTCTTTCCTATTTTTCCTAAGAAGAACATTAGCATCATTTTGGGACACTCTCTCTCTATAGAGACTACTCTCATAGCATATTACTCCCTCCGGTCTTTATTAGTTTACCCGGATTCCTTTTTGGGATGTTCCTTATTAGTTTACCCATTTCTTTTGTTTCTATTTTTGGAATGAGACCACTAACTTTCCATCACACATACATTCAACTTTAATATAAAATAATAGTTTCTCTTTTTTTCTATGTCCCGCAACATTATTCTCTTAAAACTTTATGCAAAAGAAACGGGTAAACTAATAAAGACCGGAGGAAGTACATGGTAGCATATGTATTTTGTGCATTAGTATCGAAATACGGTAAAAGTTATTATTTCAATAGTGCAAATTGTCCAAGGTTGCATGTATGAGAAAGTGAGGTAGTACAAGGAAAAAAAAAAGGTCAGAGGAAAAGGACTCAAGGATAGAAGGATCTCTCATATTCTCAGTATCATTTACTTTTTAATTACTAGAGTTAAGTAAATTAGTACTTCTTCCTTTATAAGACAAGACGTACACAATATTCGAGTACAGATTTACAATCTTTGACCCTTAACTAGTTTTTAGGCTCGGGCTATGCTCCGGATAATTATAATCTTCATTTATTAACATTTTATTTTATAATTATAACACCAAACATTACTTGTTTTAGTGGTTAAGACTTTAGTGTATAAGGTTGAGGTCATGGGATCAAATCTTATAAGATGCATTTCTATTTCTTTTTTTATTGTATGTGTGTTTACATAAAGTAACACTCTAAGGAATAGTGCCACGTGGCGTAGTTCCTTGCTTAGGAACGCTTTTTAATATATTAGTATAGATTACTCTTAATTCATATTAATAAAATTAAGAAAATAATTTAGGAAAAATTGATAGGAGAGGTCTGAACTTTGGCCGATAATTTTTAAAAGGTACCAACTTTTGATTAACCCGTGGAGGTCCCAACTATAGGGGGTCCTAACTTTTATTGGGCCTTACAGGTTGCCAACCTACTAATTCCGGTAAACCCTCACGTGACTTCATTAAAAAGGCACGTTAGGTTGATTTGAACGACTCTTTTTAAAATCCCTCTTTCTCTCTCTTTCTCTTTCTTTCTCTTTGTTAAGCTACAATGGAAGCGCAAAAATCTGGTGGCTCTGGATCTATCAACTCCAAAAGTGAAGCAATTGTAAGATGCAACCATGGAATTCCGGCAAAACTTAGGACATCGAAAAACAGTGGAAGCTATGGGAAAAGGTTTTATGGCTGTTCAATGTGGCCAATAAGTTTTCTAGTCTGTTTCTGTATTTTACTAACAGTTGTGTTTAGCGCAAATTAGGGTTTAGCGCAAATTAGGGTTTTCTGTGTTTTTTTTATTGATAATTGCAATTTCAACAAAACTGAAATTGTTGGCCTTTTTTGCTGTAGAAGCATGATTGTGAATTTTTCTTGTGGGAGAGTGGGGCAATGTTTACAAAAGGGTGCAACCAATGTGAGGACTTGCAGTCAAAGCTAATGGAACAATACACAACAGTTTCTGAGCTCGAATTTGGTTTCAAAACATTGGAAGAGAAGCTTCGAAAACTGAAGTTGAAGAAGGATAACATGACAGTGTCTATGCATCAAATGAAGGCTGAGATGATACTAATGCGTGGGGAAATGCAGAAGACAGCTAGGGGACAGAGATATGCTATAATGGGGATGGTTGTTTCATGGATGTTGTTAGCTTACTTTTGGATGTGTAAGGAGTGAAATTGGCATTAGGATGATAGATGTTTCATGGATGATGGATGTTTATGTAGGTGTTTAGGCTGGTTAAAGTGCCTTAGATGGCTTATTTTGTGGGCTTCAATTTCATGAATGTAACAACTAATCAATGATTATGCATTTTGGATGAATGAATGAATCCTATTTTGACATACTTTGTGTATTACTCTTTCATGTATTTGCAAATATTGAGAAACAAAAGTAATTATAGTGTATTGATTGAAACAACAAAATATCAATAACTGTCAACAATGGACAATTGTAGCAAACAAACTGATTGTAACAACAGTTGCACAAAATAGATCAACTTTGTTCCAAAAACAGAATAATGTGGCCCAAAAATAGAATATTGTTCTCAAAACAGAATTGGACAGATAACAGTTTTAGTTTGTTGATGCTTGGGTTGATGGTTGACTTGAACCCACAGTTTCTGAGATGATTCTTGGTACTCTTCCTCCCTGTGCACATGACATGTCAGTGTAAGTTAAAATTGATAACAACAATTAGGTAACATGAGGATCAATTATGTGAGCTTCTTACCCTCACAAAAGTAGATCCATCATCAGCTATGAAAACACCCACTCCTTTAGGCACCTGTTATTTTGGGACATGAACAACAAAATTATAGGTGAAAATGGTGAACTTGCAAATATTGAGAAAAAGGAGGAAAGTCAAATGGTTAACTTACAGTAGTTGTAGCATTCTTCCCCCCTCTTGAACCCTTACCACCTCTTGAACCCTTTCCTCCTCTCCCTGCTGTGCTTGGCTGTGGGTCTGAGCTGCTTGGATCAGCATTTGTAGTTCTCTTTCCTCCTCTTGAACCCTTCCCCCCCCCTGATGACCCTTCCTCCTTTTCCAGTTCTGCTTGGCTCTGCTGTTGCATCCAAGTGAGGGTCATTCTGAGCACCATGCTGAGTTGAAGCATCGGATGTCCTGGCCTTCTTGTGAGGTGGATCACTAGGAGCTTTGTCTTTATTTGGACAAGTCCTCTTGTTATGGCCCTTAACTTTACATATTGTACAAGTCATTTCAACCCCATGTTTGGTTAATCTCCCAGGCTTTTTTGGGTTTTCATGTGGGTCTTTTCTCCTACTGATTCTTGGTCTCCCAGGCCCAACTTTAATGGGTGGTGGGATGAGAGGAGAAGTGACTAGTGGACAGTGCCTTTCACTTGTGGGATTGACCCAGCATAACATCTCAGGTAATTCTCTCTAGTGTACACTGGGTCCACAAAATCTTCAGCATCTCCTCTACAGAAGAATATGCTGGCAACAACATGACAGCAGGGGATACCAGTGAGGTCCCACTTCCTGCAGGTGCAAGATCTAGCTTCAAGGTTAACTGTTACACTATCCATATGATAGTTGACCTAAAATGTTGTATTTGTTGATGGAATTGGAGTGCAGTTGGCAGCTAGGTTTTTTTCCTTCTCCAACCTAGCTTGAATCCTGGGACACAACTTTGCAGAGCTGGCCTCCATTTCCGGTCTTTTAACCACCAACCTTTGCATGAGGGCAGTCCTGATATCCTTCAGCATGTAAATGAGATGTTTGGTTCTTACATTGATGATATACCCATTGAATGTCTATGATAAATTTCTAGTGATCACATCTGTCTTGCTAGTTGTCTTCAGAAATGCCCTACAAAACACATCTGGATTGTGTTTCCTAAATGCATGAGCAGCATCACTATTAACCTCTGACATCTCTTCCATTGCTTCATTGAAATCAGCCACACTATAGGCTTTAGCAGCTTTCCAGAACATCAATTTCATCTCATCACCTTTAAAGTCCTTATGCCAATGTGCAAAAATGTGTCTTGCACAGTGCATGTGCTCACATTTTGGAAGTATTTTTGGCACAGAACTTATAATAGCCTGTAAATAGATTAAACATATCATGAGATACAACATCACATTATTAGTGAACCTTTTATGAAAAGAAAAATTAACACACTTACCAAGTGTTCATCAGATACAACAGTTAGATCCTCTCCCTCACCTAAATTGAGGGAATGTTGAAGCTGAGTCATAAACCACTCCCAAGAAGAATTGTTTTCCCCCTCCACAATAGCCCAGGCAACTGGGTACAACTGGACTCATTAAAGAAGGGAGTTGGTGAAGGAATATGTCCTTAGACACCCCGGCAATTATTAAGTATAAAAGGAATTATTATAGAGATAATTAATTACGTTAGTTTAGTAATCACATTTACTTGCTAGAGAATATATGTTGGTTAGTAGGACAATATTGATTGAACCTACAACTAAGTTAACCTAATCCTATGAGGTCACACATTGTAGTAACTAATTAAAGTAAGGAAACCGGCCAATAGGAGAAATTAAGGTTAGGTTAGGTCTCTCTCTTATTTTATTCTCTTACTATTATAAAAGGTTATAATAGGAGAATGGAATAGAGCGTTCAATTTGGCAGTAACTTTCAAACAGAAAAGAGAGAGAAAAACCCTATTATTTCCCTTTGGAAAATCCGGCCACCCTCCCTAAAAATTAAGAGAGTGAAATCTGTTCATCCTCTTCCGTTCTAGCAAACGTGGGATTTCAATTGGTGCTCGTGGACTAAGTAGAGGGACATCAATTGTTGTTCTTTGATCTCTAGCATTTGCAATCCGGTGGAAAACACGCTACAAAGGTTGTACATTCTTTTCCTTATAATATGATTCATATTTATGTTATGCATGCGATCTTGTGATAGATGTTAGGAAATTTGTTTCCTGAAATTCCGCTATATGCATCTATATGTTCCTACAGTGGTATAAGTTTTGCTTCTTGCATAATATTTTATGATCATGTTCATGTGCTATTTTGCTTATTTTCATTCAATTAAGGGAGGGTTTTATTACGGATTAATTTGCATAATTAATATGGTGATATAAATTGATTGGAAATTGTTAAAAACTATTTTAATTGATAATCATGCTCGTCGTTTTCCTTCCTCTCAAAGACCCGATTTTTTTTTAATGGAGTTTTGAAGTTCAAAAATCTGATTCCTTGGCTTCATCACTGTTCGGCAATGTGATAATTTGGATTGATTCAAATTGAATCTGTTAGTTGTTGATGCTTAATTTGATTATGCAAAATAACTAAATAACAACTCAACAAATCTGATTTTAGCTGTGTAATGAATTCAAACTTTAATTTGCCCAAAAAATTTCGAAACCATAATTTTTCCGACAAAAATGCACAATTTCGTTTGAAACCAGTGTAATTGTTACACAAATTGAAATGAAATTTGGAGCCCCAACCATGGCTGGGTGGCACGGTGAGGCCACGGTGGTTGTCGCGGCGTTACGTGCGGCGGAAAACATATGCGAACTTGCAGAACCTCGCACGGAGAGTGCTGCGGTGGCTCGCTTCGGCTGCTGCTGCGGCGGTTCGAAGGTAGCCGTTGCATACCTGGCTTCGTGTTGGGCGTGTGGTGGCCGGCTGGTTGATGCGGTGGTGCGCTGCGCTGGGCGGCTGGATGGCTCTGTGCTGTTCGGCGTCGGGTGCAGTTGGGCTGCCGTGGCAGATCTTCAAATTGTTGAAGATCTTGCGGTTGAACTGTGCGTGATTCGTGGCAGTGTATGGGGTTGGTTGGTTGGCTTCAAGGAAGCCATGAATTTCGGTCCTCTTGTGGCTGAAGTTCGTGGGTATTGTTAGCACAATTTTGGGAGAAAATTGTTAGTGCAGTTTGACTGCACTTTAAATTATTTTTTTTTTTTTGTTTTTCTTTTCTTTTGACTTTGAGCATTATTATTAATTTCCAATTATGCAAATTAAAGTTTAATTTGATTAATTCTATAATAGGTTCTAATTGAATTAAAATAAGGGAGTTTCCTAGAGTTAGTTTACTACTTAAATGGTTAAGTACTATAACTCATATGGAGCGTTTTTGCTTTAGTTATTTCTTAAATTTGTTAAGTTTAACTATAGGTTGACATGTTTACTATTAATTGTTAATTTGTAAATGACATGTTTTATTTGCTTATTAATTGTTCATGAGTACTTTTAATATTTATCTTATTATGATATTAAAAATGCATGGATGCTTAATATAATATGTATGATATTATGTTTTGCATGTTGTGACGAGTATGGCCCAAAACTAGGATAGAAAATACGATCTGCGCATCGTTAAATTTTATGTAAATTAAATACGATCTACGTATCGTTTGTATTTTTGTAATTTAAATTTTAGTTATTTAAATTATAAATTATATGTAATCAAGAATGAAGTTGTATGGAGAATCAAGGATGGAATCCATGAAGATTCAAGGAGGAATTCATGAAGATTAGTTTTCCTTGGTTTAGGGGCCATACTAGGATCACTTTTAATTATGCTTATATTCATTTATGCGTTTAACATGTTTAAATGCTTGCTTAAGTTTATATGTGTGGTTATTTATGTTATGTGTTCACTTTTAATTAACCAACATAGTAAACTTAGGTCCCCAACATGTAATATTGAGTTTAATTGCTTTTCCAAAAACACCTATAACGCCTTAGATAGTGAGTAATAGGTTCTGCCAAAGCAGGGTGTTGCTCATTTTATCCGGGGATAGTAGGGTAGGTTTTTGAAATTTACATGTTAATGTTTGGTTTAACTCAACAAAATCATCAAAAGACAATGTTTTGGGTTTTGAAGCTAAGAGATAGAAGTAAACAAGGAGTTGTTAACCTGTCTACCAAGAATTATAATTAGTTATAATTAGTAAAGTGTTTACTTACCTCAACTACTATAAATTGAAGGCAAGGCCAAAGTCCGTTTGATTGTAGTGGGAGGGGATCTTGGTGTTTCTTTATTCAATAGGGGACTTTTATTTTGAATAATGGGTAGTAGTTAATTAAAATTTGTTTAATTGCTGCTTTCTTGATAAACATTGATTGAATCTTGCTTTATTATTCTTTTGTTGTAGTTATCATGTCTGGTTCAAACAACAACAACCACCCCGGTTTTAATTTGCGCTATTTACTCGAAAAGGACAAACTAAATGCACATAACTTCCTAGAATGGAAAATGGCTGTGAGAATCGTTCTCAGAGCCGAAGGAAGGGAAAGTGTTCTTGATAATCCTCTCCCTGAACCCCTGCCAGAAAATGCAACTGCAGCTGAACGGAGAACAAGGCAAACCATAGAGGCTAATTCTGTGCAAGTAACATGTTTGATGCTTGCTTGCATGGAACCAGACTTTCAAAAGCGTTTTAATGGTCTGGATGCCTACTCCATCCTCCAACAGCTGAAAACTATGTTTCAGAAGAATGCTAGGTTGGAGAGGTTTGAAGCTCACTGTAAGCTGCTAGAGTGCAAGTTGGGAAAAGGAAAACCCGTTGGTCCGCATGTGTTCAATATGATTGGATATTTTCAGATCATGGAAAAATTGGGCTTCCCTTATCCCTCAGAACTGACAACTGATATTGTGATCAAATCCTTGCCTGAAAATTTTCAAAACTTTCAGTTGAATTTTTACATGCAAGGAGGGGAGGCTACCTTGCAAGAGCTGCATGGTATGCTTACTCAGGCTGAAAGGAGCTTGCCGGCTGAACCAGAACATAGGGATGTTCTTATGGTTAGGAAGGGCAAGCAATTCAAGAAAAAGGGGGCACCTATGAAGAAGAACAAGGGCAAGGCTGTTGCCACTGATGATACTTCTAAGCCAAAGACCACTCCTAAGGCAAAAGTGGCAGCACTACATGAGTGCTTCCACTACCATAAGATTGGCCACTGGAAGAGGAACTGCCCCAAGTATCTGGAGGATAAGAAGAGTGGTGCTTCAACTTCAGGTATTTATGTTATAGAGATTAACTTATTTACTTCTACTTCATGGGTATTTGACACTGCGTGTGGATCTCACATTATTTGTAATGTGCAGGCACTAAGAAGAAGTAGAACGTTGAGCAAAGGAGAAGTGGACCTCCGCGTGGGCAATGGAGCACGAGTTACTGCTTTGGCTGTGGGAGATTGTAGTCTACTTTTACCTTCTGGTTTAGTATTAGAACTTCATAATTGTTATTATGTTCCAACTATTACCAAGAATATTATTTCGATTCCGGTTTTGGATTCGGAAGGTTTTTCATTTCAAATTAAGAATAATTGTTATTCTGCTTATTTGAATGATTTATTCTATGTCTCAGCTAAGTTATCAAATGATTTATATGTGCTAGACTTAGAAACTCACATCTATAACATAGACAGCAAGAAACCTAAAACAAATGATTCGAACCCGACATACCTATGGCATTGTCGATTAGGCCACATAAGTTCAAAGCGTATTGAGAAGCTTCATAAAGATGGAATTCTCAAATCATTTGATTTCGAATCATTTGATACTTGTGAGTTTTGCTTAATGGGGAAAATGACAAAATCTCCTTTCACAGGTTCAAGTGAAAGGGCCAATGACCTTTTAGCTCTCATACATACGGATGTGTGCGGACCCATGAGTACGTTGGCTAGGGGAGGGTACCGTTACTTCATTACTTTTACCGATGATATGACCAGATTTGGATTTGTTTACCTCATGCGACATAAGTCGGAATCCTTTGAAAAATTTAAGGAATTCCAGAATGAAGTACAAAACCAACTTGGGAAGAAAATTAAGGCATTGCGATCCGATCGTGGTGGTGAATATTTATCTCAAGAATTTGGTGATCATTTGAAGGATTGTGGAATACTTTCACAATGGACTCCACCAGGAACACCACAGTTAAATGGCGTTTCTGAAAGAAGGAATCGAACCCTACTTGATATGGTTCGATCCATGATGAGTCTTGCTGATCTTCCTATTTCATTCTGGGGATTTGCGCTTGAAACAGCGGCATTCACACTTAACAGAGCACCATCCAAAGCAATGGAAAAGACACCATATGAAATATGGACTGGAAACGTTCCAAAATTGTCTTTTCTAAGGATATGGGGTTGTGAAGCCTATGTAAAACGTTTACTTTCTGATAAGCTTTCACCCAAATCCGATAGATGTCTCTTTGTGGGTTACCCAAAAGAGACTAGGGATACTACTTCTACAACCAAAGCGAAAACAAAGTGGTTGTTGCTCGTAATGGTGTCTTTCTGGAAAAGGAGTTTATTTCCAGAAAAACAAGTGGGAGAAATGTATATCTCGAAGAAATTCGAGATGAGCAACAAATGGATGAGGTTAGCACCTCATCAGAGGCGGCCCGGCATGAAAATGCTCAGGAGGTGGTGCATTCAATTCACGTACATCCTACCGTCCCACTTGGAGATACTCCGTGCGAAGTCACTCAACCTAATGAGGTAGAAACTTCTTCTGTTGTTCCCCAACGTAGGTCTAGTAGGACCATCATTCCGTCAAAGAGATATATTGATTTTCTTTTGACTGAAAGTTCTGAAATAACGATTTTAAAATTAGAAGAACCTACTAGCTACAAAGATGCTTTGGAGAGTCAAGACTCCGAAAGATGGCTTGAGGCCATGAAATCTGAAATGGATTCCATGTCTGAAAATCAAGTATGGGACTTGGTTGATTTGCCTGATGGGGTAAAACCCATTGGATGCAAATGGATTTTCAAGTTGAAAACAGACAAGGATGGAAACATTAGTGTTTTCAAAGCAAGGTTGGTGGCGAAAGGTTTCAAACAAATTCATGGTATTGACTATGATGAAACCTTCTCACCGAGAGCCATCTTTGAAGTCCATTAGGATAATCCTTGCGATTGCTGCATTTCATGACTATGAAATATGGCAGATGGATGTCAAAACCGCTTTCTTGAATGGGTTCTTGAAAGAGGATGTGTATATGACACAACCTCAAGGTTTTGAAGATCCAGAAAATCCAGGGAGCGTATGCAAGCTGAAGAAGTCCATTTATGGACTAAAGCAAGCATCAAGGAGTTGGAACCTCGGATTTGATGAGGCAGTCAAGAAATTTGGCTTTCTTAGAAATGAAGAGGAATCTTGTGTATACAAGAAGTTAAGTGGGAGTAGTATTACTTTTCTTGTCTTGTATGTGGATGACATACTTCTCATAGGAAATGATAAAACCATGCTTGAGTCAGTCAAGGAATGGCTTCAAAATTGTTTCTCTATGAAAGACCTAGGAGAGGCAGAGTACATATTGGGAATAAAGATCTATAGAGATAGATCGAAAAGGCTAATTGGGCCCAGTCAGGAAACTTATATTGATAAGGTTCTTGCAAGGTTCAAGCTGGAAAACTCCAAAAGAGGTTTCATTCCCATGCAACATGGCATTGCACTTGGCAAGACTCAGTGTCCTTCGAGTCCTGATGAGGTCAAGCGTATGAGTAATGTTCCCTATGCTTCTGCAGTAGGATCCATTATGTATGCCATGATATGCACTCGACCGGATGTTGCATATGCTTTGAGTATATGCAGCAGATACCAGTCAAATCCAGGAGATGCGCACTGGAGTGCAACGATAAACATCCTTAGGTACTTGCGAAGGACTAAGGATAATTTTTTGGTTTATGGTGGAGATGATGAGTTGGTTGTTACTGGATACACCGATGCAAGCTCCCAGAGTGACAAAGATGATTTTCGATCTCAATCTGGTTTCATATTTTGTCTCAATGGAGGAGCTGTGAGCTGGAAGAGCTCTAAGCAGAGTACCATCGCGGATTCTACAACAGAGGCTGAGTATATTGCAACAGCAGATGCAGCAAAGGAAGCTGTTTGGATCAAAAAGTTCATTAGTGAGCTTGGTGTAGTTCCCAGCATTGAGAATGACATTGAGTTGTATTGTGACAACAATGGTGCCATTGCTCAGTCTAAGGAACCTAGATCGCATCAAAGGTCTAAACATGTGCTCAGGAAATTCCATCTTATTCGAGAAATCGTTGGTAGAGAGGATGTGAAAGTAAGTAAGGTTCATACTGAGGATAACGTAGCAGATCCTCTGACTAAACCGCTTGCTCAACCTAAGCATGAGTGTCATACTAGGTCCATGGGGCTTAAGCATATGAGAGAATGGCTTTAGGTTGTTTACTTCATGTTTACAATTGTAAAGACATTTATTATGCTTTGAAATGTTTATCAATAAAAATTCGTTCTTGTTTAATTGTTTGGTTTAGTATTAAATAAAATGTCCAAATAATTTGTGTTTTCAAATAGGATTATCGAAAACGTTTTGATAATGGAACCCTATAAAGTGAACTAAAATCACAATTTATTTAAAGTCCCTAGTCTAAATCGCTAAATTGGACATAAGTGATTTATTTAAAAGACTAGTGTATAATTAATTGATAGCGCAGTTCCATGGGCTATGGAGACATAGAGATGTCTAATTGATTATATGGATGTATATTTGATACATTGAGACTTGACCTAATTAAAGGCAGTGATCAGGTGGGCTAAGAATTGAGTGGGAGTTATGGTCATACAAGAGTGGATAAGTCCTCCTATTAAATAGGAATGGTGTCTGGGCTTCTTGATGAGCGAGAACTGGAAAAATGCATGGCCATGCGAATAGGATTAAAGAGTTAATCCTTATTTGAGCAGTTCGAACTCAGCGATCAAGGAACATAAATTTGAGAATAACATTGTGTTATCAAATTTGGCATTAAGTGACTTAAGGAATTTGACATTGCGCTCTTGTCTTCGGACAAGTGGGAGATTGAAGGAATATGTCCTTAGACATCTCGACAATTACTAAGTATAAAAGGAATTATTATAGAGATAATTAATTAAGTTAGTTTAGTAATCACATTTACTTGCTAGAGAATAAATGTTGGTTAGTAGGACAATATTGATTGAACCTACAACTAAGTTAACCTAATCCTATGAGGTCACACATTGTAGTAACTAATTGAAGTAAGGAAACCGGCCAATAGGAGAAATTAGGGTTAGGTTAGGTCTCTCTCTTATTTTATTCTCTTACTATTATAAAAGGTTATAATAGGAGAGTGAAATAGAGCGTTCAATTTGGCAGTAACTTTCAAACTGAAAAGAGAGAGAAAAACCCTATTATTTCCCTTTGGAAAATCCGGCCACCCTCCCTAAAAAGTAAGAGAGTGAAATTTGTTCAACTTCTTCCGTTCTAGCAAACGTGGGATTTCAATTGGTGCTCGTGGACTAAGTAGAGGGACATCAATTGCTGTTCTTTGATCTCTAGCATTTGCAATCCGGTGGAAAACACGCTACAAATGTTGTACATTCTTTTCCTTATAATATGATTCATATTTATGTTATGCATGCGATCTTGTGATAGATGTTAGGAAATTTGTTTCCTGAAATTCCGCTATATGCATCTATATGTTCCTACAGTGGTATAAGTTTTGCTTCTTGCATAATATTTTATGATCATGTTCATGTGCTATTTTGCTTATTTTCATTCAATTAGTCTACAGTTGTAGCTGAAGGTCTTTGTGAGGGAGCCTGTGATGACAGTGAGACTTTGGGATGACAGTCTACAGTTGTAGCTGAAGGTCTTTGTAAGGGAGGCTTATTTGCAAAAGGGTTCTCAGAAAGTATCTGAACTTCTTGTAGCCTAAGACTAGATTTAGGTGGGGGCAGTACTTATGGGCCCTTTTTCTTACTAAAGCATTTGAGTTTTTCTGGCCTTTGTTTTGGAAGGGAGGGTTTACTTGTGGGCAGTTCTGATTTTATTGGCTGAACAGGTACAGATGGCTTAAAAGGCTGACTTGAAAAAGGCCCAGTTTGCTCAGGCCCAGTTTGCTCAGGCCCATTTGGTTCAGCCCCAGGTTTTGACATACTGGCTTCAGGCCCTTGACTAGGTTGAGTTTGGTCAGGTCCCTCACTGGGTTCAGGTTGGTTAGTGGCCCAGTCTAAAAGGTTCACTTCCTCCACCATTTGAGGTTCATCAACCCCATGTAATAAAAACAGGTCAAGATACCTATTTTTCAATGCTATTTCTCCCATCTCTAACACCTCCTTATCTCTGTAAACTATTCTCAAACCATCATCTAGTGTCTTCCCAAGAATAAGGTAAAAAACTTTATCAATTAACCTATAAGTACCACATTTTTTGGCCAACTCTTCCAAATAAAACCAACACAGTTCATCAGGATCAACAGAAAAGGTCCTCCCACCTCCATCAATGTATTCGATACCCTTATCAGTTTTTTTGAAAATTCCCCCATGCCAAAATCTTAAGGTCACAATATCCATCACTTGCAAACTACAGTCATGAATGAAACAACAAGAAAATAATCAACATTTTGCTTTCACAGTTCAATTCATGGAGCATAAAACAAAAAAAAAATTGCAAAGCTAAAAATTCAACCTTTACTAACTAAACACAAAAATTCAACCTTTATCAATCACATTGTTTCTTGTTTCGCAAAAATCATTGTTCAAACTCAACCACAAAGTTCAAAATAATTCACTTACTAGGGTTTCTTCAAAATCGCGAAACTTGTCTGCTCTCCTTCTTCATTCAACTTCAAAAATGCACAGTAATGGCGACGGAGGAGGAAGATGAACAGTTCAGGGAGGGAGGAGTTAATTTTAGGGGGTAAACAATTACTAGGGTCTGTTAATGGCCAACCTGTAAAACTTACTTTCTCATTAAACATTACGTGGGACCCTGTATAATAGGTTATGACCTATGTTGCCAGTTTCAAGTCACACATGCCCAATAAAAGTTAGGACCCCCTATAGTTGGGACCTCCACAGGTTAATCCAAAGTTGGTACCTTTTAAAAATTATCGGCCAAAGTTCAAACCTCTCCTGTTAATTTTTACAATAATTTATCACCATTCTTTTTAACACGAATCTAATTATATATGATTCCAAATATTTTTGGTCAAAACAAATTAACATGAACCATTATTACATTAAAAAAACTGAAGCAATGAACTAATGAAAAATGCACGAAACGACGTAGTATGTAGCGCTCCTCTGGTCCTCTCCAACATAGCCGTTACAAATCCGGTAAACTGGGAATACACAACTCATTATTCATCCCCTTCTCCAACTCCTCCTTTATTCCCCCCAACTTTCGAAAATCCGACCGTTGCAAAATTGGACCGTTAACAACACCCATCCCCCCCCCTCCTTTCCAACCCAAATATCCCCTTCTCTCTCTCCTCCCTGACATTTCCTCAGTTCTTACACCACTCTCACTCCCAAACAACACCGTATAAACAAACCAAGTCTCTCTCCCCCCCCCATAAAAAAAAGATTAAGAAAAATGGAAGGTTCAAGTGCAATTGTGATCGATGAAACGTATGAATTCTGTGCTCCAAGGTTTTATGATTTCATCAACGGCGAATCCGATAACGATATACGAAACGCGGAGCTTTGGTTTGACACTGCTCTTAGTCATGCTCCTTCTCGTACGTTTTATTTCCGCTCAATTTTAATACTTGATGTTTCTTCACGCCTTCTTGCTATATACACAATTTTCTTCGTTTTAAGGATCAGGTTTTTTTCCCTCAACACCGTATAAATTGATGTTTATTATGAAATTATCATGTTCTTCTTTCACCCTGATCTTTGACTGAATCTACATCATGTGTAAAGAATTGATTACTGTATGTGCAATTAAAGAAGATTTGTTAGTAATTGGTGATATAAATTAATTTTTTTTTGGGAGGGGGGGGTGGGGAACTGGGTTGTAATCATGAGTTTTGGGTAATTATTGGCTTGTATAGTACAGTCGAAAAAAATTGGGTTGCAATTTAGTGAAGTGACCAACTAGTATATAAAATGTCTTGGGCAAGAGTTCTGATAGTTCTTTCTCCTAATGAATTGCAGCTTTTATGTTGAGAATTAAGGCTGCTAGATCAGTTCAACTTAGCAGCCAGTGTGATTTCGGCGATGCGCAACAGACGATGAAGGTGAAGAGAGTTTCTCATTTTCCAACATATGTATAGAAATACGTTGTATCAATTTAATTGCTAGATTAGTGTAACTTAGAATTGAGCGAATTTTGGTTGCTTGTTTTAATGATAGGCTCCTGTATTACTTGAATCTCCGACTATTTCAGAGGATTTGTCATCAAAGCCAGAGCAAACTTCTTCTGGGTGAGTGAGCATATGATGTGATAAATTTTATCAAAACCCTTTGAAAAAAGGCAGTAGATATATATATGTATTGAGATTGTATTTTGTATGATCAGGATTCGACTTGTAGGTGAACCTGCTGAAATGAATGAGAACTCGGACCCTAACTTGATCAATGCGAAACTCAAAGAGATTCTCACCAGAAATCAAAGTCATGAAGCATCTTGTCAAAAAATCTGCAAAGAAGATAAAAGGTCTGTACTGTTGGTTAGAATTAGTCTGCAGACTATAACAATTCCATTAGACTGCTGCAGTTGTCTCATTCGATTTGCAATGTGTTATATGTTAGTGCTATAAAAGGATCTGCTTCTGATGTGAAAATCGAACCAGCAAACCCTGAGGGATCTACGACCTGTCGTTCACAAGGTTGGTTTTCTAGTGTGAGCTCATCCGTCTGTGGCATTACTTTGTAGATGTTTATGACATATTTTACTGCAACAGATGCATGCACCCCAAAACCGCCTGCCCTTGCGGGTAAAGGAGGCCGAAGAACTATCGAGTCAAAGAAGCAGCAGACGGCTAAAAAGATTGCGAGTGCACTTAAGGATCCATCAGCATTGAAATCGAAAATGCAATCACACATGAAAAGTGCTAAACCTGCTAGTTTGAGAAGGTACAAATTCACTCACACACAAAAAGTGCTAAACCTGCTGGTTTAAGCTTGTTGCTCATATTACGGCCACCAACTATCTGACCATCATTTCCTTAACAGAGATAGAAGCAACTTAAACAGCTCTATTGGGACTCCTACTTTTGTTCAGGAAAACCAAGCCGTTAAAAGGCAAAAGCTAGAAGATGGGAAAACTAGGATGGTTAGTGTTTTTCCTTGTGAAGTATATCCATGGTGTGCCATAAGCATTAAGCCTTTGGTTAAAATTTAATGTGGTTGCTCATTCCAAAACAGATCCTCAACATTAAGCCTCCAAGTTTGGTCCACAAAACAAGAACAGGTGTTACCACCAGTTCCTCCAACTTGTGCTCTTCAACATCTAAAACCTCCAAAGAAGACAGAAAAGTAAGTTTCCCTCGAGTTTATTTATACCTTGCATAAATTGATTCATGCTTTTGGCAATAATAGATATGTTACTCATGTACCAACTTATTGCATTTTGTTTTATGTTGTACTAACTCATATACTTCTCATGCATAAATAGATTTATGCTAGGGACCCGCCGCTGCCACGGGTGCCATTCATTTCTACAGCAGAACTGATGAACAAATTTCAATCAAGCACTAGAGATTTGTCACTGCCTCAAAATTCGCTGTCACAAGTAAAGAACGGCATCCTTGTGTACTTATTATGCTGCCTTAAATTATAATTCCCTTGGAAATAGTTGATATTGCTTATACTAGTATTGAAAGATTTTCTTGTGTCTGTTTTATTTATCTGTTTTATAATCTTGGATTAACTTTCAGGATGGTGCTGATTGTTTTGTGCAGGGGAAGCCTAAACTGCAATTGACAAGGCCCAAAGAACCTGAATTTGTTTCTGCACAAAGGGTTCGTTTAGTGAAGGTGAAGAGCTCAGCAGAGCTTGAGGAAGAAATGATGGCTAAGATGCCAAAATTCAAAGCTCGGCCGCTGAATAAAAAGGTTTTTTTTTTTTTTGGTGTTTGATTTTGGTATGCATTTCTTACTTATTATCATTTATATTGAGTTAGGATCTTTCATTTGTTTCAGATTCTTGAGGCACCCACTTTACCTCCACTACCCAAGAGTCTTCCTCATAAACCAGAATTCCAGGTAGATATCTTTTCTCTCCTGTGTTACAGTTTATGTTTCTAGTTTCAGGAAATTGTTGTTGCATTCATAGCTTTATTGTTAATATTTGTATCATTTTAGGAATTCCACTTTTCGACAATGGAAAGAGCCAACAAGAATGCAGAAGTATCCTCAGTCGTCTCCACAGAATCTGGTCATCAGGTATAGAATTTGTTTTATTCTACTGTTCTAGAAACACCATTCATTGTTTACTGTTGGGTGGTCCAGAAAACTATGCTTAGACTAACAAGAGTTTTGTGCCTTTACAAGTGTAAGAAAATCCAGTCGAATCTTAATCACCTAACTGAACCGAAAACTCCAGTGCTGCAAACATCCCTACGAGCGCGTCCAATCAAGTTGAAAAGTTCACTTGAGATCGAACAAGAAGAGCTGGAAAAACTCCCCAAATTTAAGGCTCGACCTTTGAATAAAAAGGTAGGATACGTTTTACAAGGGAACTTTATATATAGCTATTGGTTGTTTTTGGCAAGCTATGACCAGTTTTGACCAGTTAAACGTATGGAATATAGATATTTGAAAGCAAGGGGGAGCTGGGGATGTTCTGTAACAACAAAAAACAAGTTACTATACCCCAGGAATTCCATTTCGCAATTGATGAGAGGATTCCACCGCCTTTAACTGTCGCCGATCTATTTGACAAGGTACTTGGCAATTTTGCTGTTGATAAGAGATCCCTTTTCTATTGCAGGTAACCTTACAATTTTGTGTTTCCTTTCAGCTCTCTTTGTGTTCAGAACCAAACCATGAGAAACTGATTCCAAGAAATACAAGGCCTAATCCATTCCATCTTTATACAGAGGTATCTTTTCTTTTTGCTGTTGAATTAATGCTATTTCACATTGCATTACGGAGTTAATCACTGAATTTTGCGCACAAAAACAGGAAAGAGGAGCAGAGAAAGAAAGAAGATTTATCACCGAACTTGTGCATAAACAGATAGAGGAGGAAAAAGCCAGGGTTCCCAAGGCTAACCCCTACCCTTATACCACTGATTTCCCTGTGGTATGATATCTGGATATTTAGTTTTTCTGCATCCCCTAAAATCACATCTCAGTTCCCTTGAAGTTTTCTTTTCCTGTCTTGAAATGTTCTCCACTAACTTATGCTTACGTTGCAGGTTCCTCCTAAACCAGAACCTAAAGAAAGCACCCACCCTGACCCTTTCCAGCTTGAGAGTTTAATAAGGCACGAGAACGAATTGAGGAGAGAAATGGAGGAGAGACTTAGGAAGGAAAGAGAAGAGGCTCAAATGAGGATCTTCAAGGCTCAGCCAGTTTTGAAAGAGTAAGCATAAACAAGAACAAACTAGCTTTGCAAAAAGGGCTCAGTGCTTTTACTTGGTCAAAACTGATAGCCCACACCCTCGTTCTTTGCTTTTTCAGGGATCCTATTCCTCTTCCTGAGAAGGAACGGAAGCCCCTCACAGAGGTTCAGGAGTTTAATCTTCATATTGAGCATCGTGCTGTTGACAGAGCTGAATTTGACAAGAAGATCAAAGAGAAAGAAATGATGTATAAAAGATATAGAGAAGAGGCTGAAGCTGAAAGACAGGTGCATACGTACATCATAAATTTTGCTAAGTAGTTACACCAAGAATAATGTTTGTTGCTATATCAGCCATATAAGAGCGCTCACGGTTAATCTACTAACGTAACACTAGGCCCCTTAATGATGAATATCACAGCGATTAGGTAGAGGTAGTATATCATTGCAACCTGATTTGGATTTATGATCGTTTTCCTTTTTGAAGTAGGATTGCAGTAAGCACTTAACTTAGCACTGTTTATGATGAAAATCTCCCTATCATGTCAGTGTTCATTAAGCAAGAAGAAAGTCATGGCAATCTTTGTAGTTCTTGTTACCCTACTGACATTTCTCTTTCATGTTTAAGATGGAGGACGAGAAGGCCCTGAAGCACTTAAGGAGGACCATGGTGCCCCATACTAGACCAGTGCCGAAGTTTGCCAATCCATTCGTGCCACAGAAGTAAAACACATCAAATGAATATTTTTCCTCTGTATTTGTTGCTGTTCTTTTTGCCATTGACAAATGTGCTTAAATGGTTGTTGTTATGCAGGTCTTGTAAGGATCCAACGAAGCCTAAGTCCCCGAAACTGCGTGTCCACCGAAGAAAAGAAAGGAAGGAATCGACAGGCACTGACATGAAGGCTGCTCAATCTGCTGCAGCTGCACTGTTGAGATGAACCAATGTGGATGATGTCCTGTTCAACAACTCTTTGAACCCCCATTGGGGGATTTGTGTAGTATAAGTCGATTAGACTACATTCTTTAATTGGGCTATTATTATACATATTGTAGTTGAATTGTATTTTTGTATAGGGCTGAAAGCTTTAAATGTGAATTAGCATTACAAACTCGATATTTACTTCTGGTTGGATAATTGGCTTTCACATGAAAATTTAATGACTATGGCCAACATTCCCCTTAACCAAATAGACTCTAATTTAAAACTTAGTGATTTCATCCTACCTCCTGGTACATGGAATTGGGACAAACTATCCACCCTGTTGCCAACGAATATTTTATCTAAGATTAAAGGAATACCGTTACCTCACACTCAAAGCCAAGATACACCCATATGGGGTCCAACCTCTACCGGAGAATTTACTGTCAAATCGGCCACTTGGCTAGCGCACAATCTTAACTCTAATGAATACAAATGGCCTTTCAAATGGATTTGGGACCTAGATCTCCCGCCCAAATTGTTAATCTTCCTTTGGCAAATTTGCCATCACAGCATCGGGGTTAGAAGTATCCTCCACAAACGGAACATTCTACCAATAAATACTTGTGCTATTTGCAATAACCATGAGGAAACCATCGACCACCTCTTTGGTTCCTGCCCCCACCTTATCCACTTATGGCACCTTCGAAAGCTCCAAACATGGCTTGGTTTCTCCCCACCTGCACAACCTCTTCTCACATTTTTGAATTCTCTCAGAAAAGACAAACTTAAAACTACCAAATTTATTTACCTTCTATGGACTATTTGGAAAGAAAGGAATGATATCATTTTTAATACTCAAAAATACAATCATCACCGTATTTTTTATAAAGCAAAATTTCTTTATACCGAATGGTCTTTAAGGACCACTATTGACCGTTTTGACTCTACAGGTTCCTCTTTCTCTTCTTCAACCTCCATCTCCACCACCGCTCCTCCAGCACACCGCTAGCTGCTCTAGGTCGCGTGGTCCCCTCCGCCACCTTCCTTGATTTCGATGGATCAGTAAGAAACTCTTCTGCTGCTGCCGGGGTCATACTCCGTGACTCGCAAGGTTCCCTCCTCAAAGCATGTGCTTACAATTTAGGAACTGCCCAAGTCTACATAGCCGAAGCTATGGCTCTCCAAAAAGGTATTCTACTTGCCCTACAAGAAGGCATAACACAGCTCCACATAGAAGGCGACAATCTTCTTGTCATTAACGCTGTCAAAGGAAAATGGGCACCACCGTGGCAGATTGCCAACATAATCAAGGATATACAACATCTCTTAACTACGTTCTCTCAATGGGGCATTCAACATATCTACAGAGAGGCTAACAAAGCAGCTGACTGGATTGCAAACGTCGGCCATTTGATTGATTCCTCTTTTGTAATTGAACATTGTTCAAACTCTGCTTTACATTCCATCATTGTAAATGACATATTAGGACTACCCCTCGTGCGGAGGGCCTCCTAATATTCCTATTTTCCTTACCTTTATAAAAAAAAAAAAAAAAAAATTACAAACTCGAACCTTTTTTAAAAATTAATACACTGTCAAAATAACAGTTGCAATTACTAACATTTACAAGCTTAAGAGGATGAAAGATTAATGGAGTATTTTAAAATACACTGTCAAAATAACAGTTGCAATTAACATCATTTCGTGTGTAATTTCATGTCATGACTCAAATATTTTTGAGTTAAAACTGCATTAAAGATAGCTGTAGGAACATAATCTAAAATATTTTTGGAACAAGTCCTTAAAAATATCTCTTTCCATTATATTAGCCTCCTACACGGCTACCATTACTCTCTCATTAACCTGATCATGAAACTCTCACCATCATTATCGCAAACCTATATGAAAACTGTAGCATGGCGGTAAATATAAAAGGTTTTCCGACAACTTTTAACAATTAATATTTGGAATTTTCTCTACTTTTTCTTCCTTCTTCATAACTTCCCCCTATCTAAACTTCCAACCGGATTTCGGTAACAACCTCAATTTCGAACACCAACGCGAGAAAAGAAAAGAAAAGAGAGAAATTTAAGCAAAAAGATAAAAATTAAACATTCGGAAATTTAAGTAATCACAAAGATTGATTTAACCATTCACAAAGTTTGGTTCTAATCTGAAAGAACAATATTTATTAATACAAATTGGCCCAAGAAACTTGTGGCTTCTAATGCTTGTAGCTCCACAGTTTTGGTGATCATAGTTCAATTACGATCCCCTTAGAATTTTCAATCAAGAAAAGAGAAACGTTAAACCTCTAATTTTTATGTATCTAAATGTAAAATAGAAAATATGTTGGGTTCCACATCCAGTGCATTTACAAACATGCGCCACATAATAATATTTGAATATATAGATATCTAAAACGATTAGCTTTTTTTTTTTGAGGGGAAACAATTAGCTATTTAACCATTCGCTTAAGATAACTTCAAGATTATGTATTAAATATGGATCACATAAGAACATTCTTAATCTATATAAACCCAAACGGATAATTCAGGAGGTGGAGGGAAATTTGGATGGACAAAAAGTAAAAAGAACACTATGGGGATGTATTAGTTTTCATGAGTGTAAATATACAAATTTCAGTTCTTCACAAGCTTAACTGAATTATATTTCTCCCCATCAATAATCATGCCCTTATTGAGGAGGATCGTATACTCGTGGACTAGCTATACACGTAAATGACTCGTATGAGATAAATAAACAACGGTCACTGTGTTCTGTTTTCATGAGTGTAAGGGTTAACTGTGAGATATCTGTGAAAAAAGGGGGCTCCCTGTATGAAAGCAGAGAGCTTGATGAAAAGGCTGATGCAATATCGTGGCATTCAGAGCTCGGTTGCATTTCTACATATGACTCTCCTTGCCCCCATCACAAACGGCAGCATGGTGAGAGTGCTTAATAAGGAGGATGACTTCATAGCTTTGAGTAATTCCTTTACATTGCTTCTTCTCGTGGATAAGCTAGAAACTAAACATTACAAACAAACTGGAGTCATGCTTTGTGATTTGACAATTTCCTGTGACAATTCACTACGGTACTGTCCCAAAAGAAAAATTGACCATGCTCATCAAGTAATCTTCAATCACACAATTCGATAAAATTCGCAACTATAGTCTCCCAGTCCCAAAGCTCAAAGTTTTGTTTGATGAGGGGTACGCAGGCCGCAGAGTAGGGAGGGAGAAAAGTAGAAAGTAAGTCAGGTGATAGAGGGAAAACAGGGGATTTAGTGTGGGCCCCGCACCATGTCCTCTCGATTGTTCACAGGGGAACTTGCTCTCTATATACCTTTTTTTTAAGTAGAGAGCAAAGTGACGGTTTAGGTCCCAATTTCAGAGATATCAGAGAGAAAAAGTGGCCAAAAAGTAGAATGTTAGCTTTGAGTTGGGACAACATTTCTTTTTGGCTGGGACGGGAGGACTAATAATATGTATATTGCCCATAGAAGCCATATAAATCAGCCACTCCATATATATGCAAACTTACCAGTTGTTCCCCATTCGAAATGCAGCTGGCTTGCCTGGCTACAGGCCGACAGCCCCTGAAAAAGTTTCTTCTCTGTCCAATCTATGCAACCTTTCTTGCAAGAGGTCAACAACTTGAGACTGCTTATCATTGCCGCAAGATGATGCCTGGAACATAGACTGATGGTCATGGGAATCATTAAGATTTTGCATCCTCAGTTGAACATTTTCATCTTTTACGGGTGTTTGCAGAGCTGCAAACTGAATACACAAAAGATAGAGTTAATAAAATTCAGCATTAAACATCAGTAGATACAAGGAGAACATGCTCACACATAAATCAGAATACACAGGTTATCTTTCCTTCATACGAGAATATTAATTTCGATCACTATATATTCTCATACCCAGTTTGAGGGGCCAAAATATAATAGGAAAAATCTAGAATACCATAAATCAAGAATACTTCGTGCAACTAGATATTACAATTTTTATCACCATCATTCACGAAAAGTTCAGATCAATGAAGCACAATGGTTGCAAATATAATTTCTAGCATTCAATGTAATAGGGTCAACTAATCTCTTTTTGTAGTTTTGTTTCACAAGTGATCTCAAGTTAAAATGAATCATCAGATACACCAATACCTAATACCCTGAAATAGTGCAGGTCTACAAAAGAAATAAGAAGCGCATAGATTCATAGACTATATTACGTCTTCAGATACTTAAAACTTGAAGCATAAGAAAATGGCCATTTAAACTAAATTCTATGTTACATCAACACTATGCATGTTTTAAGGAAATTTATTTCTCGACAGAATTTCAGTATTGTTTACAGCATGGAATTAAAACTCTCTTGTTATTATTTTTTTCAAAAACCGCTTAAAAAACATAAAAAAAATTACATACTTTTTTTTTTTTTTTTTCAAACATTCAAAAATATTTTTGATTTAATTATATAATTGAGAAAATTATATATTTTAAATTTTGGTTATATTATGTTGTAATAATCTTATAACTAAAACAATGCAAATAAGGTTAGAACGTATTAATGTGAATTTTTTTAAAAATTCACGCCCCGAATTCTTTTTCCCTACTCCGACAACGCGACCTCCCGGAACGCGACCGCGACCGCGTTTTTTTTCCCTGGTTTACAGTCTGAAAACAAAGTTATAAAGCACATATAATCACAGATAATATGGGTTACCACAGTATAAAGTATAAACCATGAACCAGCAAGATCTCCTACCTCGTCGTCATTCTCTAAGTTATGGAGAAAATCAACTAACTTGGCCAAGCGCATGCATTGTGCATTTCTACTCATACCATCACTGACATTGCCGTACCGAGTGTTGCTCCGGACACCACCCCTGCCCCAAGAAAGCTGTTCTGTACCGCATGTCAAACCAGGAGAAAACCCTCTTTCTTCCTTACTCAGTTCCACATTATTGTCAAAAGATCCCCCACTCAAATTTGTTGCTGATGGATTCTCCAATGCTCCAAAACTGGCCCTGCTCTTTGCCTTCCTAGGCTTGATTTCTCGATGATGCTCATTTGGAGAAAAATGTTTGTCCCTATCATTCACATCATCATTGTCATCAGAATCTTGATATTCAGTAGAACTATTTTTTCTTCTGCTCCTCCTCCTTGAATGAGAACTTGGATATTTTCGTTGTGAACTAGCTACAGATGGGCCTGCCGTATCCTTGTTTGCAGGACGCTTCTTGCCTAATGCTTCTGATTGTTTTATAAGAACCTGGGTGATAGATTCTTGGATCTGTGCGACAAAATGTGTTTTTTAGAACAACAAACATAATATAAAGCAAAAAATTATGTGAATTATGTACCCTAGAGAAAAGTACAAAATTAATTTTGAGGACTCCACACTCCAGTACTGAAGTACGAACGAAGCAAAAACAAGAAAATGAAGAAAACCACATCTGGGAGTTCGAGCTTATATGCAGAACCTATGACAAAGTTAAGAAGCCACACTTGTTCGTAGCAAGGATCATTTCTTCCTGATATTAGGAAGAAAAAAGACCATCCATGTTAGAGATAATTTATCTATACAATATTGGCAAAAGTACGGATGACCTGGTTAGACTAGACCAGCAAAACGAACCTAGTATGTCTCCATGGGCTGGACTTCAACTCCTCAAGATAGACAGGTACAAAAAAATACTCAGACTAGCCACATTTTAGGGTGCAAAGGTTCAGAAAGCCACCGAAGAGTAAGAAATGTTTTTCACTATGATTGAAAGTAGGTGAATTTCCAATTACTAATAGATGATCAAAACTTTAAGACCACACCTGCTTATTACGAGCCTCATCCTCTTCATAGAAAGCCACCTCCTGAAACCAAATATTTAACAGTACACTATTATTAACTTTTTAAATTGCATACACTTAGGAGGTTAGGCCTACCAGTAGATTTAAAAAAAAAAACACTTCAGAAACCAGAAGCAAATTTTAAATATGACAAGACTGCATCCGGCAGTTCATGCATCACCTCATCCTCAAACTTTTTAATGTCTGGATACAAAGAAGCAATTAATTCATCATATCTTGGATCATCTCGCAGAGAACGACGACTGGCACAATGAGTTCGACAAGCAGGACACTCATTATTCCTATACCACACATAAAGGTTAGAAAAATCATGAGTGACGCATGCACAACATGACCGAAAGAACAGGCCAATTGCAAGCTTAGTTCATCACACTAAATATTACGGAAAACAGACACAAACAACTAATTCAAGAACCAAACGAGGTAAAAGAAGTAGATGCTCTACCCCATCCGCATTGATTTGTCAATGCATTCTCTGCAAAAGCGATGCAAACATTCCATCACTGTTCGGGTTTTCTTAATAATACCTTCAAGATGAAAGAAATTATTAGTCATTCTCCAATGGGTAAGAAAGGAAAAACCAAGGAATAAGTTCTAAGAGATTACTTATATTAGTCTCATTATAGGTGAGAACCCCAAATTTTAGGCAAAAATCTTCCTCTTTCTACATTCGTAACACCGAAAAAAATACAGAGTAAAATTAATAGGCCACGCTTCACCTTAAGGCATAACGCCTTCCAAAAGGAAAGGGGAAGGTCAAATGCAGACGGAGGTCCCTGAGCTTCTACAAGTGAATAAATTTCAAATATCAACTGCTCAAGATACAAAGGTTGTAAGTGAAGAATACCAAGACAAATTGGGCATTGCACTTCTTTACGAATAGCCTGGAGATCTACATAGGAAAATCTGCAAAATAGAATCAAACGTAAAGCTTCATATCTACTTCCAAAAAGGCCGCAATGATAAATCAGCTTATATAAGCTTTTGGTTGGCCAGGATATCTTATACTTTTATTTGGCTACTTAGATGAATAGAATATAATAGCATACAACATCGAATCAACATCACTTAGTTGACAATTCTGTTCAGTGATAGAAGGAGAACAAGATTAGATATGCTCATGTAAACTTTTTACTTGGCATTTTCTGCCCTGTTTCAGATTTAAATGTACAAGTCTAATACACATAGAAAGGTTGGATCTCTGCAATCAGATAACAGTATCCTCTTGTCAAGAAAAGAAAGGTATTAACGAAATTATGTCAATGCATGTTTAGACTTTACTGGTCTTACCAATAGTATACTTCAATTTTATCAAAGTAAAAGAGCCTTTACCAAAATAAAAGACTTGTTTTGATATGCAAGGGGTGAAATATCTTTGTCGGCAGTTCAGCAACTAGAGCTACAGACAGAGTAGAAATACATTATGTTTTCAGGCAAATAAAGAGAAGGAAATTATCACTTTAACTTGATTCTAATTCAATTTAGCTTCTATACATCACATTCTTTCTACTTGATCCGATTGGCTGCTAAAGGATTACCACAGAAGCAGTCAGTGTATTTTTAGGAGGGAAGACAACACTTCGCCTCAGCTGTTGCTATGCTGACAACCCCTTTCAGCCACAACTCTCTGTGCATAACAGATAAATCTTGAGTATAAGAAAACATTGGCATGGAGCAGAGAGATGCTTACGGTTCTGAAGTAAAGACTAATTCTCCAAATCACAATGAATATAAAAAATGCAGAAACAGATTGTTACTTGCACAAGAAAAAATTTGACAAAAAGAAGGGATCACAAAAACAAACAAAAAAAAGCCACCTAATAAATACACCTACTAAACTGGGGAATAATTGTCAGTAAGTCCATATATCATCATATTTACACTAATCAAACGATCTTGCCACATTGTTGAAGAATGTCAAAATCTGAAAAGATCACTCAAACTCGGCTACTAGTGCCGGACATGGGTATATAAGTGTCAGAGTCCACCATCTTACATAAACTTTCCAATTTTTGGGCTAGAGTGAAGTGTAAATTTCCATACTCCATACTCCAAGAGTCTATAACATGGGTATCTCAGATGAAACGAGAAATCCAAATAACATAGACAGAGACAAGACTACGGCACTAGTGATGGTTCTTACTACAAACCTTAAAGCCCTCTCTCTGTCGCCCACTTCCCCCTCCTCTTCTCCCATGGCTAACAAACATGGTTTAGTGACTTAGTCCATAGTTTACCGACCTACATAATCGCTCAAAAGAAGAAACTCATCACTAGACATCCAAGCTACTATGCTTCATCCAAGCCTCTGTCACTCAGCAAACATAACAGAATATCTAGTTACTCTAAGCAGGATTCTAATTACATCTTCTAACCAAATCATGATCGACTCAGAACAGCTAATTTGACATAACAGGAAATGAACACCACGTTAAATCTTTCCAACATCCAAGATTCTACAAAATCCAATTCCCAAAACCAAAACATTTTGCAGTTGAGCAATGTAGACAACCCCGAACCATACATGCACACGCCCCTCTCTCTCTCTTCATGCATTAAGTCGACCCGAAAATTGACGTCCCAAAAACCAAATGGGTCCTAAATATTGGATCAGAAAAAAAACCCATTTCAAACGACCCGAAATAAAACAAACCCAAATCAGACCACTTAAAATAAAACAAACCCAAATGCTCATCTACCACAACAGATCGATCAAAACACTCCAGTTCAAGCATTATACGACAACAAACATAAAGTCCGACTATTTTCTAAATCTTAAACTAAGCAAGAGATATTCATCCGCGAAAACCTCATTGACTTAAAAACAAACAAAAGCTGAGCTCACAAAAGCTCAAAACAGCAGAGAGAAAACAAGGAAGCAAGATAGAGAAGTACTCGGGTGGGTCTTCAGGGTGAGAAGAATCTGAATCTGCAGCATATAAACAAACACAAACAGATCAATCGTGAGATTCTACCAATCAAAAGAATTCCCAATAAAAATGCAATGCAATGACAACAAACAACAACAACAACAACAACTTTCTTCTTCTTCACAACTGAAGCAACATTAAGATATACAGATACGTAACCTTCTTCTAAAACGACGTCGCCTTCTTGTCTTCCTTGTTTCGGCTGGTTTAGTGTGGCCCGAGTTTTGGGTTGTTCATCGTTGTTAACTTCATCAACGACGGCATCAGCTTGTTCTTTCTTGACATCAGAACGACGTAGCTTTGGTTCAAACTGTGACGGTACTACGTCGTTTTGGTACTCCGGCGAACGCTTTTCTGCTGGCATTTAATCGCCGGAGCTTTTGTAATTTCGATTACGAAGAGAGAGAAAGACAAGAAGAGTTACGAAGAGGTAGGAAAGAGAGAGAGAGTTGAAAAAAAAATTATTTTCCAACGTTGCGGTTGGATTTTGGGAACTGATAAATTTATACTAGCTGTCCTTAATTTATTTGTTTTCCTTTTATATTTGTAGCTGTATTGTTGAATAAAAAAACTAATATGAACCCGGTGCACATTACTTAGTGTGCACCCGATCCATATCACGTGAGTTGAGGCAATAGTAATGATTACGCTTTTCAGTTTTTGCCGCCTTCAGTTTTTCTCTCCTCATATTTTCTCTCTCCTCGATTTCCCCGATTTTCTCTCTCCTCATAACTTCTTCCCACTACTTCGTTCTCTCAGAATCCTCGCATTTTGTCTCCCAATAATAACTTCTCATCTTCTTTGTCCTAACTTCTTCATTTTCTCTCTCTTCAAGTTCAGTTATGTGTAATCTTCTCTGCCCTAACTTATTCATTTTCAGTTCTGTGTAATTTTTTCGCTTGAATTTAGCAATGGGAAGGAAGACGATCGCTAATCGGAATTTTCCAAAACGTAGTGGTTTGCGTTCATCTGTTAGTGCTGGTCGTGCAGAGGAATCGGAGTTTCCTGGTGTTAGTCGAACTTCTCATACTGATGGTAATTATGTTGTTGATTTTGGTTTTTACTATAATTTCTTTTAATTTTTGTAGTTTTGATGTTTTTTTAGTTTGA
Organism: Beta corolliflora; assembly: GCA_947648045.1. Lineage (NCBI taxonomy): Eukaryota > Viridiplantae > Streptophyta > Magnoliopsida > Caryophyllales > Amaranthaceae > Beta > Beta corolliflora. The sequence continues at coordinate 715,726 of CANSZD010003166.1, read as the reverse complement.
ATTACTCTTCGTTCATTTTTTGTGCGATTTTTATTGTTTGCATGCTAAATTTATGTTGATTTTTGTGCGATTTTTGGAGTTCTGATGTTTTTTTAGTTTGAATTAATATTCGTTCATTTTTGTGCGATTTTTTGGAGTTTTGATTTTTTTTAGTTTTAATTACTCTTCGTTCAATTTTTGTGCGATTTTTATTGTTTGCATGATAATTTTTTGTTGATTTTTGTGCGATTTTTGGAGTTCTGATGTTTTTTTAGTTTGAATTACTATTCGTTCATTTTGGAGTTCTGATGTTTTTTTAGGTTTATTTTTTTGTGATAATTTGTAATTGTGTTATTCTTGTGATGATATAGTATATTTTGACATGATATAGTTTATTTTGTAAATATATAGTGTATTTGTAATTGTACTACTTTTTATTAGTCTTGAAATGATAGTGTATTTTGAAATGATATAATGTGTTTTGATATGATATAGTATATTTTAAAATGATATAGTGTTGCTGTAGTAGTTCTATGGCAGTGTTTTGGATAGTGTATATTGATATCATATAGTGTGTTTTGACATTATAGTGTATTTTGAGATGATATAGTGTATTTTGATATGATATTGTGTATTTTGATATGATATAGTTTATTTTGTAAATATATAGTGTATTTGTAATTATACTTTTATTAGTGTTAATGATAGTGTATTTTGAAATGATATAGTGTGTTTTAAAATGATATAGTGTTGATGTTGTAGTTCTATGGCAGTGTTTTGGATAGTGTATATTGATATCATATAATGTGTTTTGACATTATAGTGTACTTTGAGATGATATAGTGTATTTTTACATGATATAGTATATTTTGATATGATATAGTGTATTTTGTGATGATAGTGTTGCTGTGATAGTTGTTTGGCAGTGTTTTGGATGATAGTGTATATTGACATCATATAGTGTGTTTTGACATTATAGTGTATTTTGAGATGATATAGTGTATTTTTACATGATATAAGGTTAGTGTTGTGTTAGTGTATTTGGCCATGATATAGTATGTTTTGACATGATATAGTGTGTTTTCGGCTGATATAGTGTATGTTCTGTACAATTGTTTTTTGTTGCAGAGCACGCTGGACATGATGTTAGTATGCCATCTATTGAACAGCTGGATGGAAGAAGTGATGCTGCTAATCCTGGTAATGAAGGAACTGATGCTGGTAATCCTGTTGTAAAAAAAGAGGGAGCAAAAAGCAAGAAGAGGGTAAAAGGTGTAGCTCAGAAGGATACCTTCCAAGCTCCAAAGAAGAGGAAAATATACACTGATGCTGAAGGACAGAGGGTAAACCTGTTCAAAACTACTTGTTGTGGTAAAAGGCTTTGTGAGCTGAATGAAGGTTTTAGTGTTGAACAGAAAAAAGCTGTTATAGAAATTGGTTTTGGATCTTTATTGGATTTAAAGATTTCCAGGACTAATAATTCTTTGAGTGGATGGTTGGTGGAGAGGTTTGATGGTGGTTCTGGCATGTTTAAGGTTGGTTATGGAAAAGAGTTCAAGGTTAACCAATTTGATGTGTATGATGTGCTTCAGCTCCCTCTAGTTGAAGGACAGGATGTGGTGGATGTGTCTAGGGGACCTAATACGGAGATTCCGCATTTTGAGTTGAAAGCAAGCTGGAGGGAGTACTTTGGAGTTGATCGGGATAAAGGGCAGATTCCTTTGTTTGCTGTTTATTCTGTGTTAAGGAATTTAGTTGATGGTGGGGAGGTTTTTCAAAAGCTGTATGTGTTATTTGCTTTTTCTTCTTTTTTAGCTCCAGTTGCAAATAACACACTGGATTTGAGGCTTGTTCTTGCTGTAAATGAGGTTCGGAGAATTCCTCGTTTGAATTGGTGTAAATATATTTTAGATAGGTTGATGCATGCGAATGTTTTGTTCAAGAATTCACTGTTTGCTAAAGGTGTTCGGGGGCATTATACTGGGTGTATAATTTTGTTGCAGTTGATTTACTTCCATCACCTACAGATTGGTGATGGCGTGCCTCCAACTCGACTGCCTCTATTGGCTCACTGGGATAATGAGTCAATTGCCAAGAGAATTCGTCGTGAAGTATGATGTGATAAGTTTGGAAGTGGTTTGCTTGATGAAACTTATCCAATAAGTGCTAAGTTTTACTTCACTGATGATGGGCAAGTTGATTTCACCCGGATGAAGCCGGTTCAAAAAAAAATTGAAGTTCAGTATGTACCACGTCCTGTATTGAGTGATGATACAGGAAGTGGAGGAAGTAGAAGTAGTGATGTACCAAAGAAGGCTGCGCCCAAGAGGAAGGTGAAGGGCAAGCTTCATATTCAGTTTGAGCTTCCACCAGGAAGTCTCACTGATGAAGAAATTACTGCACAAGCTAGAGATGTAAGTTCAAATTTTAGAATAATATTAATTTTTGATATAGTAGAGTTTTGAGTGATATAGTCTGGTTTTATGTGATATAGCGTGGTTTTATGTGATTGTGTGGTTATGTGATGCTGGTATGTGATATTATGTTTGTATTTGATATAGTGGTGTTGTATTTGATATAGTGGTGTTGTATGTGATATAGTGTGTACTATAGTGTGTTACTTGTAGTGTAAAAATTTAGAATAATTTAATATAGTGTATTTTAGACTGATATAGTGTTGTTCTATATGATATAGTGTATGTATGTGGTATAGTGTGTGCTTTTAATATTTGATATAGTTCCTTGTAAAAATTGAATAATGTGCCGTTTTGATATAGTGTAGTTTTGAATGATATAGTGTTGTTCTATATGATATAGTGTATTTTGTATGTGATAGTGTATGTGTTTCTATTCTGATATAGTTGGTGTTATTTTCATATAGTTGGTCTTGTTTTGATATAGTGTATTTTTAGTGTTTACATATAGAGTATTACAAATTAGTAATTTGTTTTAATTTTTGTAAGAGCTTCATGCTATGTGGTTGCTGTGGAAGAGGGATTTGGAAGCTGTCTCTCATTGCCACATAGATTCGTTAAAGATTTTGAAGGACTCTTATGTGGCTGACATTCCTCCTTCTGATAATCCTTCTCAAGATGATCTTGACAAAATTTTGTCAAGTTCAATTTATCAGAAGTAATTTGATGAAATGGTATCAGTTGCATATATATGCTGTGAAGGATTTGCCAGCTGGTTGGGAAGAGGTTTCTAATCCTTCTACTACTGCGTTCCCTAGCTTTATAGTGACTCAAATGAGTCAGAAGACCAATGAGATCATCCAGAACGTTGTCAAGAACGTTTTTTATGATGCAAGTGAGGACATGTCCGTGGAAGGGAATACATGGACTGTTTTCCAAAATGGTTTGTCTAGGGGTCCAGCCAAGTCAACTCTAAGGCTGGATGAATATGCAATTGATGGTCCTTTCACTCATCTTTCAAAGATGATGAAAGATTTTGAAAATGTGATGCAAGATCTCCCAATATTTTTAAGGGAGGCTGTTGATTATTGTTCTGAAAATCAACATCCTTTAGATGGGAGGTAAATTTTTAAATGAAATTTGTTTAATGTATTGTTTTTTATTGAAAATATTCTTACAATTTGTGTTGTTTGTTGCAGTGAAGAGCTCTTTAAGCTGGATGAAGTGTTCTTCTCTATACCTCGAAGTGAGATTTGGACGGTTGCTACTGAGACTGAGATGTTTGAATCAGTTATAGATAATTGGGCAAGAATGATGAATATCAATGAACTCAGTCTCTCTTCTCCTCCAAAAAAGTTTTACTTTACTTCTTCTTAGGGTGTAAGAACTTTTTGTAATATATTTTTATGTTGTTGAATTCTTTATCTTTGCATGCATTATTTATTTATTGATAATATGAGTTCTTATGTTGCAGGCTGTATTATTGCATGTGCTTGAAGATGAAACTGATGCTAAACGCATTGATGATTTGATCACATGTTGGAAGTTTCAAATTCAAGACTTGAATAATATTTCAAAACTGGATGCTGGTGTTGAATTGGTGACAAATTCTGTTTTTGAAATTATGATGAAAGCATTTCTTAGTATAAATTGACAAATATATAGTGGGTTTGTTTATGATATAGTGTGTTTCTTTGTGATATAGTGTATTTCTATGTGCTAGTTTAGATATAGTAGTATTAGACAGACATACAGTGTGTGATATAGTGTGTCTGTAGATCATATAGTGTATTTCTTTATGATATAGTGTATTTATGTGCTAGTGTAGATATAGTATTACACAAACATATAGTGGATTTCTATGTGATATAGTGTGTTTGTATATGATATAGTGGTTTTGTTTATGATATAGTGTTATTATTTTTATATTATTATGTTATGATATAATTATTTTTATTCTCATCTAGTGAGTTTATACTTCTATTTATTTTGTAGGTTTTTTTCCCAATTTTGCTTAAAGGAGCTAATCATTTTGTCCTTTTTGTGCTGGACACAAAGAAAAAGTCTGTTTTCTATATTGATAACAAGATTTGGGATGATGATAAGGAATATAAGAAAATGATGGAGACTCTCAGTTCAACCATTGCTGATGGATTTTCAAGTCTTTCTAATATTATGAAATCCCACAATCTCAAGGTGATGATATGGGTTTATGGGGAATGACAGAAGTCAAAGAAAGCTGGAAAAAAGGTGCATATGATTTGGACTGTGGTGTGTACATACTTGTCCATATGCTACTTTTTGAAGGCTCGGAAGAGTTTGAATGCCCATATTTGAATGATGTAAGTTTAATATAATTATTTCTAACTTAGTTATCTATTTAAGTTTTTTTTATAGTTTCTTACTTATTTAATTTATTTTCAGGAGAAGATTAGGAAAGCAAAGAAGAGTCTCCTTGTGTGGTTGCATGATTTTATCTGATCTGAATAAGAATAGAAGTGAGCTTGTGAAAAAGGTGATATCATTCAGATTAAAGAGATCAGAGACTGTTGCTTTTATTGAAGAAAATAAAAGGAAGAATGCTGAAAAGAGTAAGAGGATTGAAGAGGAGTTGAGACAGAAAATGCAGCAAGAGAAGAAGAACAAAGAAGTTGAGGATGGAAAGAAGAAGAAGAAGACAGGAAGGAAAAAGTTAACTGTCAAATTTACAAAGTAAAACTATATTGATGTATTTGATTGATTTTACAAACAATGTTACTAATCTAATAGTAGGTTAGGGTTGACAGTTGGTTTGTGTTGATATAATAGGTTTACAAACAATGTTTCTTTATGTAATTGTGTAGTCTTGATTGATTTTACAAACAATGTTAGTAATCTAACAAAGAGGTTTGATTTGATGGAAATATAGTGTTTTTTTAATGTGATATAGTGTAGTTTTTACTTATATAGTGTTGCTCTATATGATATAGTGTATTATGTATGTGGTGGTGATAGTGTGTTTGTATTTGATATAGTGGGGTGGTATGTGATATAGTGTGTTTTAATGTGATATAGTGTGTACTATAATGTTTATGCATGGTAGTGCCTTGTAAAAATTGAATAATGTTCCGTTTTGATATAGTGTAGTTTTCAATGATATAGTGTTGTTCTATATGATATAGTGTATTTTTACTTGTTGACATATAGAGTATTACAAATTAGTAATTTGTTTTGATTTTTATTGGGTTACACAGCAGGTTTGCGTAAATTTAATGGGTTTACAAACAGTTTTTCATAAGAATTTATTTATATAATGTACTTCATAACCATATCCTTTCAAAAAAAAATGCACATAACCATATAGTGTACAAGTCTTATTTTAAACTCAAATAATTAAAAACATTGCATAGTTCTCTTGGTAAAGTATTTTAGAACAGATGTTCTTTTGGAGTTATGCTTCCAAACTCCTTGTGTCTCTTTTTCCCTTTTTTTGATGCCTTCTTGTATGAATCATAGTGTCCTTTTATTCGCTTGTTGTCTCTTCCTTTTGTGAGTGCTCTATCTGGATCCAAAACTGTTGGTCTTGGTGCTGATTCTTGTGCATTGTTTTCTTGACTTTCATTTGCTTGTAATGCTGCAGCTGCTTCTTGTAATGCTTTCTCATGAGCTTTAGCTTTTTCTGCTGTTGCTTTTGCTTCTTCAATCTTTATTACTTCTTCAGCTTTTGAATTTATTTTTTTGAAACTTTCCTCTATCACTGCTCTAGCTGGTTCTATTCTGTGGCTCTTTAATATGAGGTTGTAGTACCTTATGGCATGAATGTGTTAGTATTTAGACAAACATATAGTGGATTTCTGTGTGCTATAGTGTGTTTATAGATCATATAGTGTACTTCTGTGTGCTAGTGTAGATATAGTTTTAGATAAACATATAGTGGATTTTTATGTGATATAGTGTGTTTATAGATCATATAGTGTATTTCTTTATGATATAATGTATTTTTATGCTGGTGTATAGTGTGTTTACATACCTTCTTATCATGTGCAGCCTCCATGGTGTGAAGCTGTTTATTTCTCCTTTTTCTCTCTTTTCATTATCATATTTCTCCCAAACTTCTTTTTTTGCAAATCTTGTCCACCTTGATGATATGTATTTATCTGGTATTTTTGGACAGAATGCAAGTGTAGAACTCTTATGGCATGAAAGCACAACCAACCTGATTCTTCAAAATTTCTGCATCCACACTTAATTGTCTTCTCTGGGTAATTGAAGGAGACTTGTTGAGAAGAACCATCAATGCCATTGAGGAAAACTCTGTATGTCAGAATGTTCCCTTGTGTACCAACCAATTCAATTGCACTTGCCATTGCATGTTTGAATTCTTCCTCGAAATCTCGGAAAAGAGTATGTGTGTACTGTGAAGCAGCATGTTTTAATAGTGGACTCATGCAGAGATCTGATTTTGGTATTCCCTTTGTACAATTAAAATCATCCCTTTCTTCCTGTCTTCTCCACCTTATTACTGTTTGTTGGAATATTGAAAAGAAGTCAGTCAAGCTAGTGGTTTTGCTTGCCTTAAACCCAACATCATGATTTGTGCTTTCACTTCTCTGTGAAGATAGTATTCCGGCAGATCGAAGAAGTCTTTGCTAAATGTTGTACACCATTTTTCTTTCAAACTATACAATCTCTTGAACCAACGATCATCTTCTAGTTTGTATTTTTTGGTCATTGTGCTCCAAGTTTGTTCAAATTCTGTTGTTGTAATGCAACCACTCAGACACTTGTGAAAAATGTTCTTGAATTCCTTATCTGCATTCATCAATCCAAATTGTTGATTTGCATTTTGACTCAAATGCCATAAACATAGCCTGGGTCTTGAGGTTGGGAAAGCCTGTCAATGAGTTCATTTAGTTAGTTTTTCAAGTAATATCTATTGCTCCTGCAATAGTACATAACAGAAGTAGAAATGTCATATAAACATGAGTACCTTTTTTATTGCTCCTGCAATTGCAGCATCTTGGTCGCTGAATATAATTATTGGACATTTACCTTTCATTGACTTTTTGAATGTTTCAAAAACCCATTCAAATGATGGTATTGTCTCATCCGCAAGAAACGCACATGCAAACATTGTGTTTTTCCAATGGTTATTAATTCCTACAAATGGTGCACAAATAAGATTATACTTGTTTGTCCTATATGTAGTATCAAAAACCATAACATCTCCAAAGATTGTATAGTCCTCAAGCATCATAGAGTCTCTCCAAAACAAGCAGCAAACCTTTCCTTCATCATTCAATCTTACTCTAAAGAAGAAGTTACTATCTGTTTGCATCTGCTCATAAAGGTTATCAACTACATTTTGTGAATCCTTTCCCTCAATAGGTTTTATTTTGAGTCTATAGCAGCAGTTGAAGTGGTCCTTCATGGAATGACCCAATACATCTTCACCACCTGCTTCTGTACTCATGTATTTGAATGAATCTATCGGTCTCAGTCCACACTCTTGCATAGCTTGTATGGTTTGTTTCTTTGGATCACTCACCTGACGCTCAGATCTATGAACGTAATTTAGTGGTTCTCTTGTAAGTGGATGATTGTGTTTTATAACATGCTGCACAATCTCATAGTTTCCTTCAGGGTTCATCCTTGCTCTAATCAGGGCGAGACATTCAGTTCTTGTGATCATAACTCTTCTTGTCCTTTGTTTCTTTGAATTGTTGTCTTGTATCATTATATCTGTATTATTGTCTCCCTGTTTTTCTTTGATTTTGGTATTTCTTTTCCCTTGAGCAGAGCATACATAGTACTTTTGATGCACAACTGATGTCCCTTTTTTTTTTTTTTTTTGGATTTTCTAACACTAAACCCTACTATAGCAGCATACTGACAATATAGCTCATGTATATCATCCAATGTTGGTCTTACTTGACCAAGTAAAACTCCTCCAATTTCATGTTTATTCAGTGATTGTTCAGTTGAACCTATTATAAAAGATTGAAGATATTTTTGTCACTTTTATTATAGTGTATGTATATATGATATAGTGTATCTATTTATGATATAGTGTATGGGTGTGTGATATAGTGTATTTGTGAATTATAGTCCATTTTTGTGTTTCATAGTACGCAATATTTTTGTTATATTCTATAGTGTCTTTCTGTGTGGTATAGTGTATCTATTTATGATATAGTGTATTTATGTGTGATATGGTATATGTTTGTGTAATGCATTTACGTAAATATTTTCTATATATGCTAGTGTGTTTCTATCTAATAGAGTGTATCTATTTATGATATAGTGTATGTATTTATGATGTAGTGTATGTATGTGATAGTGTATCTGATATAGTGTATCTATTTATGATATAGTGTATGTATGTGATAGTGTATCTATTTATGATATAGTATATGTATGTGATAGTGTAACTATTTACCTGGAATGACAGTTGAATTAGATTCATCAATTGATACTATAGCATATTGCTCGTCAACTTGATTTTCTAGCTCATCATGAAACAGAACCACATTATCTACATAAAATTATAGTGTTAGTGCATTGCTTAATCAAACAAATGATATTATTTACTTCGATGTTGTTACCTTCAAAACTTGGTGTATTATTGAGATCTATTACGAGTGGATCTCGATGCTCATTTTGGATTGAATTGTGATGCTGTTCGTCGTCGAGTGCTTCAATGCTCGGATTTAGGTCGTCTATATTACATGCTACAATACTCTGATTGAGATCTATTTGATCAATTAAACCCGAATTTTCCATGAATTTGTCGTAGTTGTTCAATTGAATAGGAAATTATCGAAGAATCAATTTCGAATCAATTTAGTGTTACAATTATTGAATCAAATAAGAACAATAATTTGATTCTGAATGAGATGTACGTAAATTTAGGTTTCGTATGAAATTGATTGAGAAATAATTTGAATGAAGAGAGAGAATAGTTTGCAGAAATTTTGTAGCGATAGAATCTTTGGTTTTTGGAAATATTGAAGAGAGAGAAAATCGCAGATTTTGGAAATATTGAAGAGAGAGAAATTCGCGCATTTTTGGAAAGTGGGAGTGACTACTTTGTACCGGGTCACGTGCCTGGGCCTGGTCCACACTATTTTTAATGTGAACCGGGTCCACGCAAGACGGATTGATTGTTGAATGCTGATTTATCAACTTTAGAAAGATTTATCAACTTCAGAAAGATTTATCAATAGTAAATAGTAATCACTTCCTCGATTTAAAAAGAATATGAAACTTCATTTTTGGAGTCAACATTTCCATTCTACCGCCCGTATTTACCGTATAGAGTCCGTATTTATACGATATTATTTTCCTCTTTCTACCTCTTCTACTTCTTCCAGCGACCACCGCCACCGCCACCGCCACCACCACCCAGCTACCACTGCCCATCCCAACCCCAGTCCATTCCCTACCCCCAAGCCCAAAGCCCACGCCCCTCCCCCGCACAACTCCCCAAAGAACCCCGGACGCTCCTCGTTGCCGCCGCCCACCCTCTCACATGCGCGGCCAAGCGCCCCCCTTCCCCCTCACCCCCCACAACTTCCCCCAGGCCTCGACCCCCGCACAACCTCCTTCTTCCTCCTCTTCCCCTGCTCTGCAATTTAAAAAAAATACTTCCGTTATTCTTTTTAAATTGCAACGTTTCATTTTTTTGGAAGTTTCATATTAATTGCAATGTTTCTTAATTTGGTAATATCTTCTCTCTATCTCTCTCCTCTCACATTTCTTAAATAAAGTGTCGATGGGGTATGTTGCAATTATTATGAAACAGATAAGTATTTTTTTTACTGCTAACCATGGAACCAAAACAATTTTTTGGTTCTACCATGGTGGAACCCACTGAATTTTTCGGTCCATCATGGTAGAACCAAAAAAATGCATTAGTTCCGCCATGGTGGAACCGAAATTCTTTTTCGTATCCACCATGGTGGAACCTGAAAAAATGGTTAGTTCCACCATGGTGAAAAAAGTAAATAGGTTCAGTTTTTGCTAAAAAAAATTCTGAAATATTTATATTTTTGAGAAGAAAATAGGAAATACAAAATACGTATAAAAGTACGGGTTGTATTTAGTAAATTGGGGCGATAAATAGCAAGCTCCAACATTTATCAATTTTAAATATGGCTAACCACTACTTCCTCCGGTCTTTATTAGTTTACCCGTTTCTTTTGCACAGAGTTTTAGGAGAAATGATGTTGTGGGACATAGAAAGAAAGAGAAAAGATTAATTTATATTAAAGTTGAATGTGTGTGTGATGAAAAGTTAGTGGTCCCATTCCAAAAATAGAAACAAAAGAAATGGGTAAACTAATAAGGGACATCCCAAAAAGGAATACGGGTAAACTAATAAAGACCGGAGGAAATATAATATACGAAATAACCTACGTGGGATCTTGTTAAATTCATGTTCATGTGTTATTTTAATTTTTTTTTTTAATCTTACTACTCCTTTCTTTCATAGTAGTTCGAATACTTTTCTTTTCTATTTGTCTCAAATTAATTTAAACACTTTCAATTTTGTCAATGTCTCACTACTTTTATAGTCCCTCTGCCCCATAATATAGTGCTTCGATTCCTTTTTGGGTGTCCCAATATGTGTATTGCCTATTTTTTATTATTAATTTATTTGGATTAAATTGTCCTCAATTTTTATGTAAAATTTCTAAAATACCCTTACCTTTCTTTCAAAATGGGAGCCCTATTTATTGCTTTACACCATTTTAAGGAACATTTAATACTTTTTTTATTTATTTTGAAGGAAAAATAAAATAAAAAATTAGTTCCAAGACAAAAGTACAAAAAAATACTTCATTACATATTTTTTGAAGAATCCTACTCCTTCCCCCATTCTCCTTAATTCCCATGAAAAAAGTAATAAACAAACCATTTCTTTCATTTCCTTTAATTTGTTGTTTTTTTTTATTTGTTTTTCCCTGTTGCTCAATCGTTTTTGGTAAGACAGCATGAGTGTCAATGCTAAGAGGACGAGGACATAAATTTTGCAAAGGTGCACATGGTGGCTGGCAAGTCTGTTCATCATTGTGGTCTTTTCCAATAATTTTTTATATAATATATATATATATATATCTAAGGTAAAAAAAAAATGCAATATTGTCACATGTACTCCTCCTCCGCCACACAATGAAATGAGACATATCTATAAAAATATATTAAAAGGTGTTCCTATCAAAGGAACGGTGCTACGTGGCACTCTATGCAAACTTCTAATACACATGTTTATAATCTCATTTAAAAATATTAACAATACGTAGTTATTGGATTTGAACACATGACCTTTGAAATGAAATGTGAGAGTTTAACCACTAATCCACTACAATTTCAATGCTTAATGTTTCAAATTAAAACATAATAAAGTCTTATAATTATACTTAATTATAAAGACATAGACAGGCTTTTTGATCTATCACTTTTATTAAGTAATAACAATCTTACCCTAATTCCATTGATATTGTTATTTTTATCCCCAAATTCCTTAGAAGATTTTTTTAAAACAACTTATCATGCAATAACGTCCAATTTTCAATTTCGCACTAGACATAATATTACGAAAAGCCAATAAAATCTTTTATGAGATTTATGAATAATAATATATTTAATAATTGTAACTGATTCGGGGCATCGCCCCGGCCAAAATACTAGTTAAACAAATAAATTTTTTGCTTTAAGACTTGAACCAATAACCTCTCATTGAAGATACAAATGCACTAACCAACTACTCTAAAATCTCTTGTTGGTCTTTGTAGGAAAAAAAAAGTTATTTGAAGACAAGATAATATTTATATTTCTAAAATAATTAAATACAAATGGCAAAATTGACAAGGGCGGTCCAAACTATGACCCCCTTCCATAAAAGGTCCCAACTTTCGAATACTTTACAGCAGTCCCAACTTTCATGTACGTGCATTTGATAAGCGTGGTACTTAGTGACTGGTGACCAGCTGAAATAGAGAATGTACAAGTTTTTTACTTTACTTTTTTTTCTCTTTTGAATATACCCTTCATCAACCTCCTTCATCACTCAATCACTTCCTCCTCTTTCTCACTCCTCCCCCCTTTCCTCCCATCCCCGCCACCGCCTCTTTTCTCTCCCCTCCCCCTCCCCCTCCCCTGCCACTCTTTCAATTAGACACATTTTTTTGCACCTTCTTTCACATACTCAGAAACTACATATTATGCTTTTATGATTTTACCAACATAATGATCCCAACTTTCTCTCTCCTCTTCTTACTTTCAGAACACTCATTATTCTGATAATTCAAGCAAAACCCACTTACAGAAACTTCAGTTCCCTTCAATTTCAACTATTTTTGCAGATACCCAGATGCTACAGATTCAAAAAATTTACCATTAACACCAACAAAGACAGAGTCATTCCCCTATACTTTCTCTCTCCTCCTCCTAAAACTCTTACTATTATTATTTTCCCGAGAAAATGAAACATTATTCTTAGAAGAATCAGCAGCAACAACAAAAGAAGAAGAAATATCACACCAAGATCCCTCATCTTGAGATAACACAATCAAACACATAGAGCATTTCGAAAGAAAAAGGAATGCAACGAACAACAACAAACCCAATTGATATGCGTCCAATTGAAATGTGCCATATTTCTTTCGAGTTCAAGAAAGTTTGAAGATGGAAGTGGCGCAGATGGTTTCAGCCACGGTGGTAGCTCCAATGGTGGTGATGTCGCGTCGAAAAATGGAAATGCCTTTTTGCTGCGGTGCTTCCTTCTCTGTCCTGGTAGTTCCTTTATTTCTTTCTCTCTCCTCTAATGGTGTGTTTGGTTGGGAGGAAAGTGTTTACAAGGGAAACTATTTTCCTCACTTTCCTCTGATTGGTTTGGATCAGATCAAGGAAGGGAAAATATGGTTTGATCTTCAATTTCCAAGGGCAGAAAATTACTTTCCCTATGGAGGCAAGGGAAGCCACACTTTCCCCCACTCTATCAAACTATAACACAACACAAACAAAGAAAAATAGGTTCAAAGGAAAGTTACTTTCCTTGGAACCAAACAAAGGAAAATCAATCTAGAATAATTGAGTTTTCCGCTGGAAAATGATTTTCATGGAAAACGACTTTCCATTACAAAATGTTTTCCGTCCAACCAAACATACCGTAAACCTGAGTTGCTGCTCTGAAGTTATGGGATAATTTCTTCCTTAAGTAAAGATTAGGTGCAGGGAGAGTTTCTTGATGGTATGAAGTTCTGGATGAAGATTAGTCAGAATAGATGAAGTTCTAGCGCAAAGCAAAGATTCTCTAGGTTGTAATGGAAGTAAAGATTAGGTGCAGGGCCCGTAAAAAATGAAATTAGGTGCAAGGAGAGTTTTATGTCATATGAGTCAAATGTCAACTCACATGACATAAGACAGCTGGTGAATTACGTACAAGGACCACGCGTGTCAAATGTACATAAAAGTTGGGACTGCTGTGGAGTATTCAAAAGTTGAGACCTTTTATGGAAGGTGTTATTTCACTAGGAACACTACAAGAGGGGGGGTGAATTGTAGTGTGGAACTTATTGCCCAAATAATGTAGAATTTAAAACATAAGCAATAAGGAACTGAAAGTGCAAGAGAGATTTTTACGTGGAAACTTCTTGTCTCAATACAAGAAGAAAAACCACGACCTCCTCAGGATTTAAACTCTTCACTATAATAGGGAACCTCCTCTGTTACAACCTATTACATGCCCAAGATCCACTCGGAACTTCAACTCTCTCACAAGTTCCACTAGGAACTCTAACTCTCTCACAATCTCCACTGTATACTCTATACTTAACTCTAAGTCTTTCAAGAGTTCCCACAACTCTTTACAAAAGGTTTACTCAAACCCTTCACCCCTAGATAGACTTCACCCTTAGTCTACGCATAAACAACAAGAACTTTCTCAAGTTCCTGACTCGAACTTGATACAAGAATTCACTCAAACTCTTAACCAAGTCCCCATTACAAGAGTTCACTCAAACCCTTTAACCCCAAACTCAAATACAGACATTTGATAATATAGTTTAACTCTAGTATTTAGAAACTCAAGAACTGTAAAGGAACATGGCACTTGTAGGAACTTGGGACTCATAGGAACTGACTCAAAACAAGGAATAGAAAAACATAATTCTTTTGTAACATTATTCCTAAAGCCACACCTTATGGAATGACACCAGTCAGACAATTTGAAACTTAATGAACTTGTCTATTTATAGCAATCATTTAGAATGAACGTGGGATTAATCATGTGTTAGTGGTTAAACCATTTTCCCATGATGTTCCTCAACTAGAGGAACACGTTCCTTTTGTTACCCATGATCTCCACAACCTCAGTTGAACGTGGGAGATGGAAATGTTACTGCTTCCTAAAATCTAGCATTTACTTATGCAACAGTATTTTAAATTTGGTTTTTAATTAAAAACTATCTTAATTAATAACACCAAAATTAAATCTTTTTATCAAATAATATCTTTAAAGAAATTTCAATTCTTTTAAATCCGAAAATGATTTTATTTTTGAATAAAGATAAAATCTTTTCCATAAAAGATATTTCCTTTAACATCATATTTGAACCACATAAAATCATTTTCCTAAAATATAGCCTTTAAAATCTCAACAGATTTCTTTTAACCGTTGCATAATATTTTACACGCCTAGTTCCCTTAACTACTGCTTCGTTCCTTTAACGTAGATAACAGGACCAGCACGTCTGTTCCTTAGAGAGGAACAGACAGACAGTTTCTTTACAAAAACTCATTATACGTATTATAAATCTAGCCTTTTTATTTTCCAAAAACTGAAAAGATAAAATATAAATAAAAGATATTAAAATCAGAATCCTAAATTAAAACCGATTTTATTTAAAACTATTTTATTTAAAACTTATCTTTTATTTAAAAACTAAATCTTATCCTAAAACAACTAATGCATATTATCTATAAATTATTAACCAAGTAGAGATTTATTAAGAAACAAACTCTAAATAAATTCGTATAGATTAAGATAATAATATGCATCAGACTTATTGACTCTTAAATACTTTTGACTCTAAGTTCCACGAGTTCCTTTGACCTTACGAGTTCCTTTTGACCGTGTTCCATTACCTTTCACGTTTCCACATACTTACATAAATCCTAGAAAATAAACTCATATTTTCTGTCTTCATGCTCCATGCTGCTCCAACTCAAGAACCGCATGTTGATAGCTCCACCTCTGGAACTTCGATGTGCTAGTTCCTTTAAGAAACTTCGCACTCATAGTTCCTGCTCAGGAACTTCTTGTTTCAACTCTGAAACGTCATCTTGCAGCTCCCACTCAGGAACTGCTCCGGAACTTCATATTCAATGTTCCTCTTAGGATGTACCTAGGAACCGCTCTGTTTGTGTTCCTTATAGGAACTCTTTTAGGAACTTCACTTGTTGGAAGCCCTTCATGATGTGCACATCTCAAACACACATGTTAGCTAGATAATCATCATTTGTTTACAATCATCAAAACACTACATGACTCAACAGAAGGAGGGTCATAGTTTGGACCGCTCTTGTCAATTTTTCCTTTATTCTTAGCTCCTAGTTGTTGTCGTTCATTAGTGATTGAGTTAGTTTGTTATTTATTGTTCTTGTTTTCATAGGAGTTGTTATTGTTATTTCTAATTCCCTAAAACTGTAAAAGCTAAGAGTCCTCCTTGTAATGAACTTATAATGAGTCATAGTGTTGATAGGAGTTATTATGGAGAGTAGGAGGTTGTCAAAGCTTAAAGCACATTCAAGTTATTGTCGTGAAATTAGGAACTAACTCCTACATTGGTGGCATGCACACTTATTTTCTTGGAACCTTACACAGCAAGAAGTGATGTGAGTTTGTTGCACAATTCAAGAAGAGGAGGATGAAGACATGATTTGTTGCACGGATCATGGTCAACTAAGTAGTGTATTTAGTTATTTCATTTTTAAGTTGATTTATTTTGTAAAATGTCAAAATTAGGACATGGAACTTGTTTATTTGTAGCTGCTTGATCATTAATGAAAATCATTAAAGTTTTATGCCCCAAAATTACCTGAATTAGTTTATTCTTGTTTTCTCTTTCATTTCTTGGATTTAGAAACTAGAGTGAATTCGTTCTTTGCTTAATTAGATTGGCTTGACTAATTTGTGAACTTAAGAAACTTTAATTTATCTAAAGTAGTGTGACTGTATCCTTAGGTAACTTAGAGTGAAAGCCTTGAAATTTGTGAGAGTTTTTTAACCTTCTTTCTCTTGTTCTTGATTCTTGATCTTTCCCTCACTTGTATGCTTCGAGTGTCACTCCAAGCGTACAACACAAACCAAGAGTTTTGGATTCCAGAAATCACGTTACCGATAAAAGAAATAGGTTCGCTTGGGACAAAGGGAAAGCGTGTCGCGTGTTGGAATGTTCTCCGCGCGACACAGATGCGTCTGGCGTAAAGAGGATGCGTGGCCCGTGGCTTGTTTGCGCTTGGCGCATCCTGTTTTCGTTAGCGCTACTCCTCTTGTGATTTTCTATTTTGCTGGCAGTCGTAAGCACTGTAATGCACCAAACGCTACATGGCTGCGGGACACGTAACCAGAAATCTGGCCGGATTTTTATTATATCTTTTAATAATTATTTTAAAATATCTTTTATTAAACATTATCATTTGAAAATGGATATTCCCCTTCTAGAAGGGTATAAATCTGATTTTTATGAAATTATTTAATAAAAAATATTTATCTAAAAACTAATGAAAAATATAATAAATTATCAAGGATAATTAATTGGGCTCTTAAAATTGGGCTTGGAACCTTTTTATTAATAAATGGACTTTAGGCCCTTTAAAAAGATTTTGGACTTTAGCCATTTGGATTGCTCTCCAATCCTTTGGATCGAACCGAGTAGGACGACGGTATGTATCATCTTTGTGTACTTAAATGGGGGAGTTGGTCTTGGGTGTAACATGTTACACCATAATCTATGGTGTAACAAAGACTCAGAGGTGTGAAAGAATGTCCACCTTTTTCTTCCAAAGTCATAAGTCATACTTGTTTCTCCTCTTTCTTTCTCTTCATCACCTCAAACCTCCATATCTTCACTTCTTATCGTCACCGATTCATCGCCATTGACGGAGTTCGCTTCTCTTCTTCTAACCTTTACTTGAGGTTCCATGTCGCCATTCATGGCCTCGATGGAATTTCGGCACTAATTGATGTTTTCTTGTCGCAAATTCATCGTTCTTATTGATGTGTTGGTTGAAGTATATAGTAGCTGTGAATTGATTCATACTTCCGCCGAAATTCTTTAATGAATATGAACCTTACTATTATTCAAGAGTGAAACGAATATGGCAGACGGAGAAGGAGGTCGGAGAAACAGGTAATCATGGCGCTTCTCTACTTACGATTTCGAGTTATGGAGATCAGGATCAGTTTGTTGAATTTGGTGGTGATAGTGGTGTTCTTGATGCTAAATCTGGTGGTTATAGTGGTCTTATCGATTGTTGTTGATTTGTGGTTTATTGTCGAGGAGAAAGGGGTGGCTTTGTTGTCGCAAAGGTGTAGAGATGTCGCGGTATGGATCTGAGGTGGTCGTAGTGTGGGGTTTCAGTGTTGGAGTCAGATGGGGTTAGGGTGGGGTCAGTTGGGGTATGTCACTTGGTGGTTACGGGTGATAGGAGTGGTTATAGCCTTATGGGGTGAGATGGGGAATTGATATAGAACAAGATGATACAAATTTGTTCCCTTAAAAAAAGTGATACAAAATAGTTTACAAATGACACAAGTTTCTTTGAAATGATATAAATTTTGGGGGTTGACAATAATATAAAACAAAGTATAAATAAGTTATACATTTGGTGAAAAATAATTTAGATGTGGTGACAAATGATATAAAAGTCAACAATAATGATGTCACTTATTTTATAAATGATTAGCATGTATAATAATTATAAAAAGTTAAAAAATAATAATGAAAATAGGATAAATGATACAAGTTTGTTGGAAAATGACATACAAATTAGTAATAATGATATGTTATATAAAGAGTCGACAAATAAAAATAAATAAGGGAAAATGATACAAGTTTGCTGAAAAATGATATATTATTGAGTAAAAAGGCATAAAAATGAGTAGTAATGATATGGTATATAAAGAGTTGATAAATAATAATAAAATAGGGGAAAAAGATACAAGTTTGTTGAAAAATGACATAAAAATAAGTAAAAAAGACATAGAAATGAGTAATAATGATATGGTATATAAAAAGTTGAAATATAATAATGAAATACGAGAAAAGGATACAAGTTTGTTGATCTTATTAAATAGGGATGTTAAGAAGTTGTGAACTTTATTTCAAAAAATGGGAAAAACTTGTGAAAACTTTCTCCAAAAATAAAACAGAAGTTGTGAACTTAATCAAGGCTAACTTTTACTCTAATATCAACTGAATAATATGGATCAAGTCCTTAATGTCCATATTAACATAAACTTCCATTGATAGTTCATTGCTATAATTTCATAGTATATATTTGTTGAAAATTGACATAGAACTGAGTGAAAATGACAGAGAAATGATTAATAATGATATGATACATAATGAGTTCACAAAAAAAAAATAGTGGATTTGGATACAAGATTGATGAAAAATGACATAGAAATGAGTAAAAATGACACAGAAGTAACAATATATAATATAGTATATAAAGAGCTGACAAATAATAATAACATTGGGAAAAATGATACAAGTTTGCTGAAAAATGACATAAAAATGAGTTAAAACGATAGAGAAATGATTAATAATGACATACTCCCTCTGTTTTTTATCCTTCTCACTTTCCTATGCACGTCTCCCAATGCATCTCTTTAAATTTAAATATCTTTCATTATATATTAGTAAAAAATTATAGGAAAAATTGACATGAATAATCCCAACTTTGGATTATTCCAGAATAATCCTAACTTTTGAGGGGATCTTCTCAGAATAACTTTTGAGGGGATCTTCTCAGAATAAACCAAACTATCACTTTTCTTGCCTACACTAATCCGTTTTAGGTCTATAATATATATAAATTAATAGTTTGGATTATTTTGAGAATGTACACCCTAAAGTTGGGATTATTCTAAAAGAATCCAAAGTTGGGATTATTTTCAGAAGACTGGTTAAAGTTGGGATTATTCATGTCAATTTTTCCAAAATTATAACGATTGAATATTAATAAATTAATAATTGAGACGAATCAAACAAGACCTCACCTCACATGACTTTATTTTATCTTATAAATTGAGAAAAATATAAGAAGATTATCTCTAAGTATGAATAGTGTCAAGATTACACGTGAGAAAGATAAAAAAAACAGAGGGAGTAATACATAAGGAGTTCACAGAAAAATAATAAAATAACGGAAAAGGATACAAGTTTGCTGAAAAATAACATAGACATGAGTAAAAATAACACAGATATAAGTAACAATAATATAGTATATAAAGAGTTGACAAATAATAACATTGAGGAAAATGATACAAGTTTGCTGAAATTTGACACGAAAATGAGTAAGAATGATAGAGAAATGAGCTATAATGACATAGAAATAAGTAATTATAATATGGTTTACTATAGTTACACCAAAACTTATTGTGTCACAACATTTTCACCTGTGTGAACTAATATTAATGTATCATGTCATTATTTGAGTATTTCATATCATTTTTGAGTTTTCTCATGTCCTTTTTTGAATTTGTTTCCTATCAATTATAAAACTCTTTCATGTCATTATTACTGATTTCTATGTCATTTTTCAGCAAACTTGTATCATTTTGTAGTTGTTTTATGTCATCTTCCCCTATCTCATCATTATTTGTCAACTCTTTAATATACCTTATCCTTACTACACAAACTCACTTTTATAAGAGAAATGATATCATTATAACTCACTTTTATGTCATTTTTCAGCAAATTTGTGTCATTTTTTCCTATTTCATTTTATTTTTCAACTCTTTATATACCTTATCATTATTATACAAACTAATATAATTTATAAGAGAATTAATGTCATTATTTACTCACTTTTATATCATTTTAAAAAAACCTAGCTTATATCATTTGCTTAATTTTATTATTATTTTTCAACTCTTTACATATATACTTCATCATTAATACACAAATTAAAATCATTTATAACATAAATGATATCATTATAACTAGCTTTTATGTCATTTTTCAGCAAACATGTATCATTTTCTCCTATTTCATTATTATTTTTTAAATTTTTATATACCTTACAATTATTACTTATACTAATATCATTTATAACATAAATGATATCATTGTTATTATTATTCAACAAACTAATATCGTTTGTATTTTTGTACCTCTCCTTTCATCTTTACTCACTCAAATTCCATAATTTACAAACCTTTACAACAAAATAAACTATCAATCAATTCAATTCCACAAAAATCGAACCATAATTTCAACTAGATAAAAACAAATTCGAATTTTATAGCACGAATTAGAATTTCGTAACACAAATTCACAATTCGAAAGCAATAATGGTGGCCACTGGTTTCCTCCTCATCATGGGCATCTTTTACCATCATCATCTTCACCAATTGACGCTTTCTTCTCTAATTTTTCGCTCTCCAATGACTCCTTCAACAAATATAGGGTTGTTTTGGACGATTTCTCGGGGTATATTAGATTGTATATCGATTTCTTTGTGTTTTCGTTTCCGCTTTTGCTGCTTTCATGGCTCCACGAGCTTGTCGAAGAAGTTTGCGTAGTCTTTCACTAAGCTTTTGATGTTTCCTACAATGGGAAGATTTCAGGCACTCCCAGTTCGGAATGTTGTCGACAATGACGCCTACAATGACGAAAGAGCAGAATTAGAGATGAGATCTTTGTCGCTGGTTTTCTCTCGCAAAACTTCGACTTCGATCGTCCGGAGAACATTGGCGATGGTGAATGTGTTGACCTAAGTTTTGAAGATGACATATAACAAAGACAAACTTAAACGGACTAATATTCTACAAAGTGTTTATGATGATGAAACAGGTTTGTCAAGGTCAATGAAGGATTCAAGGAGTATTCGACCTCAGAAAACTTGATGAAGCTGTTGGAAGCAGAGTTCCCAGAAGTCTGTAGTAGAACTTAGGAACATTTGTAAAGAACAAGCAACAAGCTGGAATAAAGAGTTATTTCTAAGATTAGGAACACAACAGTTTCTAATCTCAGTAATCAACGTTAGTATAGGAATAGATATTTGGCACTGAGAATAAATATGCTTAGAATAAAATTAGTTATTTATATTTATCTTTTGGTTTTGTTTATAGTTAAAGATTTTAGTTAAAAATGATTTTATCTTTGTTTAAATAAAATCTTATCTTTATCTATTTTGTGATTTATCTCAAGTAATTTGTTATGAAATTAATTCTTATTTCAATTGACCGGATTTTGTTACTTATTACTTGAGTTGGTTGAAAATCGATTTTATCACAAAAGATATTTTAAATAAAATCAGATTTTGATATTTGAAAAACAAAGTGGCTTTATTCTTGGAAAAGATAAGAAATGAGTTACTTACTGATAAGTAGGGTTTACTCCTGTAAAATCACTCATCTATAAATTACTCATTAACATATTTTCCTAAGTATCACTGACTACACATTATAGGAGAGCAGGCGTTTTTCTAGTGTCAATGCTGATACGCTCAAGTTATACGATGTTTTTGTGGTATTTTAGGTACACTTTGCTAGGGGATTTATTTGTAATTGTTAATGTTGCATGTAAATCGACCTTAGCGGAAGTTCGGAATTTTATATATTAATTATTGTTAAAGTTGTAAGTTCCGAGCTTGTGGAAGCATGAATGGTTCCACAACATCGTCTCACCAACCAAGCTCCGCCACAACCAAGCTCCAAGCAACCACATCGCAAGCATGCCCAGCATCGCAAGCCCAAGCACCGCATGCCTAGCAAGCTCGGCAGCATCGCCCAGCTCTCGCGCATGCTCGCACCTCCCAGCGCTCGAAGCAAGCTGCCCAGCACAGCAGCTCGCACCTCGCGAGCTAGGTCGCACCTCGCGACCTGCTTGCTCGCACCTCGCGAGATCCTTCGCACGGTGCGACCAGCCTTGCCCAACCAAATGTGCGGTAGGCAGAGTACTCTTCGCACGGTGCGACCAGACTCGCACCTCGCGACCCCTAGGTCGGTCTAATTGTCGGCTGATTTTTGAGCTTTAGTATAAATACTAAACTTGATTTTTGGACCTAGGGGGGCAGCAGCCACAAGGAGATGGAGTCTCCAAAACTCCACTCCTCTCTTGTTGTCTTCTCTTTTTAGTTTTTATTTTCTAGTTTAGTTTTAGGAGATTTCAACTATGGGATTGGCTTATGCTATGCCGATTGTAGCTTGAACCGTTCTTGAACGAGATTAATATGGAGCTTCAAGCATTATTGTGAGATCTTTCCTCTCTATTTAGCTTCTTTGATTATGGTTTAATTTCTATGCTTGCTTTCTATGATTTTTGCATGATTATGCTAGGAACGTTACTAGTTTGATTGTGTAATTAATCTAATGCTAGATTTAAGAATAGAATCGGATTGTTTTATTCTTTTATCAATTGGTAGCAAACTAGGGAGTAATTTAGATGCAGATCGTCTTGGTTATTTCTTGGGGAAATTGAATTAACTGTTGAATGTTTATCGCTTGTATGACGTTAGCAGGTCTGTTGGTTCTCTGTGTTTATTGCTGCTATTGGATTGAACTTAGACGCGATCGTACTAGGTTATCCTTTAGTTAGGGTTTTATAGTCACGCTGATCGTGCTATTCAACTAAGAATAAGGAGAATGCGAGATTAATTCTCAACAATAGATAATTATGGAAATAATTAGAGTGGAGGTTCAAGGATCGATAATGAATTGAAGTGGATGTTAATCGGATTCAAGATCTTCCCATATTGATTTCTCATCTTGTTTATATGCTAGTTAGTTGTAGTTTAGCTATAATCTACTTGAAACCCCCCTTTGTAATTAGGTTTCTCGGCCCTTAGCTTAATCTAGGTTTTGAATCACGCTGAATATTAAACTCGTCCCTGTTTCCCTGTGGATACGACCCCTACTTCCATTATACTAGCTTAGTGTAAAAGAGAGTAGGAGAAATTTTATCTTTGGCCGGGTGAGGTGCACAACGACACATTCGCGCCCGCCTAAATTTTGGCGCCGTTGCCGGGGAAACGGTGTTACTTGTTTGTATTTAGCGTGATTTTTGGATGGTATTGCTTGTGCTCTTTGTTTTTGGTTTGCCACTCATATAAAGAATTCCCTTTTTTGTTTTAGTTTCTAGTTTTCATCTTTCATTGAGCTCTATGTATTTCACTTTTGTATTTTGGACAAGAAGCATGGAACTTGTTGCTTAAACTCTCTTGGGAATGGTTGATTGACTCATACTCTATATCTTGGTTATTGTCTAGCTTTACACATTTATATTAATGGTCATGACTTGGATTAGCTAGGAGTACTACTAGTTGATGTTTGTTGTTGATTTAATGCTAGGTTTTGGATATAATCTGATGTTATATGCTCAACCATGATGTAGTAAGCTAGGTACTAACGTTGCATTGCAAGAGTTCCTCTCAATCAATTTTGCAGGTACTTAAAGTGGAGATTGACATGGAACCACCATTGTCACACATGGAGCACAACCCAATGATTAAGCTTAAGGTATTAAGTCGAGCTAACGACTTTAAACAACAGCGCTTCTCGGGAGGCAACCCGAGATCCCTTTTATTTTCTTTCTTTTCCTTTATTTCTCATCAAATTTCCACCACCACAACAAATTTTCTTTCACCCACCGCCCACACACTACAAAAGATCCACAACCAATCTTAATCCGCTTGGAACCAAAATCCACAAAAGAAAACCCGTTGGGAGGACTTCAATAGCTAGGAGTTGGTAACACTAGAGGATTGAGATTGTTAATGTATCTTTTCGATCTCTTAAGCTAGGTGCAAATCTCACAAATTCAAAACTTTTGAACTTGTCATTTGTTTGAGTGATTCGAGGGAGAGGGTTGTGAGTTGAGTTAGGAGATTTGAGATGGTGTTGTTAAGAAGTTTGAGTTTGACGGATTGTTTGCCATGAGTTTTGAGCATTCGATCTTCGATTTACCCGATTTTCAAATTTCTCCCCTTTTTCAGTTTACTTTTTCTTTTAATTGTCGACACATTGAGGACAATGTGTAGTTTAAGTAGGGGGGAGGGTATTCTCATTCTCATGTATCTATGTTGTATATATTACTTTCAATTTGAAAAAAAAATGAAAATGAAAAAAAAAATGAAAAAAAAAGAATATAAAAAAAAAAGTGATGAAAAGAATCCCGCTGAGTTGAAAACCCGCAAGGGCGGGCGACTCGGGCAAAAATTGGGGGCTCGGATAGGTCGAAAACCCGAAAGGGCGGCCTATGCAAAAAAGAGCTAGTTGAGCGGGTGAGTTTTGTGAGCCGGAAAAAGAAGAGAGATGAAAAAAATGTGTGAAGCTAGGATGAAAACCCGAAAAGGCTCCTAGGCAAAATGAGAGATTAAGAGAGAATTATGTATTTGGAAAAATCATTTGCCGGAGATGGTGTCATAAGGTGGAAAGCGCTTTCGGGTTTGGGTTGGTTATTTCATCCTTGATTTTGTGAAGATTTATTTTGGCTTTCACATTCTTTTGGTTGATTGTTTGTTTTTGAGAGTAAGCATGGAATTTATCCCTTTTTGTCTTTGTTCCATGGCTTGCTATTCTAATTTAGTTGTTGTAGTAGTAGGTCATCTTTTGAGGTTTGGGAGAGCTGATAGTTTAGTGTGTCGTAAGCTGGCATTTTGATTCTTGTTGGTGTTGTTGGTTAAACTTGTTGGTGTTGCTGGTTATTATTGTTGTCGCGTCTTTGTATATTTCAGGTGAGCTTGAATCTAAGTGTGGGGGAATCATCATCCCTTACGTTTAGGTTTTGAGCGTATTTTGTTAAGATGTGATGATGATGATGTAGTTGATGGGGAGTGTAGGTTGGTGTCGATAACTTGGGCGATGATTTAATTGGTATTTCTCATTTTTGAGTTTACTCGAGGTCGAGTAAAGTTCAAGTGTGGGGGTATTTGATACGCTCAAGTTATACGATGTTTTTGTGGTATTTTAGGTACACTTTGCTAGGGGATTTATTTGTAATTGTTAATGTTGCATGTAAATCGACCTTAGCGGAAGTTCGGAATTTTATATATTAATTATTGTTAAAGTTGTAAGTTCCGAGCTTGTGGAAGCATGAATGGTTCCACAACATCGTCTCACCAACCAAGCTCCGCCACAACCAAGCTCCAAGCAACCACATCGCAAGCATGTCCAGCATCGCAAGCCCAAGCACCGCATGCCTAGCAAGCTCGGCAGCATCGCCCAGCTCTCGCGCATGCTCGCACCTCCCAGCTCTCGAAGCAAGCTGCCCAGCACAGCAGCTCGCGAGCTAGGTCGCACCTCGCGACCTGCTTGCTCGCACCTCGCGAGATCCTTCGCACGGTGCGACCAGCCTTGCCCAGCCAAATGTGCGGTAGGCAGAGTACTCTTCGCACGGTGCGACCAGACTCGCACCTCGCGACCCCTAGGTCGGTCTAATTGTCGGCTGATTTTTGAGCTTTAGTATAAATACTAAACTTGATTTTTGGACCTAGGGGGGCAGCAGCCACAAGGAGATGGAGTCTCCAAAACTCCACTCCTCTCTTGTTGTCTTCTCTTTTTAGTTTTTATTTTCTAGTTTAGTTTTAGGAGATTTCAACTATGGGATTGGCTTATGCTATGCCGATTGTAGCTTGAACCGTTCTTGAACGAGATTAATATGGAGCTTCAAGTATTATTGTGAGATCTTTCCTCTCTATTTAGCTTCTTTGATTATGGTTTAATTTCTATGCTTGCTTTCTATGATTTTTGCATGATTATGCTAGGAACGTTACTAGTTTGATTATGTAATTAATCTAATGCTAGATTTAAGAATAGAATCGGATTGTTTTATTCTTTGATCAATTGGTAGCAAACTAGGGAGTAATTTAGATGCAGATCGTCTTGGTTATTTCTTGGGGAAATTGAATTAACTGTTGAATGTTTATCGCTTGTATGACGTTAGCAGGTCTGTTGGTTCTCTGTGTTTATTGCTGCTATTGGATTGAACTTAGACGCGATCGGACTAGGTTATCCTTTAGTTAGGGTTTTATAGTCACGCTGATCGTGCTATTCAACTAAGAATAAGGAGAATGCGAGATTAATTCTCAACAATAGATAATTATGGAAATAATTAGAGTGGAGGTTCAAGGATCGATAATGAATTGAAGTGGATGTTAATCGGATTCAAGATTTTCCCATATTGATTTCTCATCTTGTTTATATGCTAGTTAGTTGTAGTTTAGCTATAATCTACTTGAAACCCCCCTTTGTAATTAGGTTTCTCGGCCCTTAGCTTAATCTAGGTTTTGAATCACGCTGAATATTAAACTCGTCCCTGTTTCCCTGTGGATACGACCCCTACTTCCATTATACTAGCTTAGTGTAAAAGAGAGTAGGAGAAATTTATCTTTGGCCGGGTGAGGTGCACAACGACACATCCGCGCCCGCCCAAATGCTAATAACTATTCTCGTACTTGTTAATGTTCCTAGTCTTCACTAGTGGAAAAAACGCTAAATGTCACAAGAAAACCGCTGCGGTCCTTAAGAATACCGCTGCGGTCCTTAAGAATACCGCTGCGGTAAATCGTCGAAAAATTTGGGGGGAAAAAGGGGAACATAAACCGCTGCGGTCTACAGAAAACCGCAACGGTTAAAAGAAACTGCTGCGGTTGTCATTTATTTTGTTTTTATTTTTCCTAAATCCCGTGTGAAATTGGTCGAGTTCAGTTCATTTCTTGTGCGAACACTCCATGCACTTCCTCCTTCCTTAGGTTCGAATTTTCGAAGTTTCCCTCCTTCCATCTCAATAACTCACCGTCGACGCACCACCGCCGCACCTCCACGCTTCATCAACAACAAACCCTAGAAGCTCCCTCCTTTCTTTTCATCAACAACAGCAATTCTGCACTTTACGTCCTCCTCCGCGGCTGCACCGTGCCCTAGAAGCTCCACCGCTGCACCTCCACCGTGTCCTTAACACCTACATTCCTCCTCCTCTTCTTAGGTACCTAAAATTTCTCATCTTTTATTGAATCTCATATTTGAAGCTTCAAGTTTTATAATTAATTGTTGTTTTATGAATAATTGTCAGTGAAATTAGGTTGTATTATAGTTAAAGGTTGTAAATTTGATTGATTTCAGTTTATTTAATTTTATTTAAAGTAGTTAGTTTGATTTTTAGGTTACAAAACTAGGGCTTTGTTGTGGTTGTTGTTGTAGTTGTTGTAGTTGTTGTAGTTGTTGTTGTTGTTGTTGTTGTTGTTGTTGTTGTTGTTGTTGTTGTTGTTGTTGTTGTTGTAGTACTTACTAACTAGTTAGGTTTGAACTAACAAAGTATAACGTTGAATATGATTATTGGTTTAGCTATTTAATTAGTTTAGTTTAGCTTAGTTTAGTTTAGTTTTGTTTGAATTGCTAATTTATACCAATGTAAACTTTTAAACTTTGTTGTTGATTATTGAAGCTAGCTAGTGACGGAGTGTTGAGCTCGATTTCCCTATTCACAACCTTGATATTGGTATGTTATCACTCATATTTAACTTTCTTTCATAGTAAATTGGTTTATATATATGTGCAAATGTGTATATATTTATCGTTGAATTGAGATTAGATGTAAAATGTTTTGTTGTTTTTAAAAACCTATGTTTGCATCATCATATCATATGCCTAGATACCCGTTCGAGACTTACTCATTAGGAGTAAGTCTTGAATAGTCCCCGGTTTGGGACTGTTCTTAGATGTTTAATCTGACTTAGGTGGTGAATGTATGTCTTTAGTTCGATTCTAGAGGAAAATCTTGGCTCGTCGTTTCCCTACTTTTGTTCTCTGGGTACATATGTAGATATAAATAACTATATATCTACATCGTGTACTTGGAGAACTGTAGGGAAATGCTGCCGGATTTTCCGTAGATTCGAACTGAAGGTAATTCATTCACTAGTGAGATTAGACATCTAAGGATGGATTAGGTTGGAGTGATAAGGACCCTTTGAAAGCATGCCTAATTTCATTAAATATATATCGTGTATAAACTCTAATAATGTAGTGAAGTTCGTCATTGACATGGGGTACTTGTTGCTTGTGTTTAATTAGAGCTAGGTTTGGTTGAAATGAATCGTGCATGGATGTATGGTAGTCGTGACACGTGTGAATTCGTGGATGGGGTCTTTGAATTTTGTGATGCTGCATTAAGTCATCAGGCTGCAAAGGGAACCGAGGTGTTTTATTGTCCTTGTGTTGATTGTGGTAATGTGAGCATCGTTAGTAGCATTGAGTCGCTTAGGGAGCATATCTTTCGTCGCGGGTTTAGACAAGACTACTATGTATGGGTTTGGCACGGTGAGGAGGGTATATATGATGGTCAAAATGCCATTGTTAACGATGTGCATGAAGAAGGTGAGTTTGATGTCATTGAGAATGACAACATCGAGGATGAATATGAGGATATTGAAGTAGAAGATGATGATGATGAAGGGGATCATATCGAGGAGATGATGGCGGGGGTAGATCATTCTGCCAAACGGCCTCGTATTTTTGAGTGCATGGACGAGGCATCTCGAAAACCGTTGTATCCCGGTTGTACGAGGTACACCAAGCTGACGGCCGTGATAACACTCTTTAATATCAAGACGAAAGCCGGTATAAGTGACTCTTGTTTCACTTCCTTGTTGCGAAGCATTTGGTGATATGTTGCTTGGGACGACCATGAACTACCCAAGTTGAACTACTATGCTAAGAAACTGATGTGTCCCTTCGGTTTAGAGTACCAGAGGATACATGCTTGTCCAAACGATTGTGTGCTATATCGAAATGAATATGAAAATATGGATGAGTGTCCTCGATGTGGGAAGTCGCGTTACAGGCGCGCAGGGGTTGGTGATAAGAAAGGTCCTCCAGCAAAGGTGATGTGGTATCTTCCGATTATACCGCGATTCAAGCGCATGTTTCCAATCAAAAAAGATGCTATGAACTTGAGGTGGCATGCAGAACGAAGGAAAAAGGACGGTTTTCTCAAACATCCGGCTGATTCTCCTGAGTGAAAAGGTATCAACCATTGTCATAAGACCTTTGGTGTCGAGGACAAAAATTTGAGGCTTGGCCTATGCAAGGATGGAATGAACCCATTTGGCACTCTTAGTTCTCAACATAGTACGTGGCCGGTTCTTCTAGTTATATACAACTTGCCTCCTTGGTTGTGCATGAAACGCAAATACATCATGTTGTCGATTCTTATTTCGGGGCCAAAACACTGGAAAACGACATAGATGTCTACCTCCGACCACTTGTTGATGATTTAAGAAAAATGTGGGATGAAGGAGTTTTACGTGTATGACGCACATGCTGATGAGGTATTCACATTGCGTGCCATGCTTTTATTCACTCTTAATGACTATCCTGCTTATGGGAACTTATCCGGGTACAAGAACAAAGGGAAGAAAGCATGCCCGATTTACCTGGACGACACAGCATCTAAATACATTACTACTTGTCATAAAGATGTTTATATGCGCACCCGAAGGTTCCTTCGACGCTACCATCCTTATCGTAATAAGAAGAAGGCATTCGATGGAACAGGTTGAGGAAGGGGTTGCTCGTAGACCATTGGTCGGTATTGAGGTTTATGATCAAGTCAAGGGTATTGAAACAATATTCGGCAAAGGAGCGAGTGTTGGTGATAAGGGACTTTGGAAAAAGGAGTCTATTCTGTGGAAACTTCCATATTGGAGAGATCTAGAGGTTAGACATTGTCTCGACGTCATGCACATAGAGAAAAATGTATGTGACGCCATTCTGGGGACACTTATGAATATTCCACATAAGACAAAAGATAGCAAAGGGGTGCGACTGTATCTGGAAAGTGAGGGGCTTCCACCAGAACTATGGGCTCAAAAGAGGGACACTAAGAAAAGAAAGAAAAAAGAGAAAGTGTCTGGAAAAGGAGAAGGAAAGGGAAAAGAAAAGGAACAGGAAGAAGGGTCGCCTGCAGGAATTGAAAGAAAAGGAAAGAAAACGGTGAAGGATGATGATAGGAACTATTTACCTCTGGCTTGCTACACTCTATCTAGAGCTGAGAAGCGTCTTTTTTGCGAGTGCTTGTACAACATTAAGGTTCCATCAGGGTACTCATCGAACATGAAAAGATTTGTTACCTTAGACGGTGAGTTGAAATTATCGAGCATGAAGTCTCATGATTGTCATGTAATGATGCAAGTATTCTTACCGATTGCAATTCGAGGGATATTTTCGGGCCAATTTCGGCTTTTCAACCTCAATTAACATAATTTGTCGCTTTTAGCCGCATGTTAGGTCATGTATAGTTCTTATTAGTATATATATATGTATTACAATCACCTAAACTCGCTTCACATGTATTGAAACCCATTTTGGGTAAGTGAATGTCATTTCGGGCCAATTTCGGCTTTTCAACCTCAATTAACTTAATTTGTCGCTTTTAGCCGCATGTTAGGTCATGTATAGTTCTTATTAGTATATATATATGTATTACAATCACCTAAACTCGCTTCACATGTATTGAAACCCATTTTGGTTAAGTGAATGTCATTTCGGGCCAATTTCGGCTTTTCAACCTCAATTAACTTAATTTGTCGCTTTTAGCCGCATGTTAGGTCATGTATAGTTCTTATTAGTATATATATATGTATTAAAATCACCTAAACTCGCTTCACATGTATTGAAACCCATTTTGGGTAAGTGAATGTCATTTCGAGCCAATTTCGACTTTTCAACCTCAATTAACTTAATTTCTCGCTTTTAGCCGCATGTTAGGTCATGTATAGTTCCAATTAGTATATATATATGTATTACACTCAACTAAACTCGCTTCACATGTATTGAAACCCATTTTGGGTAAGTGAATGTCATTTCGGGACTATTAGAGTCACTTAAAGTCGGGTCACATGATTTGAAAACCGAATTGGGTAGATGAATGTCGTTTAGGGTGTAATTATGGATTATTTTGGAGGGGGGAGGGGACTGTGCAAGGGGTCTTTGTGCAAGCGGGGTGGGATAGCAAGGGGGGCAGTGCGGGGGTGGGGCAGCGGGGGTCTCGCTTTGTCTTTGGGGGCGATGAAGGGGGCGGTGGGCGGTGGGCGGTGGGCGGTGCGGGGGGTCCGCTTGTGCAGGTGGGGGCGGGCGTGGGGGGTGCGTGGGGGCGAAGAAGGGAGGGGGTTGTGCGGGGGGCGAGTGAAGGGAGGGGTTGTGCGGGGGGGTTCGGGGAGGGGGGAGTGTGCGGTTCGGGGGAGTGTCCAGGGGGTGGGGCGTGTGCGGAGGGGGCGTGTGCGGGGTGGGGGGGCTGTGTGCGGGGCATGCGAGGGCGGGGAAGGGGGCATGCGGGGAGAGGGGGAAGGGGGGCGGGGGGGGCTGTGTGTAGGGATGCGTATGAGGAGCATCAAAATTGTGACAATCATAATTCTGTTAGGATTCTTATGTAGTGTCCTAATTTTGTTAGGAAACTAAGTGTTTTATTTGCTTTATAACTCTTTTAAAGTAGGTGTTTGAGTGATAAAGGGATCCTATTATGCTTAGGAGTCTAATTACCTTTGTCATAGAGTCTTGTTAGGAGTCTTCGTAGTTTCCTCGTAGTTTCCTAATTCTAGTATGAATAGGAAACTTGAAATCCTAGTACTAGTAGGATTAGGATATCCTAGTCCTAGTAGGAGTCTAATCACATAGCCGTGTGATTAGATAGGCGTGTTATTGTTAGTGTTTTTGTTTATCTTTTATGCTTTACTAGTTCTAATAGGTTTAGGTTATTATGTTTTAATAGTTCTACTAGGTTTAGGATAATTTGTTCATTATAAATAGGCTATTTCGGCCATCAATAAAGGAGAGTTGAATGAATTTGAGAAATTCGAGTGCTTGTTTGCATTGAATGTTGGTCGTCGTACCAAGAACATACAAATCGAGGTTTGTGTGCATCTCCTAGTTGCGGTTAGTGAGAGATCCTCTAGTTCTCGAGGGAACATATAGAGCCTATCCTTATAAAGATCCAATCTTTATATTCTATTTGTTACAAAGTTCGAACCTTTCATCCATTAAACGTGAGATTAGAGTGTTCTTTACATTATTCGTGTTTTAAGCTTCCGCAAACACATCAAGTGGTATCAGAGCTACTCCGGTAAAACGGAGCGTGAGGACGCGTTGTTAGTAGGAATTTAGATTTGTTTGTTGCGTTGGAAAGCTAACAAGTAGATCTATCTTGTGTCAAAATTTCAGCTGATTCCGATCAGTAACGAAGTCACAGTGAACGCAAACATTTGAAGCAGATTTCTGTTCTTCCGGGCAGATTACATACTGTTAGTAAAATAAAAACTGCATTCGATTGGCTTGTTATTTTTTGATGAAATTTTGGTCGAGTGTTTTAAACACATAGGGCTACCTGGGTAAAAAATTTCATAAATTTTCGAGGTGTTTTGATTGCGTTTTGGGGTACATATTGCGTGGGATCATGTTCTTTTGCTGGGTTGTTCAACGCATATGGATGATTCCATGGCTTCAAAACTTGAGACAAGTTTTTTCTAAGGAGGAGAGTATGATGCGTATGAGGAGCATCAAAATTGTGACAATCATAATTCTGTTAGGATTCTTATGTAGTGTCCTAATTCTGTTAGGAAACTAAGTGTTTTATTTGCTTTATAACTCTTTTAAAGTAGGTGTTTGAGTGATAAAGGGATCCTATTATGCTTAGGAGTCTAATTACCTTTGTCATAGAGTCTTGTTAGGAGTCTTCGTAGTTTCCTCGTAGTTTCCTAATTCTAGTATGAATAGGAAACTTGAAATCCTAGTACTAGTAGGATTAGGATATCCTAGTCCTAGTAGGAGTCTAATCACATAGCCGTGTGATTAGATAGGCGTGTTATTGTTAGTGTTTTTGTTTATCTTTTATGCTTTACTAGTTCTAATAGGTTTAGGTTATTATGTTTTAATAGTTCTACTAGGTTTAGGATAATTTGTTCATTATAAATAGGCTATTTCGGCCATCAATAAAGGAGAGTTGAATGAATTTGAGAAATTCGAGTGCTTGTTTGCATTGAATGTTGGTCGTCGTACCAAGAACATACAAATCGAGGTTTGTGTGCATCTCCTAGTTGCGGTTAGTGAGAGATCCTCTAGTTCTCGAGGGAACATATAGAGCCTATCCTTATAAAGATCCAATCTTTATATTCTATTTGTTACAAAGTTCGAACCTTTCATCCATTAAACGTGAGATTAGAGTGTTCTTTACATTATTCGTGTTTTAAGCTTCCGCAAACACATCAGGGGGGCTGTACAGGGGGGGGCAGTGAAGGAGGGAGTGCAGGGGGGAGTGCAGTGAAGGGGGGTGGGGGGAGGGTAAATGAAGGCCATTTCGGGGCGATTTTGGCCTTTACACTCCAATTCACTTAGTTTTTTGCATTTAGCCGCATGTTAGGTCATATATAGTTCCAATAGGTACATATATAACTATAAGAGTCAATTAAACTCCACTTATATGCTTTGAAAGACATTTTGGGTAAATGAAGGCCATTTCGGGCCGATTTTGGCCTTTACAATCCAATTCACTTAGTTTTTGCATTTAGCCGCATGTTAGGTCATATATAGTTCCAATAGGTACATATATAACTATAAGAGTCAATTAAACTCCACTTATATGCTTTGAAACACATTTTGGGTAAATGAAGGCCATTTCGGGGCGATTTTGGCCTTTAACGTTCAATTCACTTAGTTTTTTGCATTTAGCCGCATGTTAGGTCATATATAGTTCCAATAGGTACATATATAACTATAAGAGTCAATTAAACTCCACTTATATGCTTTGAAACACATTTTGGGTAAATGAAGGCCATTTCGGGTCGATTTTGGCCTTTACACTCCAATTCACTTAGTTTTTTGCATTTAGCCGCATGTTAGGTCATATATAGTTCCAATAGGTACATATATAACTATAGGAGTCAATTAAAGTTGACTCATATGCTTTGAAACCCATTTTGGGTAAATGAAGGCTGTTTCGGGCCGATTTTGGCCTTCAAAGCTTATTTCACTTAGTTTCCCGCATTTAGCCATATGTTAGGTCATATATAGTTCCAATAGGTACATATATAACTATAAGAGTCAATTAAAGTTCACTCATATGCTTTGAAACCATTTTGGGTAAATGAAGGCCATTTCAGGCCGATTTTGGCCTTTAAAGTTCAATTCACTTAGTTTTTTGCATTTAGCCGCATGTTAGGTCATATATAGTTCCAATAGGTACATATATAACTATAAGAGTCAATTAAACTCCACTTATATGCTTTGAAACACATTTTGGGTAAATGAAGGCCATTTCGGGCCGATTTTGGCCTTTACACTCCAATTCACATAGTTTTTTGCATTTAGCCGCATGTTAGGTCATATATAGTTCCAATAGGTACATATATAACTATATGAGTCAATTAAAGTTCACTCATATGCTTTGGAACCCATTTTGGGTAAATGAAGACCGTTTCGGGCCGATTTTGGCCTTCGATGCTCATTTCACTTAGTTTCCCGCATTTAGCCACATGTTAGGTCATATATAGTTCCAATAGGTACATATATAACTATAAGAGTCAATTAAAGTTCACTCATATGCTTTGAAACCCTTTTTGGGTAAATGAAGGCCATTTCGGGTCGATTTTGGCCTTTAAAGTTCAATTCACTTAGTTTTTTTGCATTTAGCCGCATGTTAGGTCATAAATAGTTCCAATAGGTACATATATAACTATAAGAGTCAATTAATCTCCACTTATATGCTTTGAAAAACATTTTGGGTAAATGAAGGTCTTTTCGGCCTGATTTTGGCCTTCGAAGCTCATTTCACTTAGTTTCCCGTATTTAGCCACATATTAGGTCATATTTAGTTCTAATAGGTACATATATAACTATAAGAGTCAATTAAAGTTCACTCATATGCTTTGAAACCCATTTTGGGTAAATGAAGGCCATTTCGGGCCGATTTTGGCCTTTCGAAGCTTATTTCACTTAGTTTCCCGCATATAGCCACATGTTAGGTCATATATGGTTCCAATAAGTACATATGTAAGTCTTTAAGTCAACTAAAGTCCACTCACATGCTATGAAACCCATTTTGGGTAAATGATTGTCATTTTTAACCGATTTTGACTTTTGAAGCTCGATTTCTTTAATCTCTTTAGAATTATCTAAAGTCTTACTCAAACTAAAACTGATATTATGTGTGTTTCCTTATGTTTAAGGTATTCGACCAAAAGGAGAGTTCTTTCACCACAACCGAGATAAACGAGGTTCGGGATTTGCTAGCACACTACCTTACCGAAGTTTGCATGTGAAGATGATGCCGCGACTTTGAGTTTATTTGTTCTTATTGTGTTACTTGCTAGTTATTTAGGTACAATAATATAATTGATGTTTATTTTGGATTTTAGTACTTAGTACAACTTCATTTGTAGTACATTCTCCAAATTTTATATTTATATATATATTAATTTGACTTGTATACGACGCGCTTATGGGATTTGTGCCAACTATAGCAGGTTAGATATACTAAGAGAACAACATCAGTTAATGTTCCAATGCATACAAAGATGTTGGCGGCAAAGCACAAACCGCTGCGGTTTCAAGGGAAAACCGCAGCGGTTTTTCCTATTAACCGCTGCGGTTTTCCCTTGGAACCGCAGCAGTTTGTGATTTGCCACCGCGGTTCACAACCGCAACGGTATTTTTATGCATACTGCTCCAACCGTTGCGGGCCAAAACCGCATCGATAAGCCCGATTTTGACCGCAGCGGCTGGACTTTATTCCACTAGTGCTTGTTGTGAGTTTCACATAGTGTTTATTCATCTATTGTAATTGAGTTTGGGGTTGAGATAATTTTGAGTGAAATCTTGTATTAAAGAGAGGACTTTGAGTGAAGTCAAGAGTGAGAGTAACAACAGTTGAGGGACTGTTGTGGGATTAGTTTTCCTAGTGGAACTAGAGAAGGAACTCTAGAGAAATAGGTTGTACTGAGTTGTTGACCTATTATTAGTGGATGAGTTCTGGTTAAAATCCTTTGGGGTCGAGGTTTTTACTTCCTATAAGGTCTAGGAAGGTTTTCCTCGTTAAATCTCGTCTCTTTACCTTAGTTTTCTCGTTGTTCTTTAAATACCGAAAAAATTGCTCATTGTTCCCAACAATACAAGTCACCCCCTCTTGTATTGTTCCCATTAAAACAACAACTGGTATTAGAGTTGGTGCTCTTAAATTAAGCGGTTAACGCCGACGAGTAAGATTCTGGTTAGGAACAATGAATACAACTGAAAAGCTGGAAGAAGGGTACTCTACTGAAAGGCCTCCGATGTTTAATGGTAAATTCTATACCTACTGGAAAAACCGAATGGAAATCTTCATCAAAGCCGAGAATTAACAGGTATGGAGAGTCCTTGAAGTTGGAGACTTTGAAGTCACAACTACAAATGACAAAAATGAGGTAGTTCCTAAACCTATGTCTGAATTTGATAAAGAAGATTTCATTTAAGTTGAAATGAATGCTCTTGCTGTAAAATTGTTGCATTGTGGTCTTGGACCTCATGAGCACAATCGTGTCATGGGGTGCAAAACGACAACACAAATATCAGATCTTTTAGAAGTCACACATGAAGGAACAAGCACTACCACAAATTTGGCTTAAGAGAACCCCTTTGACAAAACACCTAAATACATAGGTGTTTTCTTATATTTAATAAAACTATTATTAATTTTCACGGTTCTCTTAGAGTGATAAAATGAACTGGTTAACATAATTAAGAAAACGACAAGAGTCACAACATTTACCTTCCTTATATTTTGTTATGGGTGAATGCCTCAGTGATTCTCTTTGCCTCTACTTTTTTTTCTTTTTATATGCCTATTTTACAAAACCTTGTGGCCCATAAAAACCTAACCCCTCCTAATTTGCCGCCCACCACCATCATTTTGCTATCAACTTCCTTCGAAATCTTTCTCTTGTTTGTTATCTCCTTCCCTTAATTTCTTTTTCAACCTCACCCAGTAAAAAACTCTTAGTGAATCTCTTCCCATTTCCTAAAGATTGCAAAACTAGTGAAACATACATCATCGTTTCACCTATTACAGTTAGGAATAACCATAATTAATCAACCTCTTCTGTTTGATTCGCCTTATTCGGGTGAGTTCTATTGGTTTGGACGTGTGTTCGTTCCTTAGTATTATGCTTACCAAACTTGGATTTCTCTCTCATTTCAAATTTTTTCTTAGCGATTAGTAGTATAAACTTACAAATATACACTATAGGCTTTTGTTAAATACAGTTTAATATGACTTATATTTTGGGAAATCAAGTTATTTTTAAGTTTATTATGAGATTGATCGTGTATTTTTTTCTTGCGATTTTTGGATTAGTTCTAAAGTCTTGATTTTATTGCTAAAAATAGTATCTTTTTGTGTTCTAATATTTGTGGTTATTGAATATGTAGATATATAACATATCTTTTATTTAGTGATTGGATCTGAAGTAATAATGAATCATAGTATCATTTAATTCTTTTTTGTTTTGGTATTCTTATCAATCATTATATTAAAATCATATTTAAACCTTTTTTGGTGTCCTTCTGTGTGTTTGATCTTAATTGGATCTAAACTATGGACTTTTCATCTTGTTTGTAGGTAAGTTGCAGAGATTGCAGCTGAGATCTACAAAAGCTAACAAGATGAAGAATTGCTTGTAATCCATTTTTTCTTTTGAAGTTTAATTTGAAATTGTATTTATTGCTATATATGGAACTTCGGGTTTCATTATTTTTCATATGTTCGATGTTGCAAGTCACTTATCAAAGTGAATGAGAAGGATTTGACTTTCAAAGGAATGCTTCTTACATTGTCTACTTTTAATATTATTGTTGCGGCTATTGTAAATCTAGTTAATAGAATACCTCAAATATTTATGTTATTTTGTTTTTAGTTTCTATTATAATACTATTATTTAGGAGTATTTATTTCTTCAGAATATATATTTTGTTGCTAATGGCTTTCATATGATGGGTATACCATATATGCTGTGGTGACTGGAAATTTTGGTCTTCATCGGCTTTTCTTATCTTGTGCATCGGCGTCAGTATGTAATTGTAATTTGTAATATGGAAATTAGTTGGAATGAACCTGAGAAACAATGAAGATTAACGTTGAATGTGAATCATTTTTTTTTTTAAAAAGAAGCACAAAGAGAACCGTTGGCTCTCGGAGGGGTTATGGTAAAAATAGCAAAGAGAACACCTATTTGCAGGAGGCGTTTCAAATATAAGAGACCCGTTACTTTTAATAGGCGTTCTCTTTGCTGTAGCAAACAAAACCGGCCCATAAGGGTTTCTCATAACCTAATAGTACGCTGAC
Organism: Beta corolliflora; assembly: GCA_947648045.1. Classification (NCBI taxonomy): domain Eukaryota; kingdom Viridiplantae; phylum Streptophyta; class Magnoliopsida; order Caryophyllales; family Amaranthaceae; genus Beta; species Beta corolliflora. The sequence continues at coordinate 676,755 of CANSZD010003166.1, read as the reverse complement.
TTGGAGAACCGTTGGGAGGCGTTCTCTTAAGCCCTAATTAACAGTTTTCTTAAGCCAAATTTATAGTAATGAAGTGAAGTAAAAAGATCCAGAATTGATCTTCTAATGAATCAATATGAATTGTTCCAAATGAAACTAAAGGAAACTATTCAAGAAATTTTTACTAGATTCACTAATATAATTAATGAGCTAGCTTCTCTTGGAAAAGTTATCACATCTGAAGAACAGGTACGTAAAGTTCATAGAAGTCTACCCAAAGATAGATGGATGGCCAAAGTTACTGCCTTGCAGGAAACCAAAGACTTCACCAAGTTCAATTTGGAACAACTTGCTGGTTCCTTGATGACACATAAGTTGCACCTAGATTTAGAAAATGGAGAACCATCTAAGCAAAAGGCCATAGCCCTAAAAGTTAATGAAGTTGATGAAACAGATACAGAAGATGACGAATCTGCACTTTTGGTCCGACGTTTCAAAAAGATGTTCAGGAACATGAAAAATGGATACTACAAAGGCAATAATCGGAATTTACTAACAAAACTGGTTGTCATAAATGTGGCAGTTTAGATCACTTCATCAAGGAATTTCCTCAATGGGAACTGGAGAAAGGCAAGGATAAAGGAATGGAATGCAGCAAAGAAAGGAACAAAGACTTCAATAATCCGTTCTCAAAGACTTGAAGAGAGTCATGATAGCTGCATGGGAGATTGTGATTCTGAAGAAGAAGAGCATGACCAAGATTCTGAAGAAATAGCCAACCTATGTTTGATGGCTATTGATGGAGATGAAATTGATGATGAGATTGAATCAATTGAGGCAAGTCTTAATGTTATTAAAACTCGTTTAACATCTATGACAAAAGAAAAACTCTATGACTTATTAGTTGATGGTGTTAAAGATTGTAAAGACGAATGCGCTAAAAGGAAACAAATTGAATATGCTCTAAAAGTGAACAAGGAACATACAAATTGGCTTATCAATATTCGAATCAAAACTGAAAATCGCTTCTTTGACTTATTTGATAGAAATATGAAATTAAAGGAAAATTATGAGAAAGTCAAAAATGAAAACTACCTACTAAATTTGGAGCTAATCCAAATAAAAGACATTGTTCCTGAAGTTAGTTCATTTGACATAAGGTATGTTCCTTCTACAAGTTTTAGAACTGAGATTGAAGAACTAAAGAACGAAGTAGATGCCTTAACTTAAAAGAACAAAAATCTGATAAAGGAACATAACTGTATTAGGAACAATAGGAATCCATTGGATGTTCCAAATTGGATAACAAATCCTCAAACAAAAAGAACTGAAGGTTTTGGATTTGAGTGCAAAAAGAAAAAGGAAAAACCAAAGAAGAGAATAAACCGTCCTAGTGATAAGTTTTGCATGTTTTGTGGTAAAATTGAACATCAATGGAAAAACTGTTCCTTAAGACCTAAGTTTGCCGAAAAGAATATTGAGAATAGTAAACTTGAATGGAAAGAAAAATGTTATGTTTCTGAAAAACAGGAACCCAAACAGTGTTGGGTTTCTAAGTCTAATCAGTGATTTATTTTGCAGGCTAGAGTGAGAGGGAGCAACACATGGTATCTAGACAACAGTTGTTCCAAACACATGACTGGAGAAAAATAAGATTTCTCTCACTCACAACCTTCGAAGGTGGATGTGTGACATTTGGTGATAACAAGAAAGGTAACATTGTGGCTATTGGAAAAGTAGGAAAATCACCAGCATACTCCATTGATAATGTATTTCTAGTTGAAGGGTTGAAACACAATATGTTGAGCATCTCTCAATTCTGTGACAAAGGTAATTTAGTCAAGTTTAGTAGCAATAAGTGCTTAATCATCAACAATGACATAAAGAATGTTATTTTGGAAGGATCAAGAAAAGGGAACACCTATATAATGAATCTTGATCTTGTTCCTAAAGACAATCTAACATGTCTTAGTGTGATTGAGGATGATTCTATACTATGGCACAAACGTCTAGAACATGCTAGCTTTTCACTGCTTGAAAATATTAGATCCAAGGAACTTGTCTTAAGGCTACCTCCGTTAAAGTTCCAACTAGATCAAGTTTGTGAAGCATGTGTGAAAGGCAAGCAAGTCCGATCCTCTTTTAAATCCAAAACCATAGAAAGCACTACCAAACCATCGGAACTCAAACACATGAATTTATGTGGGCCAAGGAGAATTCAAAGTAGAAGTGGAAAAAGGTATGTTCTTGTTATTGTAGATGACTTTTCAAGATTTACTTGGGTATTGTTCCTCTCCAGCAAAGATGAAACTTTCAATGAGTTCCTAGTCTTTGCTAAGAGAACTCAAAACCTAAGTGGACATAAGCTACTGCATCTAAGATCTGACCATGGTAGAGAATTTGAAAATGACAAGTTTGATGAGCTATGCAAGGAACAAGGCTTGGATCATAACTTTTCAGCCCTAAGAACACCACAACAAAACAGTGTGGTAGAAAGAAAAATTCGAACACTAGAAGACATAGCAAGAACAATGCTAATAGCTGGTGGACTACCAATGAACTTTTGGGCTGAAGTAGGGAATACAACGTGTTATATCATCAACAGAGCCATGATCAAACCTATAATCGACAAGACTCCTTATGAAATGTTTTTTTGGAAAACGTCTTAACATTACTTATTTAAGAACTTTCGGATGTAAATGCTTTGTTCATAACAATGGAGAAGATAACCTAGGAAAATTCGATGCTAGAAGTGATGAAGAAATATTCTTAGCATATGCAACAAATAGCAAAGCTTATCGTGTATATAATAAGAGAACTATGTGTGTAGAAGAAAGTGTTCACATTGTGTTTGATGAACTAACCAAGTTACTCCAAATGAACAGGAAGAAGATTTTGAGATTGGACTAATTGGATACTCAAGTGATAAAACCGACCTAGAAGATGAGGAACACAAGATCAAGGAGAAGCCAACTGATCAATCACGAGTTCCCAATGAAGAAGAACCAAACACAGTAAATCAGAATGATGTTCCTATTACAGGTTCCCAAATAGGAGAAGAACAAAATTTGGGAACAACAAAAGAAACGACTGTTCCAATTCAAGAATTTCAACCAAAGCCATGGAAACATAAAAAATCTCACCCATGTGGAGTTGATCATTGGCGACATATCCAGAGAAACCCAAACAAGAGCTCAGTTAAGGAACTTTTGTGCGTTTCAAGCCTTCTTTTCAATGATGGAACCGAAAAATCATGAAGAATTATCCCTAACTGACTCGGATTGGATAGTGGTCATGCAAGATGAGCTAAATCATTTCGAAAGAAATAAGGTATGACACTTAGAACCACACTCCAAAGGTCATAAAGTGATATGACTTAAATGGGTATTTAGGAACAAACTGGATGAGTATGTAACTATAGTAAAAAACAAAGCTCGTTTAGTGGTAAAAGGCTATAATCAACAGGAAGGTATTGCCTATGAGGAGACTTTTGCACCTGTTGCAAGGTTAGAAGCTATTCGAATTTTAATTGCCTTTGCTGCTTTCATGGGTATTGCCTATGAATTTTAATTTTAATTTCAAGTGTGCCTTCTTAATTAGTTACTTAAATGAAGACATCTATGTGGAACAACCACCTGGATTTGAAAATCCTGATTTTCCAAATCATGTTTTTAAACTAGACAAGGCTTGGTATCGACTTAAGCAAGCTCCAAGAGCTTGGTATGAAATATTGTCTAAGTTCCTATTTGAAAATGATTTCAAAAGAGGTAGGGTTGACAAAACACTGTTCCTAAAATCCAAAAATGCTTATTTAGTGATTGTTCAAATCTATGTTGATGACATTATATTTGGTGCTACTAACGAAGCATTATACAAGTACTTTGTAGATCTAATGAATAATGAGTTCAAAATGAGCATGATGGGTGAGTTAAATTTCTTCCTGGGGTTACAAATCAAATAAATTGAAAAAGATATTCTTGTGCATCAATAAAAAAACATTAAAGAATTAATTAAGAAGTTTGGCCTAGAATATTCTAAGATCAACCATACACCTATGGGAACCGCAACTAGGCTATATGAGGATTCCATAGGAACAATGGTGGATCAAAAGAAATATAGAGCTATGATTGGTTCCTTATTGTATCTAACTGCTTGTCGACCAGACATTGCTTTTAGTGTTGGTTCTAGGTTTCAATCAGCTCCCAAGGAATTTCACTTAACTGCTTTGAAGAGTATCTTGAGATACTTGAAGGGAACTGATGACCTAAGCTTGTTATATCCAAGGAGTGACATATTTGAGCTTAAAGGATTTGCAGATGCTGATTATGCTGGAGATTTAGTAAATAGAAAAAGCACCTCAGGTATGGTACAATTCCGAGGTCATAGTTTAGTCTCTTGGAGTACCAAGATACAAAACACTGTTGCATTATCCACAGCAGAAGCTGAGTATGTTGTTGCTGCATCATGCTATTCCCAAATGTTATGGATAAAGCAACAACTTCGTGACTACGGAATTAGACATAATTGTGTTCCTATTTATTGCAATAATACAAGTGCTATAAGTATTTCAAAAGATCTAGTGCATTATTATAGAGTTAAACACATTCACATAAGACATCACTTCTTGAAAGACAATGTTGAAAAATGATTGATAAAGTTGGAATTTTGTCAAACTGATCGTCAAATTGCTGATATACTTAATAAACCTTTGTGTAAAGAGAGATTTGAACAACTAAGATTGGGACTAGGTCTGTTAAATTATGTTGATTGTATTTGCCATGTTGAATATTGATATGTGTAAGGTAGAATAATCAAAAGAAAAATAAAGTGGATCCATGCACAAGTTCACCATGTTCCCAACATGGACATGAACGGATTAGGAACTACTCACTAATGTCTTGTAATATGTCCCTTATTGTCTAATGTGCCCCACTTGGAAATTAGGTGACTTAAAGTTGTGTGCAAAATTTAGTTCCTATTGAAATACATTTTTGCAGATGTTGTAGTTCCTCCTCCCATATAAATTCTTCATCTTAATCATGGCAAGAACTAGTGCAAACACAAACCCAAGAACTAATCAACCAACTTTTGAACCAACTCATTCATCTTCTCAACCTTTAACTACTCTCATGAACTCCTTAATTCCTAAATTGCCGAACACTACTCAAGATGTTCCTCCACCATCTTCTCCAAAAATCCCTGCAACTCAGCAAGAAAAGGAACCACAAGTTGAGGGGGAACCAACATTGATTGAAAACGAAGACATGAAAATTTCAACTGGTTTCCCAGAAAGGAACTGTAATACCCCTTATGATTGCTTTAAAGGGATTTAGCAGGCTACTCATTCCAACAAGATGCATCTTTCTTTTAGGGAGCTCATTTCCTTAGTTACTCTACAGTTAAGCGTGCTTGGCTGGGAGTAGTCCAGGGATGGGTGACCTCCTGGGAAGTTTCTCGAGGTGCGCATGAGTGAGGACAAAATGCGCCGGAAGAACTTGTGTTGGTTATTAAGGACAGTTGTTGGCCCTAAATACGAATTGGTGACGATATACTCGACTCCGGATGGGTCGGGTGTTACAAATGTTATCAGAGCAACCCTGCGACCGTGTGCTGATTGTGTGGATAATTAATCCAAGGTTAGTCGCCTAGTGGGGGAGGATTCTGGCGCTATATCATCGGCTGCGTGTCGAATATGTGATTAGTTTCCAGGCTGGGGCGACCCACTGGTAGTTGTGGCCGAATATGTGGAGTCCTCAGGCGCAACGAGGGCGTTGCTTTCCTCAGGTGGGGGTGTATGTAATACCCCTCATGATTGCTTAAAAGGGATTTAGCAGGCTACTCATTCCAACAAGATGCATCTTTCTTTTAGGGAGCTCATTTCCTTAGTTACTCCACAGTTAAGCGTGCTTGACTGGGAGTAGTCCAGGGATGGGTGACCTACTGGGAAGTTTCTCGGGGTGCGCATGAGTGAGGATAAAATGCACCGGAAGATATTGTGTTGGTTATTGAGGACAGGTGTTTGCCCTGGATGCGCATTAGTGACGATATACTCGACTCCGGATGGGTCGGGTGTTACAGGAACAACAAGAAAAGTTCGAGGAACTCAACTCAAGAGAACTGCTCCTACCCAACCAAAATACATTCTTGGTATGTGCATCGATCTTGCTTGGTGTAGGAAAGAAAAATTTATTATCTTGGTAGAGACCATAGAGAAACAAAGTTGGGAAAATTTGTTTGGTTCGAGTTTCGCAAATGTGCTAATTCCGGAAGCCCTAGATGAATTTTGTGAGAATTTTCAGTTTAGGGTTTGTTACTCCAAAGTCAAAGAAACTGAGATTAAGTTTGATGCAACTAAGCTAGGCTCACTGTTTAATGTTCCCAACACCGGAGTTGATGTTTACTTTAAATACAAACCTACCATCCCATTCACCCACATTACTCAAAATTAACTTATTTGCAGTATTGGTGGTTCCGAAGGTTGTACTACTTTGTATCACAATCTTCTTACCCGTTTCACAAAATTCTGTATAAATTGCTGAAAAAATCAATCCTCCCCAGACAAGCTAAAAGGAAAGAAGTGTATTTACCTGACATGGTTTATATGCATTGCCTTGAAACCTACACTCAAATAAACTTTCCCTCTCTCATGATTCAGCACCATCACTATTCCACCTCCAGCAATATTATAGTTGGGTATGGTGCACTATTGACTGAGATTATAAAAGATGATGGGGTGCTGTTAGTCGGCTTTGTCTCCCAAGGATAAAGTCATGGGAACATTTTTAATGCTAGAGCCATAAAGTACCTCGGTCTGTCACTAGTTAATGGATGTTGGACAAGAAAGATGGGGCAATAAAAAAAAGTGGAAGAAGAAGAAGAAGAAGAAAAGAAACAAAGTTCCAAAGTTACTAAAAGGAAGACAACAAAGAAGGAAGTTCCTGTTAAGGAACCACATAAGAAAAGCCTCCCTAGGGAGAAAAAGGATAAGGTTCATGTGGAACCACAAAGGCGAAGCTCAAGGCTTACCAAGCAGCTCTTCTCTTTGGATGAGGAAGAAGAAGTAAATCAGGATAAGCTGCAAATTCTTGATGTTCCTTCCTCCTCTGTTGTTCAGGATGTTGTTCCTCCTGCTACTGAGATTGTTCCCTCTTCTACTGATGTAGAGATGACTGATGTTCCCTCCTCCCCAGTGATTGAATTTCCTCCCTCTCATCCTAAAGCCACCATCACCTCCTAGCCCTCCTGCCTCTCCTACTCCCACAACTGTTCTCACCGCTACCACCACAATAGAAACTGCACCCTCCACCACTATACCAGAACCTGTTCCTACCACCACCATTCCACAATCTATTCCCACTATCCCCACAAATACCCAGCCTCCTCCTCCTGCCACTCAAACCTCTCCCTCAAAACCCTCAACATCATCCTTACCCTATAAAAACCTACATTTCCGAGCTGCTAACTAATCACACTTAACATATATAAACCTCATTTATCATTAATAAACCTCAAATTGCATTATCTTACAGCGGAAACATAACCTTACAAATCGATCCTGGACCTCTGGGTTAGGTCCCACAACACAATGACTTCAAAACCAAATATCGGATTACATAATACTTTGCACGATTCCCAAAATAATATAATATTTTATTCTCAAATAAGCACTTAAATATTTCTAAATACAAATTCTGAATCACTAATATAATTACATTCTTATAACTAAACTCTCACTCTGCTCCACTCCGAGCTTCCAAGACAAATAGAGGGAAATACAAAACAAACAAAAACTAAAATGAGCGGAAAGCTCAGTAACTTTACTTCAGCCCATCAAAACGGTTTTGGTTCGAAAATATTTTTCATATAATAATCAAACTTGGTAATTGTTCGGAAAAGAATTCATCCATTAAAATATATCGCTGGCATAACTCAATCAATTAACACAAAGCGCTGGCAAGTACAGGTTTTGACAGAACATAACGTAGCATAACAAAACTAATTATTTGACCTTTTCTGGTCTGAACTAAACTTATATCTAAATCATTTTTCTCCACCTGTACCTTGCCACTTTTTATCTCAGTTCATAAGATAAGCCAACTAAAACAAATACGAAATTATTTTTACATTATTATACTCAAATCATAAATCAAGAAACATGGTATTTCCGTACAATTCCAATAACTGAACAAAAGCACTCTTTTGTAATTATTCTATAAGAATTTAGAACTCAACTCATATAGATGCATCTACAACTATGGCCATGACTATAAATAATACATGATAAAAATACAACCCATATACGGGCATATAAAATACATTTTGCTGAACATAAATGTTACCTCGATATAATGATCACTTTAAAATAAATTCAAGAACGTTTTTTCATCAGGTACCCCTGAGGTTTCACAATATTCACCTGGTACCCTCGTGTTTTCAATAATTCACTTGGTGCCCCTGAGGTTTTGAAAAATTCCTAACGTGACCCTACCGTCAACTTTCCGTTAACTATGACCCTAAAAAACTTAATTAACCTAATTTAACCCTAACTTCTAACCCTACCCTAACCCTAACCCTAAACCCTAACCCTCCCACCACTCCCTCCCCCACCCTCCCACCACCCCCGCCCTCCCCCACCCCCCACTGCCCCATCCTCCACCCCCCCGCGGCACCACCCCAAGTAGCCCTCCTCCCCACCACCCCCATTCCCTCCCCGCAGCCCCCTCCCTCCCCCTTCCCCGCAGCCCCCATCCCTCCCCCTTCCCCCCAGCCCCATCCCTCCCCCTTCCCCTGCGCCCCCTCCCATTCCACCCCCCCCCCCTCCCTCCCCCCCCCCTGCAGCCCAGTAACCCCCTCCCTTCCACCAATTCTCCGCGCGCTCACTGTCCCAAATCAATCACAAACTCAGTAGCAAAACCCATATTTTCGAAACAAAACCCATATTTTCGAAACACAACCCAGATTTTTCGAACACAATCTCCCTCCCCTTTGAATTTTGAATTCTTTTAGGGTTCGGGGGAAGGGGGGTCGGCGTGGGAAGGGGAGGGGGTGCACGAATGTAGGTGGGGAGGGGAGGGGGTTCGCGACGGCGAGTTGTTGAGGGGAGGGGGTTTGCATGGGAAGGGGAGGGGGTCGACGGGGAAGGGGAGAGGGTCGGCGGGGGTGGGGGGGTGGGGGGAGAGGCTGCGGGGGTTGGGGGAGAGAGGGGCTGCTGGGGGGGGGGTAGGAGGAGGGGTTGGGAAGGAGGGGCTTGGGGTGGTGGGAGGGTGAGGGAGTGGGTGGTGGGGTGGTGGGAGCGTGGTGGGGTTAGGGGTTAGGGAGAGAGATGGGTTAATTAGGGTGTCAAAGTATTAATTAGGTTTAATTATAGTTAATTAGGATTAAGTAGTATTAATTAGGTTAGTTAGGGGTTAATTTCGTTGATTTAGCCCTAATGACTAACGGAGTTGACGTCCGTTAGTCATTAAGGGTATTCTGGTGATTTTTCAAAACCTCAGGGGCACCAGGTGAATTATTGAAAACGCGTGGGTACCAGGTGAATATTGTGAAACCTCAGGGGTACCTGGTGAAAAAACCGATTCAAGAACCATTATATGCAATCTTTAGGAACATCACCAATTAACCTTCAAGAGTAATAATTCTTGATCCCCAATAAAGATTGAGCTCCACAAATCCATATCGATTGTCTTACTCCTCCAAGTGCTACTTGAACTCCACAAATATTCACCTCAAGAATAATTTGGACAAATAAAATTTTATTAGATCAAGAAACTCATATGAACCATCTTCAATATGCTTTCCCTTTACCAACCTAATTCACATTCTTCCACTAGATACTAATCTAACACGAGTCTTCTAAACTTACCCTAACTAACCTCCTCTCAAAAATAAAACAGGAAAACATGATTTAGAATTGAATCATAGGAAATGTAACTCGTAAAATACTGACTTAGTAATCTATCTTAAGAAAAGATCTAAACTTGAATTCCAAAGCTTTAAAACATATCTCAGTTGACTAAATCAGCAGTAAAGATTTAATTTTTGTAAGCAGCTTTCATTAAAAGTAAATTATATTTTACTAGCTTAATTAAGTTATTAATATTAATCTGAAAATCATTTTGAGAGACCTTGGGTTTTATTGTTAAAGTAAATTGGAGTATTCCTTATGTGATAAATTAATTTTCCTTAGTTGTATGATAAATAAAGTTGGGTTTATTATACCAATTTTTATTTTTAAGTTATGTTTTGCTCTTGGTTTAGATTTCACTTTAAAAAGAAAAAAAATAAAAACCCATCATCCCACCTATCTTCCGTGGCATTAGGATGAAAAGCCACAACAACAACAATTACTTGTCAAACTCTCATACTCATTAACTAAAACTAAAAACCCTATACTCCGTCCTTCTCTCACATGATTCTCTTCCTCTTCCCCTGGCGCTCGGCGGCTTGATTGATAAATGAAAATTCAGATTTTCTTATTTTCTTTGAATTGATAAATGAAAATTGAGATTTTCCATGAGTTTTATTGTTTGATTTCACTGATAAACTCATATCTAAACTTTGTTAGTAATTAGCAAAATTAGGTGTGATATGAGTTCATTAAAAGTAAAGATTAAATCTTTCCTTTTTCATTTGATGGATAAAGCTTGATACGTTTAGTTTGAAGGAGTTTCTAATTTTGAGTTTGTCATAGTTATACTTTGCAAAGAATTTTATAATGGAAGTAAAATTAGTATGCTTTTGGCTATCACGTATGATAAGAAATGTGCTCTTAATGGGAATATTGAGAATTGATTGATCAGTCAAGGAAGATGACAATCATAGAAATGAATTTACTTGTAATGGAACTAGTTTGGATTGGAATATAAAGTGTTTGTTGGTTGGTTAGGGAACATTTGATTTATTAAGAGTAGTAGTTATGATGAGCTTCCCTGTTTATCATTGTTATTGTGAAGAGTTGAATTATGATGGACGTGGATATTGTAGAATAAGTTGGTTTTTCTATGGAGGGAATAATTAATTTATGGGCTCTGTTGATTGTTAGTGTGACGACTCATTACAAAAACTTATTAAAATTGCTATTGAGGTGAAAATTGTGGAGCTTAAGTTATGTTGATAATCAAGGAAGATTAATTATTGAGGATCAATTACTCTGTAGAATCGATATTTGAAGAACGGATAAAGGTACACACATGTCCATCCACTTTTAAACTTGAAATTTGTATTTCATATGATTATGTGTATTTCACGAGATGAGATTGATCTTGTTTTTACATGTTATAAACATGGGTTGTTTAAAGTGTAATTTGTGTATTCACAAGATTTGTTGAATACATATTTATGAGTTTCAACTTTTAAGCCATGAGTAAAGCTAAATTATGACAATTTTAATTGTTGAACTCTTAATTATGGGTTGTGAAAGTTTATGGAATGGGATTTATTGAATTATCATTGTGTAGAAAATCCGAGAGGCACTAGAATCTTCCAAGAATATAAATTCGTGACATGATTATATGAACTTGTTTTCAAACCAAGTTTATAAGACTTTCATAGGTTATGTGGAACGATGTTTTATATGAACATTAATAGGTGTAGCTACGAGTATTTAAGTTTGAATCTTCGATATCTTTACTCAGGTAAGTTGGTTTTACAACGAGATTTCGGATTTATAAACCTGGGGCGTACCCGTTGCAATACTTCAATGAATTGGATTTTGAGATAAATTACAGCGTATTAGCAAGACTACGAGCAACAAAGAAATTTTGGTCAAACGATGTTTGATTTATGATTTTGAATATTACTACGGTTGGCAAAAGTTTTGTGATATGAGTTTTAAACGGAAATTCTAAAAGTGTGAATAACACTATAGTTATGGTTGGAGATTTTGATTATATATAATCATGAACTTTGAGAACTATGAATTTGAATCATGAGAAAATATGAACCTGTGGATTATGAATTAAGTGTTCGGATTTCGTGTATGATGGGGAAAGATATTGCCTACAACAGTTATGAACGCACATCATAATATGTGTGTGATATAAAATGATGGGACATATCATGGGAGTAATTCTTGCAAGCAGTACATAATTGGTTGGGGAGACGTCCCCATGAGTTTAGGGGTGATGGCGGCATTGTCCCATCTCTATTCGTATTCTTTTCCCTGGTTGTTTGGTGATCCCATTTAAGGGGGAAACTAAAAAAAATATGCTTTGATCTCTAAAGTTTTATTTGGAAACTCATATAGTTATTTTTGCACGAGTTTATGTCTGATACGACCTCTTAATGATTTATGAATGGGTTCTCTTCCGATGAAATGGAACAATTACAAAAGGAATTTCTATTTTGAGATATGCTTCTAAGATGTATTTGAATTGATATATAATTATGTAATTTGTTTAGTGGAACTTTTAAAGGAATATGTGTTATGACTTGAGTGTCAAGAAAGTATAATTTTGTGAATTAGAGTATCTATTGGAAAAGAAATATTGACTTTTGTGAATTAGAGTATCATAAACTCTTTTAAATTATTTTTAATTTATTTTTTATAGAGTTTGACTTTGTTATCATCCTTAAAAAGGGGGAAATTATTGACCCTAGGTTTTGAAGATGACATATAACAAAGAAAAACTTAATTGGACTAATATTCTACAAAGTTTTTATGATGATGAAACAAGTTTGACAAGGTCAATGAAGGATTCAAGGAGTATTGCACCTCAGAAGACTTAATGAAGCTGTTGGAAAAAGAGTTCCCAAAAGTCTGTAGTAGAACTTAGGAATATCTGTAAGGAACAAGTGACAAGCTGGAATAAAGAGTTAATCCTAAGATTAGGAACAGAGCAGTATCTAATCAAAGGAATCAACGTTAGTATAGGAGTATATATTTATCGCTGAGAATAAATATGCTTAGAATAAAATCAGTTATTCATATTTATCTTTTGGTTTTGTTTAGAGTTAAAGATTTTAGTTAAAAATGATTTTATCTTTTCTTAAATAAAATTTTATCTTTATCTATTTTGTGATTTATCTCAAGTAATTTGTTATGAAAATAATTCTCAATTTATTAGATCGGATTTTGTTACTTTTTACTTGAGTTGGTTAAAAATCCATTTTATCACAAAAGATATTTTAAATAAAATCAGATTTTGATATTTGAAAAACAAAGTTGCTTTATTCTTGGAAAAGATAAGAAATGAGTTACTTACTGATAAGTAGGGTTTACTCGTGTAAACTCACTCATCTATAAATAACTCATTAACATATTTTCCTAAGTATCACTGACTAGACATTATAAGAGAGCAGGCATTTTTCTAGTGTCACTGCCAATAACTATTCTCATACTTGTTAATGTTCCTAGTCTTGTTGTGAGTTTCACATAGTGTTTATTCATCTATTGTAATTGAGTTTGGGGTTGAGATTTTGAGTGAAATCCTGTTGTAGGCGTATTTTTATTTCGCCTACACGGTGTGAGCGCGTATTAGATTTGACTACCCCACTGTTAAGGTTTTATTGAAAATTATTTTGTATTGAAAGAAGTCGCCAACAATTCTTTTTAGGAAGAATCATAAACCTAATTGGATATGGAAAAACCATAGGGACAAATTATCCAATGTAGATTTCCCCGCCATGACTCCATAGATGGTCAAAATGAACCAAAGATTGAGTTCGGGGGTGAGAGTACGAATATAGTCATAATGAACCACATTCGCCCAAAATTGGCCTCTACTAAATATCGATTCATTACAGATTTTATGCCAAAGAATAATCAAATAATGTTTTATACACCCTAAAAATATTAGTCTAGGTTGGTTCAGGAAACATATAAAAAGACTATATTTTTAGTGACAAGTTATTAGGCAATCAATATTACAGGGAACCTAGTAAGTTGTCCAAATTAATCTGATTAATATTAGAACAGTTCTTTAGGTCTTGTTTAGCAAAAATAACATATGGGTGATAAAAATCATGCAGGACAATCATAATAATATGTATAGAATAATCAGGCAAATATATAATAATGTATTTAAATAAAAATAAGAAAAGAAAATATTACAGGGAGTTAGTATAATATATACAATACTTACAGTCGCAGGGACGAGTTAACAATCTACATCATGAATAGAATGTTAGTAACTTCAAGAAATATAATAAAGATAAAGAAATAAAGAAATAAAATAAAGGTTGTTAATTTAGTTGACCCTCAGAAATTATACCACCGTCCGGGGTCGTTGATTTGTACGGATCTTGGAAAATTGAATTGTTGAATAAGTCTTAAAAAAGAATTGGGTCTTGCGTTGTATGTATGGTGTTGTATCACGTATGCGTCGAGTATTAGTTAAAAAAATATTGATTTGTTTGATGTTGCCGTATGTGATGATGAGGAGTAAGGGTATGATGTGTCGAAGGTATTATATCACATGAATCAGGTAGACAATGTTGGGAAAGTGGCGTTGACTTAGCTATGGGAAATAATCAAGATGAGTTTATGAGTGAAGGATGATATATGAAGGATCAGGTAGGTTAGAGGAGTTTTGTTAGGCGGTGGATTAGTGTGATGGAATATGACGTATGATGATTTTGGTGAGTTGTGCCGTATGAGATATTTGTGAGATTAGGCGGTGAGTTGTGTAGGTGTCGAGAGATTAGTTTTGTAGAAGTTCAGTAATTTGTCGAGTGATTATAGTGAGGAGATGAGAGAATCATTATATAGGTTTAGGTAGTTGGGATGCAATAGGTTTTCAAAAACTAGTAGATCTCTAAAAGATTTTTATTTAAAAAGATTTTAGAAAATAGTTAGTGAAAGATATTTGAAAACAATTGGGAGAAATATTATTTTTTATAAAAGATATTTTTATTAATAAAACTAATTAATAAAATTAATTAATTCTATTAATTAAATTAGGCTAGAAAATGGGTTTTATAAAATTGGGCTTTCATAAAAACTATTTTTAAAAGGTTTTCGAAGATGGGCTTTTTCTTTAAAAGAGTTAGAAATTGGTTTTGGGCTTAAAACATTTTATTTTAGACTCATTCTTTATTTTTTCCTCGATCCGGACCAATTGGAGCGGGGTATTGGTCATCATAGGGTACTAAATAGGGAGACACGATTATGTGTCTACAGAAGCCCCCAGTTTGACTGAGGTTCAGGGAACCGAAAGTCAAAGTATACGGTGTCGGGACGGAGAACGATTCTAAACGCTCTGCAGTTTAGAACTGATCTATTTACGCCGGTCTCTGCAAAACAAAGTTAGTATGCAGGATAATAACTACAAGCAATCTGATTACCTGCAGAAGAAGATGTTAGCAGATAGGTGCAAACAACTCATATAAGGCACATAATGATGCAAAGATGCAAACTTAGACTCTCTAAGAATGCATGAGACGCTATGCAAGGATTAAGGTTATGCAAAGCTAAGGAAGATTACACGTCATGCAAGGTCAGGGTTATGCAAGACTAAGATGTATGAAATGCAATGCAAGGTCAGGGTTTTGCAAAGCTGCAATGCAAGGTCAGGATTTTGCAAGGCTAGAAGATGTATATAATGATAGAATGATCAGAATGATTGGAAATAGATTGAATGATTTTCGAAAATCGTTTTTAGTAAACAATCGGGGTTCGTAAACGAGGTCTGCGGATTACAACTTATCGGGAGTTTGATTTGAATTAGAGGAACCACCACACATAGGAAGCCCCCACTTTGGGTGAGCTTGCCTTGAATTAGGCATTATGAGCCTTGATTGAAATGTACTTGATCTGATATTGCAATGTAGTTGCTATGATATTAGAATGTAGTTTCTATGTCTTGATCTGGCTCTTTCTTTTTGAATCTTTTCTTTTTGTCCTGTGCGTTTTTGCTTTTTTCATTTTTTTGCACTTTGAATTTTTTTCACTATTTTATTTTGCCTGGCATTGATTTTTTTGTAGTGAGGCTTGCACACAAGTTTGGTTTAGGGTATTGGAAGGCTTGAAGGATATCTGTGGAGCTTTGATGTTGAAGGGATTTTGTTTTTCTTTGGTTGTATGAGGATGACTTATGAAAGGTAATGGAAGGGAGAGGGGAATAATTCCTGATCCAAAGTATGCCCTCTTTTTTTATTTTTCTCTTTTTTTTTTAGATCTATTTTTATTATTGTTAGTCAAGTTCATTTAGGTGATTTGAGTTTCATCATTGAGTTAGAAGCATAAATAAAATGGTGGAAGGCCAATGAAAATGAAAATGAAATTCTTTTATTAATCTCTATTATATATGTGAAGAGGGGTAGGACACCAAAATATCAAAAGTCCTATTTTACCCCCAACTAATTAAGTAAATTACATCCAATAGAATAAGAGAAAGGAATAAAAAAGGAAAACCAAAAAAAAAGAAAAAAAAAGAAGAAGAGAAACATAGATTTTTCAAATCAAAACTTCTCCACTTATCTGAGGTAACTGTCAAAACAAAAAATAACAAAAAAAAAAAGCACAACCAATAAAAACGTATAATTTAAAAATCAAAAGTAATAAAAAGGAAGTTTGTAACTTCAATTTCATCAGTCATATGCTTTCTCTATTCTCTCTCATATTCTTTCTGTTGTCTTTTTTGTTTCTCTTTTCTCTCTCACTGTAAAATATAGCAGAAGAATTACCCATTTGTCATTGCCTTCTTCTGATACTTCTCCTTTTTTCTCTTGCAGTGTAAATTTTGAAAAGAAGATTACAAATGAGGAGGAGCAAAAATCAACCCACAACTCACAATACCCAAAAAATGTGGATTTTGAATTGTGGGTATCTCTTAATTTCTTCCATTTTTTACCAGTAAATTTTATGAGAACCAGGCAAAGCAGAATCATCTCTTCCATTTTGGATTAACACGACGACGACGAGGGTCTTTAACAACAATCGAAGATCACACAAAACCACTTAAGAAAGGTAATATTTTGTTTTGCATAATTTATTAATAGTGAGAATTCCAATTGGAGTTCAATGCGCAAGAGAGTAGTGCGAAGGAAAAGAGAGAAATAACCAAGGCATTTCAAAGCAATAGAATTGTTGCTGAGATTTTATTTCTTTAATCGATGGAAAGTTGATGTTTTAATCATGTGTATATTCCAAGTCGTTGTTTTCTTAAGGTTTCAATATTAATCTTGAGAATTGTAAATCTATCTTTTTAATATGCTTTTTCTTTTACACTATACAAAGTTTGCAATTTTCCCACCCAAGGAAAACGATTCTGCTGTTAGTTGGTGAGTTTTTCTTTTGATTTTGAATTGTGGGTATCTCTTAATTTGTCCCATTTTTTACCAGTAAATTTTCTGAGGACCGCAAAGGAAAAGGTGAGAAACATATTTACAAATTTTAATGTAATTGCAACTCATTTGTGTTCTTTAATTTTGTTATGTCAAAGATTGTTGAAAATCTCCGACCAAAATTCACCAAAACTCAGGTAATCTATTCATATAATGCTTTGTTCTTTAAAATATTTAACATTGGTATCGTACATATATTTGTTATAATAATTAATAGAGATGAGTGTGTTTTTAACACAGTGTAATCAAATCAAGAGGAGCAAAAATCAACCCAAGAGGAGTGACAAGGAAATCACATTCAAAGAGGTAATACATGAATCCTTGCCTAATCCAAATTACTCAAATCTAAATGAAGTTGGTTTGATAAATACTTGAATTTTTTTTCCTACTAATCCAAATTACGCAACTTATTGTCTCTTAATTGAAAATATAACATATTTGACTGTGATTCCCTACATCAAACGCAAGAAGAAATGTTTGATAATAATTCGCTTCACAAGACCCCCAAAAAATGTGGATTCAATTATCTCTTGAGATATCACAACACATCAAACCAACGCACACAAATTACACAAAAAAGCTAAAAAGAAAACTAAATAACAATTTTTTGGTATTTTCGCATGCAAAAAGAAAATACAAAGGTTTCAAACTCACCCCTATCTCTATGTCGTTCCCGCGTTCTTTAAAGCTTTGATTTTTTTTCTTTCTTACCTTCTTTCTTTACCTTCAATTCAAAAATTTCAATTATAATTAGGGATGGGAATTTAGAGAGTGTACACGGGGAGGAGGGAGGAGGAGGCTGACTGGAGGAGAGGGGCGAATATTTAGAGAGAGAGAGAGGGGGATGGTGGTGGTAGACGGAAGGAGAGGGGTAGAGGTTGAGAACCAGTCTTTTCGAACTTTTTTTTTTCTTTTTAACTTGGAAAAGAAATTCACACTACAAGCTTCCCATTGGAGACTAACATCAGTACATCACCCTCTTTACTTATCAGGTTGTAGCTATGAATGATTATGCAAGATGAACATCACATGGTTTAAGAAGAGCAAGTGGAAGTGTGGATGTGGATCAACTACAAGAATACAACTAGAGGAACAAATATATTACTAAATGCATTTATCTTATTAATTTGTTAAGTTATGATGTTACTCGATAAGTTTCGGTAATTAAGTAACAAAATTATTGATAAATCAATAATGGTGTGGCCAAAAAAAATCATGCGTATGTATTTTAAAATTTTATATTCAATGTTTTTCTATACTTTGGTGTTATATTGTTGTATTGTTGCGATGTTTGCTAAATATGTATACGATGTCATATTTTACATCACGGGGTTTTATGATCAAATTTAACTTCGTATTAGGCTTCAAGATGTAGACATTATACTAAAAGTTTATATTCTTTTACATTGCTATGCGCTCATAGATTTGTCATATACATAACACTTAATTACTTAGTTTGTGAACAAATTGAGCTTCCTATTTGGCTTTGAGATATATTCATTTAACTAGCAGTTTATTATCTCAAACTATTGCTTGAAGTAATTACGCACTATCTATATCAACAATCATTTTAGGTTATTAGATATAATTACTCAATTAATTAAGTTTTTTATATACTTTCGCACGCATCGCGTGCTTATAAGGCTAGTTAGAAATAAATAGAACAAGGCTCATTATAAATAAAAACCTAAATGACATAGACTTGACAGGAAGGAAATGAAGGAGCTAGGGGAGGGACTCTCCGACTCAACCTAGAAAACTAGCGTTAAATGACTATGCCCCGTCGTTGTTTAGGTGCTACCCAAGGGGTTGTTGTTGTTGCTGACTTTTGCTGCAGGTGGAATTGGCAATCTACCGTCTTCAACCATATCCTGCAGGTGATTCTTTAAGGTCCAACACGCAGATGTTGGGTGTCCATTCCCTTGGTGGTACTTGCAGTAGGCATTTGGATCCCACCTCTTGGATCTATTTTCGGGAGCAGGATCTGGAGTGGGGCCAATAGGCTGAAGTGCTCCCTTTGCATGAAGTCTAGTGAATGCTTCTTCTAAGGGCATGCCTAATGGTGTAAATGTTCTTTGAGGCTTTTGATAGCCTCTCTTTTCAGCAGCTATGACATTGACCTCATTGCTTTTGGAGCTAGAAGGGCCATTGCTACTCTTCTTGAAAGAGTTGTTGTTGTTGTAAGCCTTATTCTTATTGGCTTGTATCTCCTCCTCAACCAGCATGCCTACTTTATAGAGCTTCGTGAAAGACTCTATAGATTGGAACTTGATATGATCCCCATACTTCGGCTGCAGGTTACAGATCACCAGTCGGACTTGATCCTCCTGAGATGGCCTGTTAATAATTTGTGCAGCTTTATCCCTCCATCTGTTGAGGAAGGTGACGAAGTCTTCGTTGGAGTTTTGTTTAGTTAACTCCAACTCACGAAGGCCAATGGGAAGCTGAGTATTATAGATGTATTGTTTATGGAACTCTTCTCTGATGTAGTGTAACATCTCCGATATTTTAAAAGATAAATTTCTAAAATATGCTTAATTTAATGAACATTAGACAGTAGCGGAAATACTGTCTATCGGAGTATTACTTTCTAACCATAATAAAAGGTTGTCTAATTATCATAACTAAAGGTTAATTCTCCAAATATTATCCAAAGTGAGGTTATAAGCCTCTTACAACCCAAGTCATCAAAATGACGAAATTCCGAATGTCATAAAGTAGATGATGATAACAAAAGATCGAAATTCCTATCTCTCACTCTAGCCCGTTAACCACCCGAATCATTAGCTTTCTTCACCTGCAAAATATATATATAGGGGTCCACAGTCAGTGGGGAGCAACTAGCAGTCCTCCCAGGTTAAACAAGATCAAATAAGCTAATTATGGAAATCAACATCGATTATAGTAACCACAAAGCATCATAAACATCCACAACATCGCCAATAATCATAATTCTTCGTTAAAATAATAATATACTCAAAATAATCATTTATATCAAAATAGACTCAATTTCCAAATCCAAATACCTCTCACAAATAATCATTCAACACAACATCACAACAATCGGCGTCGAGGGGAGGCGAACGCAAGTGGATAGATGTACACCCGGCTCGAGCATACAACCACCCACGGTTCCTACATGATAGAAGTATTAGGACACGCACACCCGGCTCGGCATACGATATCCTATGTCTAAGAAATGGCCATAACTCCCGTGCTAGTTTCAACGCACCCGGCTCGGTGCGTCGTACCCGGCTCAAGTACAACCTAACACCGGACGACGACTAATATCAAAGCGGACTTACGTACCCAGCTCAGCACGTAAGTTAACTCTATGTACCCAGCTCAGCACAAGAGTGACAGTTCATACCAAGGGACCCAGCTCAGCCCCATAGGATTTCTCTTCCTCAATAAAACAAACCAATGTACCCAGCTCAGTACAAAGGTAATGACTCAATAAAATATCATTTCATAATATCTCTATGTACCCAGCTCAGTACAAGAGTAAACACCATCTCAAAACATCTCTTTGCACCCAGCTCAGTGCAAAGTAAAAATATCTCAATACAACACTTTGTACCCAACACATTACAAAGTAAAAATCATCTCAACAGCACTTTGTACCCATCACGGTACAAAGTAAAAATTAATTCAACAATAAGATCGTAACATAATTAAAGTAGTAGTAAACATGAGATTGTTAACAACATCATTTTTAGAACAATCTCAAATCATTTTCTTTAGTATAAAAATGAAGTTTTATAATCATCACAAAAACTTGTCAAATCGACATAAAAGTTGATGGAATCACCCAATTCAACTTAATACCAACTCAAACAATATTTTAATCCAAAAATACACAAACTTGTCAAATTGACATAAAAGTTGATGGAATCACCCAATCCAACTTAATATCAACTTAATCAATAATTTAATCCAAAATACGTACTTGTCAAATTGACATACAAGTTGATGGAATCACCCAATCTAACTTAATATCAACTTAATCAATAATTTAATCAAAAATGCATACACTTGTCAAATTAACATACAAGTTGATGGAATCACCCAATTCAACTTTAATATCAACATAAACAATATTTTAATCCAAAATACACAAATTTGTTAAATTAACATAAAAGTTGTTGGAATCACCCAATTCAACTTAATATCAACTTATTCAATAATTTAATCCAAAAATACATACACTTGTCAAATTGACATACAAGTTGATGGAATCACCCAATTCAACTTAATATCAACATAAATAATATTTTAATCCAAAATACACAAACTTGTCAAATTGACATAAAAGTTGATGGAATCACACAATCCAACTTAATATCAACTTAATCAATAATTTAATCAAAAATACATACACTTGTCAAATTGACATACAAGTTGATGGAATCATCCAATTCAACTTATATCAATATAAATAATATTTTAATCCAAAATACACAAACTTGTTAAATTAACATAAAAGTTGTTGGAATCACCCAATTCATCTTAATATCAACTTAAACAATATTTGGTTTGAAATTATTCATTTGTCAAAGGGATACAAAAGTCATAATTAAACTCATTGTAATTTATTTATAAATTCTTAAATTACACGTAATAATAATTAAATCTGAAACAACAAGTTTGATTAAATTCTTTTTAGTAAAACAAACTTTATAAATTAACTAACATTAATAAACAATCAAAATTTAGTTAAAAGTTGTTGTAATTATTCTGAAAATACATTACTAGTTTCAGTAATTAGGTTTTCATTATACAATAATTTCGAATTTAAATCACTAAAATAAATTAATAATAATCCAAAATTAATATTAGTGATATTAGTCACGAAATACCTTAATATTAATAAACTTTTAACAAGTTCATTTTGTTTCAAAAAGATAAATTTTAAATTAATAGATTTTTGAATTAAACAATTTACTAATAAAAAAAATAACAATTTGACAAATTCATACAATAATTTAAATAGGTTAATAACGACCATAAAATAAGGATTTAAATATAAAATGAAATATCTTAAATAATTTTCGTGAGTATAAAAATAAATTTCGAAATTTAAACATATTCTAAAACACTAAAATACTATCGGATATAATTACACAATTTACAAAATAATTTTCCAAAATTCAAATTAAATCACACCAACAAGTTAATAACATGTATGAGTTCATAAACATACTAAATATATCATTTTATCAAGATTTATACATATAAAATCAGTAAATATATATTATACACTTAAATACACATATGTAAATCGAAAATCATAATTAACAATTAAATTCACATAAATCCGAAAATTCATATATAATTCACGTAAATTCACATAATCTATATCAAATATTATTATAACTATTTCTACTATAATGTATATTAATTAACTATAATTAACTTATTTAATCAAAATTAAACTAGGATTAAAGCTAGTTACCTTAATTTCAGTGGAAAATAGAATGGAGATGATAAGAGAACACGAGCTAAGATCCTTCCTCTTCCACAAGCTCTAAACTAAATGTATCACCTTCTAAAAATATTCAAGGAAGAAAATAGGTGTTAGAATTTGGAGTAGAAATTAATAGAAGAAATTAGGAATTTAATTAAAAACAACTTGAAAATGCTATAAATAATTTTCTAAAGCTCAAAAATTGCTCAAAATTTTTATGGAGTACGAAAATGACATATAAAGTAAGGGAGAAGCTTACTCTTCAGTTTTAGGATGAAAAAAAACTTGGGTAAAAATTATTTGCTCCAATACTTTAAGTAAATAAGGAAAAAAAATGTCAAGAAGTCAAGGTAGTTGGAAGATGGAGTAATTGGGTTGGAAATGGGGTGAAAATGCTTGGAAGCTTCCTCCAACATCAGAATTTACTTCCCATAAAAATTTCAAGACTTTTGGACCAAGTTTAATAATTTTAAAGATTAAAACCTTAAAGTTAGTCAAATAGTCAAATATGCTTATAAATGCCTTTGAAAATCCGAAAATGAGTTAACACTATGACAAACTGATTTTAATAAATTTGAAATGAGTTTTAAAATTTATAAATTAATTAATTAAAATTATTTTTACCGATTTCCTAATTTTTCTCCAAAACCGATTTTAAATTCAAATAAAATTTGAATATTGAAAATAAATTTGACAAAAATTATTTAAACCTTAGGAAAATAAATCCAACATGTTTATGAAATAAAAAATATAATTTTTATGAATTTTCAAATCAAGATGAAAATTTTATTGATTAAAACAGTGAAACGTTAACGGAGTTAATTAAACACTATGAAATAAACGCGAAAAATTCGGAGTGAAATTTTGAGGTGTTACAATCACTCCCCCTTAAGAAAGTTTCGTCCTCGAAACTTAGAAACAAGGCTAAGCACCTGAGGTAAACAACTCGGGATATTTTTGCTTCATCGATTCTTCAGTCTCCCAAGTGGCCTCTTCGAACTTTTGATTTCTCCAAAGCACTTTTACCAACGGGACCACCTTTCTTCTCAAGACTCGGTTCTGACGGTCAAGAATATGGATAGGTCGCTCTTCATAAGTCAAGTCCCGATCAACAATGATTGACTCAACGGGGATTACATGGGAAGGATCACTACGATACTTCCGCAATTGCGATACATGGAATACGTCATGAACCTTTGACATATCAGGCGGTAAGGCCAATCGGTAGGCAACTTCCCCGATCCTTTCAAGGATCTCGTAGGGACCTATATATTTTGGGCTTAACTTACCCTTCTTCCCAAACCGCATCACACCCTTCATCGGAGACACCTTCAATAGCACCTTATCCCCAACTTCAAATTCAATGGCTTTTCGACGAAGGTCAGCATATGATTTTTTTCTATCTTGAGCAGCTTTCATTTTAGCTTGGATGACTTTAACCTGCTCCACGGTATCCTGAATCAAATCTGCCCCTAAAACCAAAGAGTCACTAATATCGCTCCAACAAGTAGGGCTACGACATTTCCTCCCATATAAAGCCTCATATGGAGCCATTTGGATACTAGCATGATAGCTATTATTGTACGAAAACTCCACTAAGCTCAAAGATTTCACCCAAGACTGCTGGAATTCTAAAGCACATGCTCGGAGCATATCCTCAAGAGTCTGGATGGTTACCACCAAACACATATTTAGCACACAAGTAAACACATAGCACAAAAGTCATATAAATTTGAGAGAAAATATTTCCCAAGGCCATATTGGATTTCTTCCTACCCAAGTAACTCACTCTAAATCACTCGTCTTGAAGCCTAAGCTAAGCAAAAACCTAGGTTTCAAAACTACAAATTTCACGGGGAACTTGTAGCAACTCTAGAGAGAGTTTTTGGAACGTTTTGCTCTGATACCAACTGTAACATCTCCGATATTTTAAAAGATAAATTTCTAAAATATGCTTAATTTAATGAACATTAGACAGTAGCGGAAATACTGTCTATCGGAGTATTACTTTCTAACCATAATAAAAGGTTGTCTAATTATCATAACTAAAGGTTAATTCTCCAAATATTATCCAAAGTGAGGTTATAAGCCTCTTACAACCCAAGTCATCAAAATCACGAAATTCCGAATGTCATAAAGTAGATGATGATAACAAAAGATCGAAATTCCTATCTCTCACTCTAGCCCGTTAACCACCCGAATCATTAGCTTTCTTCACCTGCAAAATATATATATAGGGGTCCACAGTCAGTGGGGAGCAACTAGCAGTCCTCCCAGGTTAAACAAGATCAAATAAGCTAATTATGGAAATCAACATCGATTATAGTAACCACAAAGCATCATAAACATCCACAACATCGCCAATAATCATAATTCTTCGTTAAAATAATAATATACTCAAAATAATCATTTATATCAAAATAGACTCAATTTCCAAATCCAAATACCTCTCACAAATAATCATTCAACACAACATCACAACAATCAGCGTCGAGGGGAGAACTGAACGCAAGTGGATAGATGTACACCCAGCTCAGCATACAACCACCCACGGTTCCTACATGATAGAAGTATTAGGACACGCACACCCAGCTCAGCATACGATATCCTATGTCTAAGAAATGGCCATAACTCCCAGTGCTAGTTTCAACGCACCCAGCTCAGTG
This sequence comes from Beta corolliflora, assembly GCA_947648045.1. Taxonomy (NCBI): domain Eukaryota; kingdom Viridiplantae; phylum Streptophyta; class Magnoliopsida; order Caryophyllales; family Amaranthaceae; genus Beta; species Beta corolliflora. The sequence continues at coordinate 651,360 of CANSZD010003166.1, read as the reverse complement.
CGTCGTACCCAGCTCAGTACAACCTAACACTGGACGACGACTAATATCAAAGCGGACTTACGTACCCAGCTCAGCACGTAAGTTAACTCTATGTACCCAGCTCAGCACAAGAGTGACAGTTCATACCAAGGGACCCAGCTCAGTCCCATAGGATTTCTCTTCCTCAATAAAACAAACCAATGTACCCAGCTCAGTACAAAGGTAATGACTCAATAAAATATCATTTCATAATATCTCTATGTACCCAGCTCAGTACAAGAGTAAACACCATCTCAAAACATCTCTTTGCACCCAGCTCAGTGCAAAGTAAAAATATCTCAATACAACACTTTGTACCCAACACATTACAAAGTAAAAATCATCTCAACAGCACTTTGTACCCATCACAGTACAAAGTAAAAATTAATTCAACAATAAGATCGTAACATAATTAAAGTAGTAGTAAACATGAGATTGTTAACAACATCATTTTTAGAACAATCTCAAATCATTTTCTTTAGTATAAAAATGAAGTTTTATAATCATCACAAAAACTTGTCAAATCGACATAAAAGTTGATGGAATCACCCAATTCAACTTAATACCAACTCAAACAATATTTTAATCCAAAAATACACAAACTTGTCAAATTGACATAAAAGTTGATGGAATCACCCAATCCAACTTAATATCAACTTAATCAATAATTTAATCCAAAATACGTACTTGTCAAATTGACATACAAGTTGATGGAATCACCCAATCTAACTTAATATCAACTTAATCAATAATTTAATCAAAAATGCATACACTTGTCAAATTAACATACAAGTTGATGGAATCACCCAATTCAACTTTAATATCAACATAAACAATATTTTAATCCAAAATACACAAATTTGTTAAATTAACATAAAAGTTGTTGGAATCACCCAATTCAACTTAATATCAACTTATTCAATAATTTAATCCAAAAATACATACACTTGTCAAATTGACATACAAGTTGATGGAATCACCCAATTCAACTTAATATCAACATAAATAATATTTTAATCCAAAATACACAAACTTGTCAAATTGACATAAAAGTTGATGGAATCACACAATCCAACTTAATATCAACTTAATCAATAATTTAATCAAAAATACATACACTTGTCAAATTGACATACAAGTTGATGGAATCATCCAATTCAACTTATATCAATATAAATAATATTTTAATCCAAAATACACAAACTTGTTAAATTAACATAAAAGTTGTTGGAATCACCCAATTCATCTTAATATCAACTTAAACAATATTTGGTTTGAAATTATTCATTTGTCAAAGGGATACAAAAGTCATAATTAAACTCATTGTAATTTATTTATAAATTCTTAAATTACACGTAATAATAATTAAATCGAAACAACAAGTTTGATTAAATTCTTTTTAGTAAAACAAACTTTATAAATTAACTAACATTAATAAACAATCAAAATTTAGTTAAAAGTTGTTGTAATTATTCTGAAAATACATTACTAGTTTCAGTAATTAGGTTTTCATTATACAATAATTTCGAATTTAAATCACTAAAATAAATTAATAATAATCCAAAATTAATATTAGTGATATTAGTCACGAAATACCTTAATATTAATAAACTTTTAACAAGTTCATTTTGTTTCAAAAAGATAAATTTTAAATTAATAGATTTTTGAATTAAACAATTTACTAATAAAAAAAATAACAATTTGACAAATTCATACAATAATTTAAATAGGTTAATAACGACCATAAAATAAGGATTTAAATATAAAATGAAATATCTTAAATAATTTTCGTGAGTATAAAAATAAATTTCGAAATTTAAACATATTCTAAAACACTAAAATACTATCGGATATAATTACACAATTTACAAAATAATTTTCCAAAATTCAAATTAAATCACACCAACAAGTTAATAACATGTATGAGTTCATAAACATACTAAATATATCATTTTATCAAGATTTATACATATAAAATCAGTAAATATATATTATACACTTAAATACACATATGTAAATCGAAAATCATAATTAACAATTAAATTCACATAAATCCGAAAATTCATATATAATTCACGTAAATTCACATAATCTATATCAAATATTATTATAACTATTTCTACTATAATGTATATTAATTAACTATAATTAACTTATTTAATCAAAATTAAACTAGGATTAAAGCTAGTTACCTTAATTTCAGTGGAAAATAGAATGGAGATGATAAGAGAACACGAGCTAAGATCCTTCCTCTTCCACAAGCTCTAAACTAAATGTATCACCTTCTAAAAATATTCAAGGAAGAAAATAGGTGTTAGAATTTGGAGTAGAAATTAATAGAAGAAATTAGGAATTTAATTAAAAACAACTTGAAAATGCTATAAATAATTTTCTAAAGCTCAAAAATTGCTCAAAATTTTTATGGAGTACGAAAATGACATATAAAGTAAGGGAGAAGCTTACTCTTCAGTTTTAGGATGAAAAAAAACTTGGGTAAAAATTATTTGCTCCAATACTTTAAGTAAATAAGGAAAAAAAATGTCAAGAAGTCAAGGTAGTTGGAAGATGGAGTAATTGGGTTGGAAATGGGGTGAAAATGCTTGGAAGCTTCCTCCAACATCAGAATTTACTTCCCATAAAAATTTCAAGACTTTTGGACCAAGTTTAATAATTTTAAAGATTAAAACCTTAAAGTTAGTCAAATAGTCAAATATGCTTATAAATGCCTTTGAAAATCCGAAAATGAGTTAACACTATGACAAACTGATTTTAATAAATTTGAAATGAGTTTTAAAATTTATAAATTAATTAATTAAAATTATTTTTACCGATTTCCTAATTTTTCTCCAAAACCGATTTTAAATTCAAATAAAATTTGAATATTGAAAATAAATTTGACAAAAATTATTTAAACCTTAGGAAAATAAATCCAACATGTTTATGAAATAAAAAATATAATTTTTATGAATTTTCAAATCAAGATGAAAATTTTATTGATTAAAACAGTGAAACGTTAACGGAGTTAATTAAACACTATGAAATAAACGCGAAAAATTCGGAGTGAAATTTTGAGGTGTTACATGTAGTCCCAGTCATTCAGCTTTGCCTTATTCAGTGACCTGAACCACTTGGATGGATGTGCATCCAAGGTTAAAGGAAAGACATAAGCAAACAGGTCCTTGCTCATGCCCTTGAGAGCCATAGAGATGGAAAACGCTCTCAAGTGGTCATCTGGGTCTTTAACCCCCTTGAATTTTGGGAGGTCACCCAATGTTACCTTTATAGGGAGTTTGTCCCTCAGTTCAGGATCAATGATGTCATGGCCATGAGCCTGACCCTCAAGCGCAGGAATTGACTGGATCAATTGCTCGAGTTTTTCAAATCGCAAATCTGTGTTGGTTTTGAATGGTGGTGGAGTGTCGCCTTGCTCGTCCTCTTCAGTGAACTTCTCCCTTAGTGCCTTAATCTCTTTGTCTTGTTCCTCAAGACGAGAGTTCATCAGTGTAAGTTGAGCCATGATGGCACTAAGCTGTTCATTAGTGTCTCCCATTCCGGATGATGATTCAGAAGAGTCGGAGGATTCGTCTGAAAAAGTTAGGATGCGCTTGATGATTCTAGGAGTAGGTTGACCTTGCTGCCTCTCTGATGGACGTTCCCAAGTTATAATCTCACGACCTGTCCTGAACAGAAATCGAATGGACCTCGTAAATTATAAGGAAAAATATTTTCGAAATGAGAAAATGAGATGAGAAATGGAAATGGAAATGGGGAAATGAAAATAGAAAATGAAAATGGAAAATGATTTTGAAATGGAAATGGAAATGGTTATAGGTTTTGGATTAGTATAGACTTGACCATGATAGAGACATGGGCCTAACTATATGCAAATGCACACATGGACTGGACTGGACTACGCAAGCAGACTGGACTCTACGATTGAGTTTAGGAGAGACTAGACTTTGAACTTACGGGTGAGCAAGCAAGCTAGACTTTAAGGAAGGTTTGACAATAAGGGAGACTAGACTCTTAACTTAAGGCAAGCAGGCTAGGCACCTAGACTTTGAACTTACGGGCCGGGTGAGCAAGCAGGCTAGACAACTAGACTTCGGAACTTACATTAGACTAAGCAGGCTAGACTCAAAAATTGCCTATGGACTTATGGGATGCTAGACTTTGAACTAACGGGTGAGCAAGCAAGCTAGACAACTAGGAAGGCCAAACTCTCTTAACTAGAGGCAAGCAGGCTAGGCAACTAGACTTTGAACTTACGGGTGAGCAAGCAAGCTAGACAACTAGACTTCGAAACTTACATTAAACTAAGCAGGCTAGACTCAAAAATTGCCTATGGACTTAAGGAATGCTAGACCTTGAACTTACGGGTGAGCAAGCAGGCTAGACACAACAATTGCCTATAGACTTAAGGAATGCTAGACCTTGAACTTACGGGTGAGCAAGCATACTAGACTTTAAGGGATGAACTTTTATAGTCCTAAGACTGGATTTTTATAGTCCGAAGACTGACTAGGGCCTACATGGAGATGCAAACTAGACCTAGGATATGAATTGGGCCTAAATGGACCAAAGATTTAGATTGGACTAGACTTAGACTTAGATTGGAATTGATTAAGAATAGACTTGGATTAGACTTCAACATAAAGATGCAGATGGGCCTAGATTTTGAAATGAACTAGACTTATATGGGCCTAAGATCGACTCAATGCTAGCGGGCCTAATATGAATGCATGGACTCGAATTAGATGGACCTTATATGAATGCAAAATGGACTCTAATGCATATGGGCCTAGAATGAATGCAAGTGAATTGGGTTAATTGGATTGGATCGGATTGGATTGGATTGAATTTAAGGTGTTTAGAATAGGTTTGGAATTTTTGAAATTCGTTTTTGAAAGGAACTCCTTGTTTTATTTTTTGTTAGGAAAAGATGATGGATTGATTTGAAAAATATTTTTTTTTTTAAATGTCGTGATATAATGATGATTAGTACATGTTTTCGAAAAAGGTAGAATAGAATAGGATGCATGATTGATTTTGAAAAGATGTAAGTTTTTGAAATTGATGAATATGGAAAGGTAGAATTGACAGGGATAGCAGGGATGAAATGGGAAGAGGTAGACATGCATGACAACTCTAGCTCTACAATGACCCTCTCGATGCATTTTTTTTTTAGACGGACTTGACCTTGCATGCAAAGACTGAATTTTTTTGGAATATGATACGATGAGACCTCTAATTAGACCAAACTACGCGAATGCAGACAGACAGACGCACATAGGACTGAACGTAGGATCGATAATTACGACGGCTAAATTGACGAAAAGCGTGCGATGCACCAACTGCGTGTCGCGCAGCATTGCTGCGCGCGGCGCACAGCAGTGCGTCTGACGCGGGAGTGGTGCGCCAGGCGCAACTTAATGCGCTTGGCGCACTATTCCCCAACACGTTTTTCGGGGATTTAGGCGACGAATTGGCCGATTGACGAATTTTTCTTGTTTTTAGACGCGGTTTTAGGAACGACGCATAATAATGACGATTTGACAGAACAATAGCAGGCAAGAATTACAATCACAGGCAAATGTCATATAACATGGATGCAAAAGTTCCAACCTAAAGTCCAGTTCTATGTTTGAAACTATTGGTCAGGTTTAAGTTCAGTCTGAAAAGGGTCCATGACTAAGAGATTGATCCCACGCTTCGTACCCCTGCTTAAAGAGGTGGCCACGTGTAAGACGCACTCCAGTCTTAAGTCAGGAACAAGAGAATAATGCCATGGTTGGGTAGGTTTGCTTATTAATAAGATTTAACACTATCGCTCATGAAGCTTTTTGGAAGGACAAAGCGCAAACCCCCCCGGGTGACCTCACACATAGAACATGTGCTAATGAGGCAAGGTAGATTGTCCTTATGGCGGCTGAACAATAGCCATGCATATGCAAAACTGTATATTATTCAAAGGCATAAAAATAAGAATGAATCGTATTTTTCAAGTTTCACCCACTCATTTAAAAAAAATTAATTTTTTAAAAATCCTCCCCAGTGAAGTCGTCAAATTGTAGGCGTGTTTTTATTTCGCCTACGCGGTGTGAGCGCGTATTAGATTTGACTACCCCACTGTTAAGGTTTTATTGCAAATTATTTTGTATTGAAAGAAGTCGCCAACAATTCTTTTTAGGAAGAATCATAAACCTAATTGGATATGGGAAAACCATAGGGATAAATTATCCAATGTAGATTTCCCCGTCATGACTCCATAGATGGTCAAAATGAACCAAAGATTGAGTTCGGGGGTGAGAGTACGAATATAGTCATAATGAACCACATTCGCCCAAAGTTGGCCTCTACTAAATATCGATTCATTACAGATTTTATGCCAAAGAATAATCAAATAATGTTTTATACACCCTAAAAATATTAGTCTAGGTTGGTTCAGGAAACACATAAAAAGACTATATTTTTAGTGACAAGTTATTAGGCAATCAATATTACAGGGAACCTAGCAAGTTGTCCAAATTAATCTGATTAATATTAGAACAATTCTTTATGTCTTGTTTAGCAAAAATAACATGTGGGTGATAAAAATCATGCAGGACAATCATAATAATATGTATAGAATAATCAGGCAGACATATAATTATGTATGAAAATAAATAAAAATAAGAAAAGAAAATATTGCAGGGAGTTAGTATAATATATACAATACTTACAGTCGCAGGGACGAGTTAACAATCTACATCATGAATATAATGTTAGGGATTTTTTGATTTTTACCACCTTTTAAAATCACCATTTTTAAGATAACCACCTTATAAGTTAATTGTTTTAAATAACCACCTTATATGACCTAAATCTCTTTAAATACATACCAATTGGCAGATTTCGTCCAAGAAATCGGTCTTAAATAAGGGTTTAAACCTTAAATACATTCTAGTGAATAAAGGTGGAGGTGATGAAATCGTTCTTAAACCCTTTTTGAGGATGATTTTCTTGACGAAATCTGTTGATTGGTAGGTATTTAAAAGGATTTAGGTCATATAAGGTGGTTATTTAAAACAATTAACTTATAAGGTGGTTATCTTAAAAATGGTGATTTTATAAGGTGGTTAAAGTCAAAAAATCCTAATGTTAGTAACTTCAAGAAATATAATAAAGATAAAGAAATAAAGAAACAAAATAAAGGTTGTTAATTTAGTTGACCCTCAGAAATTATACCACCATCCGGGGTCGTTGATTTGTACGGATCTTGGAAAATTGAATTGTTGAATAAGTCTTGAAAAAGGGTTGGGTCTTGCGTTGTATGTATGGTGTTGTATCATGTATGCGTCGAGTATTAGTTGAAAAAATATTGATTTGTTTGATGTTGCCGTATGTGATGATGAGGAGTAAGGGTATGATGTGTCGAAGGTATTATATCACATGAATCAGGTAGACAATGTTGGGAAAGTGGCGTTGACTTAGCTATGGGAAATAATCAAGATGAGTTTATGAGTGAAGGATGATATATGAAGGATCAGGTAGGTTAGAGGAGTTTTGTTAGGCGGTGGATTAGTGTGATGGAATATGGTGTATGATGATTTTGGTGAGTTGTGCCGTATGAGAGCTTTGTGAGATTAGGCGGTGAGTTGTGTAGGTGTCGAGAGATTAGTTTTGTAGAAGTTCAGTAATTTGCCGAGTGATTATAGTGAGGAGATGAGAGAATCATTATATAGGTTTAGGTAGTTGGGATGCAATAGGTTTTCGAAAACTAGTAGATCTCTAAAAGATTTTATTTAAAAAGATTTTAGAAAATAGTTAGTAAAAGATATTTGAAAACAATTGGAAGAAAGATTATTTTTTATAAAAGATATTTTTATTAATAAAACTAATCAATAAAATTAATTAATTCTATTAATTAAATTGGGCTAGAAAATGGGTTTGATAAAATTGGGCTTTCATAAAAACTATTTTTAAAAGGTTTTCGAAGATGGGCTTTTTTTTAAAAGAGTTAGAAAATGGTTTTGGGCTTAAAACATTTTATTTTAGACTCATTCTTTATTCTTTCCTCGATCCGAACCAATTGGAGCGGGGTATTGGTCATCATAGGGTACTAAATGGGGAGACACGATTATGTGTCTACACCTGTATTAAAGAGAGGACTTTGAGTGAAGTCAAGAGTGAGAGTAACAAGGGTTGAGGGACTGTTGTGGCATTAGTGTTCCTAGTGGAACTAGAGAAGGAACTCTAGAGAAATAGGTTATACTGAGTTGTTGACCTATTATTAATGGATGAGTTTTGGTTAAAATCCCTTGGGGTCGAGGTTTTTACTTCCTATAAGGTCAAGGAAGGTTTTCCTCGTTAATCTCGTCTTTACCTTAGTTTTCTCGTTGTTATTTAAATTCCTCAAAAATTGCTCATTGTTCCCAACAATACAATTCACCCCCCTCTTGTATTGTTCCCATTGAAACAACAATTGGTATCAGAGCTGGTGCTCCAAAATTAAGCGGTTAACACCGACGAGTAAGATTCTGGTTAGGAACAATGTATTCAACTGAAAAGCTGGAAGAAGGGTACTGTACTCAAAGGCCTCCGATGTTTAATGGTAAATTCTATGCCTACTAGAAAAACCGAATGGAAATCTTCATCAAAGCCGAGAATTATTAGGTATGAAGAGTCATTGAAGTTGGAGACTTTGAAGTCACAACTACAAATGACAAAAATGATGTAGTTCCTAAACCTATGTCTGAATTTGATAAAGAAGATTTCATTAAAGTTGAAATGAATGCTCTTGCTGTAAAATTGTTGCATTGTGGTCTTGGACCTCATGAGCACAATCGTGTCAACGCAAATATCAGATCTTTTAGAAGTTACATATGAAGGAACATGTAAAGTAAAAAGATTCAAAATTGATCTTCTAATGAATCAATATGAATTGTTCCAAATGAAACTAAATTAGTGGTATCCATTAAGGTTATGATAATCACTCTAATTAGTGATACCAAATTAGGATTAAGATAAACACTCAAATTAGTTATTAAATAAGGGTTATGGTAATCAATCTAATTAGTGATACCAAATTAGGATTAGGATTTTTTGACTTTAACCACCTTATAAAATCATGTTTTTCAAAATAACCACCTTATATGTTCATTTTTTTAAATAACCACCTTATATGACCTAAATCCTTTTAAATACCTACCAATCAACAGATTTCGTCAAGGAAATCATCCTCAAAAAGGGTTTAAGAACGATTTCATCACCTCCACCTTTATTCACTAGAATGTATTTAAGGTTTAAACCTTTATTTAAGACCAATTTTTGGGACGAAATCTGCCAATTGGTATGTATTTAAAGAGATTTAGGTCACATAAGGTGGTTATTTAAAAAAATTAACTTATAAGATGGTTATCTTAAAAATGGTGATTTTAAAAGGTGGTAAAAATCAAAAAATCCTTAGGATTAAGATAATGATTCCAATTAGTGATTAAACTTTAGGTACGGACGATGCCCCGGGTTATCAATATTTTCATGTTAAAATATTAACATTTAATGTTGCATAGTTTATTGGTTATAACTTTATTATATTAACTTGAGATCACATATTCAGATATTATACAGAGCATGCATGTTTCTAATTTTTTTAATGTATGATGATGAGATAGAACGGAACAACTAAAGGAACAGTGTCACATGACATATAGATTTAGGATTTTACAAGAGGTCTTGAAATGAGATATTTTCTTCAGAATTGAAGTCTTTTGGAATTGATAAGAAATAATCTTATTTCAAGATTATTAATTCATTTTGAGTAAAATGGTCAATTTGAAATGGAATTTTGAGATTATGTGTTTAGCTTAGTGGAATTTGGTCATTTAAAATGAGGCATGTGAAATGACATAAAATTATTTAGGAGATCATAATTACTTATCTAATTATGTCAAATTATATAATTGATCCATTTAAAAATTATGGAAAACAATAAAAAAAATTAAAAATTAATGATGGATCATCATACAATTGAACTTACATACATTTACAATTTTCTCTCTTAATCGAGATTGGGTCATTTCATTCATATACTATGACATATTAGGCCCAACATACAATATTTCGAACATTGGTTGCTCATTTTATTAAAAAAGAATGACTTGTGGAATTAATTATGAAAATCATGTATCTCCATACTTTTTCTATTAATTGAGTGATGTAATAACTATTTATAACAAATTATTACAACATATTCAAAATCTATGATCTATAAAAATCTTCAATATGCATGTTCACTATGATACTCCTTGATCTTCATCTACTTGGATGGGCTTGGAAATTAAAGCTTACTATACAAACTTATGACAAACTAGAGATTACTTAACCCTTTTGATTTAATCTTTATTATGATTAATTTTTTTTTTTTTCGTTTATAATGAAAATGAGTCATTTTAATAGAAAATTAGAACTCAATGATTTTCAATAATCTTTTTCATATGAGGAATTTATTTTTAATGAAATTGAGTTAATCACTTTATTTGAACTTTTCACAATACATTTGTGTTTTGCCACTGACTTGTATATTCAATAACTTTCAAAATAAAGCGTGAAATTGAAAATATGATACATTTATGTATAGGTCTACAAGTATTTAATGTTGTGTCAAAATTTGACAGGTTTTCAGTGATGATTCAAATTATTGTGTTTTTTATACCGAAATCGGTCAAAACAGGACCTTTATTAAACCTTTTGGTTAAAATTCAACTTAAAAATTTACATGAATATTCTAGATAAATTGAAAAACTATAATGAAAATTTCATGACAATTGAACATCATTAAGACCCTTTTTCATTCTATTTCTTGACTGAAGAAAAATCAGTGTTCTTATAGTGATTTTCATGAACGTTTTTGTAAAAATAATATCAAAATGTAAAAAATTCACATGACAATGATTTTTACATGATTAGAAAGCGACTGATGTTTACTTCATAGTTGCTTTTTATTTTATTTTTGACCAAATGAGTTTCAATTCAAGTTAAAACTTTATGAAAAATGATTTTCTGGTGATTAATAACAACTTGATTAAGAAAAATACATTTCCTAAACTAATCACATAATTCCTAAGAGTCTCCCCAATAGAGTTAACTATCTAGGTTGGGAACCCATTGTGACTTCCACATACCCAAATCACTCCAAAGTTCAAAAAGAATGGAAAGAGGAAACAAAAAAAAAAGTTAACAAATGACTAAGAAGATAATAAAGAAATTAAAAGGAACAAGAATTTGCCTTACAAGCTCAATGATGCAATTCCTTTGCAAATGTTTCTATTTTTTATTTTCGTAATTTTTCTAAGTGGTTTTCTAAGTGCACTTAACTACTAACTTAGAACTCTCTTTTTTGTATTTTGATGAACTTCTCTACTTGAACTCTTTACTTCTACTTACTAATTACTCTTCCTTACTCAACTTTTAATAATTTGAAACTTTCTCATTTTTTCTGATGCTCTCTTTTTCTCTTGTATAGTGTTTTTTTTGTGTTGTGTTTAGTGTAGATCAAATGTTTTGTGAAGCTCTTCAAGGGGGGTATTAATAAAGGAAATGGGATGATGAGCTAGGCTTTGAAAGGGGTCGAAAATCATTTTTACCCAAAAATCTGAGTTTTATCCACTTACATCATCTTATTCTCATGGGAAATGTCAATATTCTTATTCTCTTTTGATTTTGTTTTGCTTTTACACTAAGAAAGCAATTTAATTTTTTTCAGCCTTTTATTCACCTCATACATAGCTTAGATTTCCCCTAATTATGAAAAATCATCAAAAAATCTGCATGGGGAAAATCTTAGATCGTTGCATAGGCACTACACCATGCGCAACACGAGAAATCTACCGGAAAAGGCAAATCCTTAGCCCATCTGATCAAACTTACAACAATAAGATTTTGATGATTATTCATTAACCTATGGAAAAATGCATGTAATTGGTTGTTAGAAAGTACCTGATCACCAAGAAAACTGATTTATACCAGTTTTGAGAGAGACAAATAAATTTCTGGCAATTAGGCATGACTTATTTTTCGTTTTTCGAATGATAAACTTATAAGGTTTAACGCAAACTCAACAAATTAATAAAAACGAGCGTGATTTTACGACAAAAGAGATGTTGCTTAACAAAATCCGTTATTTTTATTATTAACTATGATTTTCGAAAGTCTAATCATATGAACAAAAATTCATTACTTTTTTAAAAAAACTGATTAAAGCAAAAACAATAAAAATCTGCCAAAATGAAACTTACGTTCCGAGGCGTATCGTGTGATGGTTTCGTCATTTGTCTCATTGGATTTTTCCTGCTGAGTATTCAAACATCGTATTTTCGTTTTTTCCGAAATTTTCCTTTTATATTATTAATCGTAACAGGGGTTCAAAATTTGGTGTCTACAATGATAAGGAAGACTAGACTTTAAAGTTTATTTAGAATAAGCAGGCTAGACAATAAGGAAGACTAGACTTTGAACTTACATTTAGAATAAGCAGGCTAGACTTAAAAGTGAGTAGACTTTGAACTTTATTAAGAATAAGCAGGCTAGACAATAAGTAAGACTAGCCTTTGAACTTACATTTGGAATAAGTAGGCTAGACTTAGGGGTGACTAGACTTTGAACTTTATTTAGAATAAGCAGGTTAGACAATAAGGAAGACTAGACTTTTAACTTACATTTAGAATAAGCAGGCTAGACTTAAAGGTGACTAGACTTTGAACTTATATTTAAAATAAATAGGCTAGACAATAAGCAAGACTAGACTTTGAACTTACATATATAATAAGCAGGGTAGACTTAAGGGTGACTAGACTTTGAACTTATATTTAGAATAAGTAGGCTAGACAATAAGGAAGACTAGACTTTTAATTTACATTTAGAAAAAGCAGGTTAGACTTACATGGTAGAGTAATTAGGCTAGGCAATAAGGAGGACTAGACTTTGAACTTAATTGGAGGATTAGCAGACTAGACTTTGAACTTAATTGGAGGATTAGCAGACTAGACAATAGGGGAACTAGACTTTGATCTAACATTTTGAATAAGCATGCTAGACTCGAAGATTGGTTTTTTATGGCGATAGGGAGGGGTAGACGTTGAACCTACATAGAAAGTAAGCAAGCAAGACCAAATGATTGAGAGGGTTTATACTCTGGACTTCGTCCTATATGGGCTTGAAAATAGAATTGACTAGGGCTTACATGGAGATGCAAACTAGAACTAGGATTTGAATTGGGCTCCCTGGCTTGGGAGTAGCACATATGCTTGACTTTGGAATGTACTGGACTTGATTGGGCCTACACGGGCTTAACATAGATTAGGGTTCACATACAGATGCAAATAGGCCTAGATTTTTACATGACCTAGACTTTCATGGGCCTAAGATGAATGCATGGACTCTAATGTAAGTGGACCTAATATGAATGCATGGACACAATTTAAATGGGCCTAAATTGAACGCAAATGAAACTTGGATTGGGTTAATTGGATTGGACTGATTGGAGGTCTGGGTTGATTGGATTGGTTGGATTGAGTTTAGAATTTTTGAACTTCATTTTTTTAAAGTGTAGATGCAAAATCGTGTCTCCCCATTGAGTACCCAATGATGAATCATACCGTCTTCCTAATTGGTCTGGTCAAAAGAAATAGCAATTAAACAAGCTAAGCCCAAACATGTTTTGAAAACATAAAGTTTATTTATTAAATTCAAGCTCAATTTTAAAGGGCCGATTAATTATTCCTGATAATTAATTATATTTTTAATCTTCTTAATAATTATTCTGGATAGTTATTTTTAAAGGATATTTTGGAAATCAGATTTTTATTCGTAAAGATAGCTGATTTCATATTTCAAAAGATAAATTTCATCAAAGATAAAAAAAGAATCTTAAAATGATATAAAAAATTAACCACACAGATCTGCGTGCGTCAAGCGCACGGTAGTGCATTGAGGCAACGTCGATGCAGTTTACAAAAACCAGAAACGCGAAGCTCATGCGCTCAATGCACAAAGTCTGCGCTAGGCACATGGCCCGTGCGTAGCGCGCATGGACCGTGCCCGGAGCACAATCTCCATGTGCGCTGCGCACTAAGATGTGTGCCTAGCGCATGACTTTTTCTTATCTTGCCGCATGATTTCAGGGCTCGGTTTTCCTATAAATAATTTAGTTTCGACAGCGACTTTTCTTACGACTTTTCATATACTTTCATACACTTAAAACATAATTGCCTACATATCTACGTACAACTTATACTCGAGTACATTAAAACACATCAAACACTTCAGATTTACATTCAAACTCCGTTCAAACTTCAAGATTGCTCCTCCTACAGATTATTAAATAAGACCCAAACAACAAAGGTATATTTTTCCGAGGGTCAATTCCAATTTAATTTATTTTTTACTAATAATCTATTTGCCATAATGTAGATCTCAAAAGAATTAACGCTATTCTATATATTCTTCTCTAATCTTCTCTTTTCTTTTATTTATTTTCTATATTTATTAGGCATATGCATGCTTGTATGCTTTAATGCTTTCATCACTTCACTTGCTTATTTTTGTTAATCATAGACCTAAATAAATGTTCCAATACTAGATTCAGATAATTTGAAAAATTGGATTAGGTAACCTGTAAAAATTTGATTGCTTAGATAACATGTCACTAAAAATTAGTGTTTTATGCGTTTAATGAACCAACATAGATTAATTATTATATTGTATTAACATATTATTTGGTTGTTTAATTGCATAAATCTTCACATGAATTATTATTAAGTAGAGGCCAACAATGGGTGAATTTGATTCCTGGTCATATTCGTACCCTCACCCCCGAACTCAATCTTTGGTTCAATGACGATTATGGAGTGATGACGGGGAATCCTACATTGACTAATTCCCTAAGTTGTCCCTATGGTTTTCCTAAATCCAATTAGGTTTATGAGTCTTCCTTTAAAGAATTTTTGGCGGCGTCAAAAAAAAATTCAATGAGACCTTTACAATGAGGTATTTAAATACGCGTTCATCCCGCGTAGTCAATAAAAACACGCCTACAGAAAGGGACCCATTTATTTCTTTTTTTTTATTGGAAAAGATGATGATGATTTTGAAAGAGATTAATCCTGCGAAAGATTTTTAGGTGATTAATTTTGGAGATGTTTTTTTTAAAAGGACAGGATGATGATAATTTTTTTTAAAAAAAAAAGAATATGAAAGTGTAGAATTGATTTTGAAAAAAAATTAATCTTTTTTGAAAAGGACATGTTAGGATAGATAGATAGGTTGGATGGTTGGGATAAGATGGGAGAGGATGAGTTGCACAACGATTCAAAACTCTTTCATGATCACTTATCTAGATGAACTCATAAAGATAGACTCAATTTTAGAATGATATGCATGGAAAAGATTAATTCTTATCTTTGAATGAGGTGAGTTTTGTTTGAAAAAGATGACCTAGAAGTGATGATAAATGATAGTGCAGAGATAGATCGAGAACAGACGAATAAACCGTAGAAATTGAACCGCAGAATCAATGTGTAGCTTGCGCCATACCCAATAAGCTTGTGTGCCATGCAAGTAGCTTGCGCCTAGTACAAGAAGCTAAGCTTGTGTGCAATGCAATATCATGCGCCAGGCGCACGTTTCTTACGTGTGACGCAAGCTTCGTGCATGTGTTTGGCGCATCTCCTTCACTGAGCGGTTTTTCGTATCGAAAATTTATTAGTCGTTTTTCGATGTTTTATAGCCTAATTAGAGGGGAAAGCAAGAAGAAAGCATGTTAAATATAGTAAACAAGCAATCAATAATGTCAAGTAGGCAAGAAATAGTATGCAGTTCCAACCTAAAGTCAAGATTTATGTTTGATACTATGGTCAGGCTTAGGTTTAGGCGTAAAAGGGTCCATGAATAAGAGATTGAACCCACCCTTCGTAACTCTGCTTCAAAAGATGGCCACGTGTAAGACGCACTCGAGTCTCAAGTCAGCAACGAGAGAGCAATGCCATGGTTAGGTAGGTTTGCTTATGACTAAGATCCAACACATCGCTCAGGAAGCTTTTTGGAGGAAGAAAGCTCCAACCCCCCCGGCGGTGGCCTGACGCATAGGACATGCGCTAATAGAGGTGGCAAGCGGGTCATACGGGTCGGGTACGAGTCGGTCAAATTCTGGTCAACTTTATGTTCGTGTTGCGTTCGAGTCGGGTTGGATTCGTTCGCGTACGGGTCCATCTCACGTCCATGAAATTTTGGGTCAGGTCGAGTGATGAGGCGGGTCAACATGGGGTTGGTTCCAATCAGTTCGGGTTAGTTGAGGTCGGGCCAATTCAGGTAAGGCCGACATTCTTTTCTAGCAAATTAATAGAACACATATATTAATTTTGCTGAAAAATATTTCATTATTATTTTCGGGTCGGGTCGGTTTTGGGTCATTATTGTCGGGTCACTTCGGGTTCGGGTAGGTTCGGATTCGGTTCATATTCGGGTCCATTTTTCGGGCCGGGTTCGGGTCAGTTTATTTCGCTGTGCTTTTTCGAGTGGTCACTTTTGGGTGAAAACAGGTCTCAAGTCGAGTATTTCGGGTCGGGTAAACGGGTACGGGTTTATTTTGCCGGCTGTATGCGCTAATTAGGTAAGGACAATAACCTTATAGTGTCTCTAAAGAATAGACATGCAAATGCAAAACTATAATGTTATATAAAAGCAACAACTATGAAACGCATTTTTCGAGTTTCACCCACTCATAAAAAATTAATTTGAATCTTCCCCAGTGAAGTCGCCAAATTGTAGGTTGTAGACACAAAATCGTTTCTCCCCATTTGAGTACCCAATGATGACTACTACCTCCGCTCTTATGGGTCCGTATCGAAGAAGGAATAAAGAACGAGCCTAAAATAAAATATTTTAAATCCAATCTATATTGTAACCCATCTTATAAGCCTACTTTCTAAATCATTTTAAAATAGTTTTATGAAAGTTCGTTTTCTAAAACCCATTTTCTAGCCCATTGTAATTAATAGAGTTAATTAATTATATTAATTAGTTTTATTAATTATCTAAAATATTTTTGAAAATCTTCTATAAAAGTTCATCTTTATCCAAAGTATTTTCAAAACATCTATCTTTATCCAAGATATTAATCAAATCTTTTCAATAAAAAATCTTTTAAAAAACCTAGTTGTTTTCGGTTACCAATGCATATACCAATAAAAAAGCATTAATATTACAAGCGGAAAAACTCTCACCACACGTTCTCTCTCCAAACCTTGCTCCAGAACCCAAACCCTAGAGAACCCTAAGCGGCCCCGTCGCCCTAGGCCAGCAGGCTCACTGGTGGCCGCAGGGTCGCCGGCGAGCCTACATCGGTCTTCCCTTTCATTCTTCCCTTTCGGCCTTCCCTTTTGTTCGTAGGTTAGGCACGTTTCCCCTCCCCGTTCCCTAGAGTCGAGTCCATCCCCCTCCCCTGCTGTGTCGAATTCCCGGTGGTCCTTCACGGTTGCCGCTGTATCTGCCAGCCGCTCTCGGCGCCGACGAGTTCACCAACCCTGGTTTAGTGTCTTCACCCTTCTCCCCTCTTCACGGTTACCGTTATTTCCCCTGTTTTCGTTGTTCCCCTGGGCTTCCCCTTCCCCTCCCCCTCCCTAGTTCAAGTTCTTCAGTCGCATCATGGCACCATCCCCTATTCGAGTTCTTTAGTTGAATCCCCCTTTGGTGGTTGTTGTTTGTTTCTCGGGCATCCCCTTCCCCTCCCCCCATTTGGTTGTTATTTGTTTCTCGGGCTTCCCCTTCCCCTCCCTCCAGTTAGTTGTTGTTAGTTTCTCGGGTATCCCTTTCCCCTCTCCCCAATCCTTGGGCTTCCCTTTCCCCTTCCCCCTGTTTGTTGGATTCCCCTCCCTAGATATGTTAGTTCTAAGGTTGGTGGTTTTTTTTCACAGTATGTGTGGTTAGTCTCGTAGTTAGTGTAAGTTGGTTCTTCAGAGTTGCTAAGGCTATAGTCTGCTGTTGGTGCAATTGAAAAATGTTTGCCAATTGGATAAGGGATGGTGGTGTAATGTTGTCGTAGTAAAATCTGTAGTTTTTTTGAAATCTTTGATGCAGGAATGGGTGAATCACGAGGATGTGAAGTGTAAGTGTGGTCGATGCGATGATTGTTGTTCATGGTTGGACCTTGTGTTTTCCGGTTTTAAAAACCGGAGGTGTGTTCGAGAGCTCACCATGTTTAGCGCTCTTTTTCGCTTGGCAATGACCTTCATAGTCTTTGCCTTGAAAAATTCAAATCTGCAGACTGCACCCCAGTTTCATCTGGTGGATTTCAGCACGCCCCGTTTCTCCTACCCTATGGAGAAACACGAAATACTCTCGAGAGAGAGTTACGAGTCACCTAGGAATGTGATTCTTCATCAGATCATGAGCCAAGAATCCCAAACGTCAGAAGTTCGTTAGGATTGCTCATGCGGCGAGATGCGATTCTTGCCTTTGGTTGTTCGTTGTTCAGATCGTGAACGACACTCGCTTCTCCTACCACTTCCCTGAGTCATCAGAATTTTGACTCCACCAGTACAATCATCGACAAGCGACGCCCTCCTTAATAGGCGACTCTTTATCGTTTTTGCTTGTTTTTGTTTTTTAAGGCATGTAAGAGCTCATAAAGCGTCTTCAGGTTTTCTTTTGTTTTCTGTTTGGTTGTATTAGCAATAGGATGTACTTTGTTAATTAATGCACGTTTTCTCGATGTCAAAAAAAAATGCCTATACCTATATAATACGTTCCTAACCCCCTTCTCATCATTCAACGCCTATAATTTGGCGACTCCACTCGGGAGTATTTTAAAATTTTATATTTAAATGAGTGGGTGAAACTCGAAAAATATAATTCATACTTGTTTTATGCTTTTGAATAACATTACAGTTTTGCATATATATGACTACTTTTCTGGGCCACTATAAGGACAATCGTTCCTGCCTATGGGGGGTTTGCGCTTTGTCCTTCCAAAAAGCTTCGTGAGCGATAGTGTTGGATCTTAGACATTATAGTTTACTTACCGAATTTCGGTCTATCTTCGTGTCATCGTTCTTGATCACTTTTGGGTCATCTTTTTCAAACAAAACTCACCTAAATCAAGGATAATAATCGATCTTTCCATACATATCACCTAAAGTTGCGTCTATAAAAAAAAGTACATCTAGATAAGTGATCATGATAAAGTAAGAGTCGTCATGCATGTCTACCTCCTCCCATCGTATCCCTTCTATATTCTATCCAACTTATCTTCCCTATCATAACTATCCTATCATACTTTATCCATTTCGAAAACTATATCTTTTTCAAAATCAATCCTACACCCTCCCCTATTCTATCTTTTCCGAAAATATTTACTAATAATCATCATCATACCACCCATTCAAAAAAAAATCAAAATTAATCTATCATCTTTTCCAATAAAAGATAAAAAAAGGGTCCTTTATAAAAACGAATTTCGAAAATTTCTAACACCAGTCCAAACAATCCAATCGAACATCTCAATCCAACAAATCCAATTCCAATCCCTTTATTGCATTCATATTAGGCCCATTTGAGTCCATGCATTCATATTAGGCCCACTTGCATTAGAGTCCATCTTAGGCCCAATTTAAGTCTAATCCCAGTTCATTCCAATCAAAGTCCAAACCTAGCCTATTTCCTATGTCAAGCCCATGTGCATCTCCCAATCTAAGTCAAACTCATATGCTAATCCAAGTCTAATCCCAAATCTTATGTCCATTTAGGCCCAATTCATGCCCTAGGTCTAATTTGCATCTCCATGTAAACCCTAGTCAAATCCAGTCCAAACTTAGGTACATTTAGGCCCAATTCATACCCTAGGTCTAGTTTGCATCTCCATGTAAACCCTAGTCAAGTCTTAGAACTATAAAACCTGATTCATATCCTAGGTCTAGTTTGCATCTTCATGTACGCCCTAGTCAAGTCTTAGGACTATAAAAGCCCAATTCATACCCTAGGTCTAGTTTGCATCTCCATGTAAGCCCTAGTCAAATCTTATGTCTATAAAAGCTCAATTCATACTCTAGGCCTAGTTTACATCTCCATGTAAGCCCTAGTTAAGTCTTAGGACTATAAAAGCCCATTTCCTACCTTAGGTCTAGTTTCCATCTGTATGTAAGCCCTATTTAAATCCAATTCCAAACTCATATAGGACGAAGTATAAACTCTAAAGCCCATCAATCTTTTGGTCTAGCCTGCTTACTCAAAATGTTAGTTTAAAGTCTAGTCCTCCCTAAGTCCATAACGGCCTCAATCCTCGAGTTTAGCGAAGATACTCCTCCCTAAGTCCATAATGGCTCATTTTTCGAGTCTAGCCTGCTTATTCTAAATGTAAGTTCAAAGTCTAGTCTCCCTAGTTAGGGTTGTTCGCGGTTTGGGTTGGTGCGGTTTGGGATGTAACCCAACCCAAACCGCAAATATACGGTTTGACATTTTCTCAACCCAAACCGCACCGCACTTTTACCCAAACCAACCCAAACCAAACCGCACGAAACGGTTTGGTGCGATTTAACCATTTTTTCCTCCGTGACATTAATTTTGTAAACTAAGAGTAAAAAAAAAATTGTTAATAAATACTCCCTCTCTTTTTTTTAGATGTAACATTGGACTTTTCACATTTGTCGAGGCACAACTTTGACCGATAATATCTCTAATTGTATAAAAGTAAAAATTATAAATAATATATATCTGGAAAGTATATACCGTGACGAATCAAACAAGATCCCACATGACTATATTTTTTCTTATGTATAAATAACAATTAATGGTCAAAGTGTATTGGATGAATAGTGCCCAAAGTCAATATGTTACATCTAAAAAAAACGGAGGGAGTATAAAGAGTCCAAATAAATATGAAGTTGACTTCATAATTAAACATAAATAATAATTTATCAAAAGTGTCCAAGTTCTTTACCTCAAGCTTCTTTTATCAGTTGTATACTTGTATGCCACCTTGTCAAGTGTATTTAAAAAAAAATCAAAATAGATAAAAAAATTTAAAAAAAAATCATACTTCCTCCGTTCTAAAATAAACGAAACACTTAGCCCTGTTCTTTTAAACTTATTTTGGCTGAACTGAACTGAACTTATTTTATTTTTGCTGAACTGAACTTATATTTGCTGAACTGAACTTATTTTTACTTATTTTTGCTGAACTGAACTTATTTTTACTTATTTTTGCTGAACTGAACTTATTTTTGCTAAATAATTATAATAAATAACAAAAATAATGATAAATAATAAATAATAAATAATAAATAATAAATAATAAATAATAAATAATAATAATAATAATAATAAATAATAAATAATAATTAATAATTAATAAATAATAATTAATAAATAATAAATAATAAATAATAAATAATAAATAATAAATAATAAATAATAAATAATAAATAATAAATAATAAATAATAAATAATAAATAATAAATAATAAATAATAAATAATAAATAATAAATAATAAATAATAAATAATAAATAATAAATAATAAATAATAAATAATAAATAATAAATAATAAATAATAAATAATAAATAATAAATAATAAATAATAAATAATAAATAATAAATAATAAATAATAAATAATAAAAATAAATAATAAATAATAAATTATAATAAACAATAATAATAATAATAAATAATAAATAATAATAAATAATTATAATAATAAATAATAATAATAATAAATAATAAATAATAAAAATAAATAATAATATAAAAATAAATAAGAATAATAATAAATAATAAATAATAAATAATAAATAATAAATAATAAATAATAAATAATAAATAATAAATATTAAATAATAAATAATAAATAATAAATAATAAATAATAAATAATAAATAATAAATAATAAATAATAAATAATATTTAATAAATAATAAATAATAAATAATAAATAATAAATAATAAATAATAATAATAATAAATAATAACAAATAACTAATATTAATAATAATAAATAATAAATAATATTAATAATAATAATAAATAATAATAATAATAATAATAAATAATAAATAATAATAAATAATAAATAATAATAAATAATAGTAATAAATAATAATAATAAATAATAAATAATAATAAATAATAGTAATAAATAATAATAATAAATAAGAAATAATAGTAATAAATAATAATAATAATAATAATAATAATAATAAATAATAATAATAATAAATAATAATAATAAATAATAATAATAAATAATAAATAATAATAATAATAAATAAATAATAATAATAAATAATACTAAAAAATAATAAATAATAATAAATAATAATAATAATAAATAATAATAATAATAAATAATAAATAATAAATAATAAATAATAAATAATAATAATAATAATAATAATAATAATAATAATAATAAATAATAATATAATAATATAATAACCATAATAAATAATAAATAATAAATAATAATAATAATAATAATAATAATAATAATAATAATAATAAATAATAATAAATAGTAAATTATAAAAAATAATTAATAATAATAATAAATAATAAATAATTAATAATTAATAATAAATAATTAATAATAAATAATTAATAATAATAATAATAATAAATATTAAATATTAAATAATAAATAATAATAATTAAAATAAATAATAAATAATAAATAATAAATAATATATAATAAATAATAAATAATAAAGTTTCTATGCTTGTTTCGTTATCTGATTTGTGGATTTCAGATATTTCAGTATTTTCTTTGATATTGCATATAAGCTGTTCTTCTATTTTATTAAACCTATTATTATATTCTATTTTAAGATTTTGTATTTCTTCATTAAAATTATTTTCTACTCTGTAGACTTTATCAAATATTTGTTTGGTATTAATATGTATTATTTTGATAGAGTCTTCTATTTTTCTCATTCTTTCATCATATTTTCTTTCTATCTTTTCTAATTTTTTATAGATGTCATTAATTGTTTTATTGTCTTGATAGCTACTTTCTATATTTGTTACTTGTACTAAATTATTTTCTAGTGCTAGTCTTCTTTCCTTGTCAAATTCGTTTTCTAGTATCATTTGTTTTCTATCTTTTATTAAATAAAATCTTCCTTCACTTATTTCTGCAAATTGTCTATTTTGATTAGTCTTGTGTATTTTAAATGGACCATCAGGGTATCTAATAATTTCTTCTTCAATGATTTTTTCGTTTTTATTCATTATTCTAATTGTTCGCTAATTCTTTCATATTCAATTTCTATTCTTTTTCTGAGAAGTAAATCTGGAAATAACTGAGAATATTCTTTAGTTATCTTCTTTTCTAAGATTTCATAACCTTATTCTTCTAGTTCTATTGGTATTTTAGTATTACTTGATTCTGATTTATCTAGATCATTCTTTCTTTCTTTTAGTAATTGTATAATTAATAAAATATTTGTATTAATTATTTTTAGATTAGTTCCAAAATGTTCTTCTTTTTCTAGTTCACTCATACATACATGTTTGATTTTCTATCTAATGTCTTAGTATAATCTTCATGTATTTTCTTAGATATATCCTCCTGTTCTTTAATTTGCATATTCAGTAGTTCTATTTGATTATCAAAAGGTCTTAATTCTTTGTCTATTTCTTCATAATTATGATTATCATTTAATGTTGCTCGTTCTAATATTTGTATTTTATTAATGATGGCTATTTGTTTTTGATTTCTTAATTCTAAATTTTTTATATCAGATTGCATAGTTGATATAAAATATTGGAAATTAGCTTTTCTCATAGAATTTTTTACTTGGGATTTAGTACTCATATGTATAACGAATTTTGTAAATCTCTAAGTTCTTGTTTAGCTATTAAGTTTCTATTTTTCATATTTTGTAACTTAGTTAAATATTTTTTCAAAGCATCTTTTATTTCATTATCTTTTCTTCTATAGGCTTCATATAAATAATTTTCATAATCATCTATTTTGTCTTGTATGATTCTATTCTGGACATTTAATATATTATCTCTCGTTTGTATATAATCCTTGACGTTTTTTATTTGTGTCTTAATAGTCATAACGAATTTATTAATTGTTCAAGTTCTATTAATAATTGTCTAAGTTCTATTTGTTTTAATAGTTCTAATAATTTTTTAAGTTCTAGTTGAACTCTTGAAAGTTTTTCTATTTTATTTTGTTCTTCCTGTATTGAATTAAGTAAAGATACTCCCTTAAAAGCCTGTTTTAAGGAAGGAAGGAATAAACCAATCACATTTAGATTTGTAGATACTCCCTTAGTTATAGCGATAGTGTTGGATCTTAGTCATAAGCAAATCTACCCAACCATGGCATTGTTCTCTTGTTCCTGACTTGAGACTGGAGTGCGTCTTACACGTGGCCACCTCTTTAAGTAGGGCTACGAAGCGTGGAATCAATCTCTTAGTCATGGACCTTTTCAGCCTTAGCCTAAACCTGACCAATAATTGAATGTAGAACTGGACTTTAGGTTGAGAACTTTTGCATCCATGTTACCTGACATTTATGTGTGATTGCAATTTTTGCCTACTAATATGCTTTGCGCCCAAAAATATTGCAAATCGCGTCTTAAATAAATCGTCGTTTTCGCCCGAACCTTCGTCAATGAATCAATACGCGTGCCGCAGAGCATCGCGCCAAACGCATTAAGCTGCGCCTGGCGCAACGCTCCTGCGCCAGACGCATAGACTGCGCACCACGCGCACCAGTTGCGTGGCACGCAGTCTATTCGTCCCATGCTTATTGGTCTTTTGACCTTGGTTTGAGTCTAAGATAACAAGTTTGCGTCAACGTCATTTTATCTGTCTGCATTCGTGTAGTGCATGGTCTAATCAAAGGTATCACCTAATTCAAAAAATCAATCTTTTCATGCAAGGTCGAATCTGTCTTAAAAAAGTGCATCTAAAGTGGTCATTGTAGAGTTTGAGTTGTCATGCATGTCTACCTCTTCCCATTTTCTCCCTGCTATTCCTTCTACCTAATCTTCCCTATCAATCCTAACCTTACCATATTCAATCGATTTCAAAAAAAAAAAACTTACATCTTTTCAAAATCAATCCTACACCCATGACTATTCTACCTTTTTCAAAATGAATTTAATAATCATCATCATACCACGACATTTGCAAAAACATTTTCAAAGTCAATCCATCATTTTTTCCTAAAAAAAGATAAAACAAGGGGTTCCTTTCAAAAATGAATTTCGAAAATTCTAAGCCCATTCTAAACACCTTCAATCAACCAAATTCAATTCACTTGCATTCATTCTAGGCCCATGTGCATTAGAGTCCATTTTGCATTCATATAGGGTCCATCTAATTCGAGTCCATGCATTCATTAGAGTCCATCCTAGGCCCATATAAGTCTAGTTCAGTCAAAGCTAGGCCCATTTGCATCTCTATGTGAACCCTAGTCTATGTCAAGCCCAATCCAAGTTTAATCCCAGTCTATTCCATGCTAAGTCCAATCCTAGTCCATTTCCAATGTCAAGCCCATGTGCATCTCCCAGTCTATATCAAACCTATACGTCAATTCATATCCTAGGTCTAGTTTGCATCTCCATGTAGGCCCTAGTCAAGTCCAATTCCTTCAGAAGTTCATAATAGCCCAAAATTCCTCTAAAGTCCAGCCTGCTTGCTCACTCGTAAGTTCAAGGTATAGCATTCCCTAAGTCCATAGGCAATTTTTGTGTCTAGCCTGCTTGCTCATCCGTAAGTTTAAAGTCTAGCATTCCTTAAGTCCATAGGCAATCTTTGAGTCTAGCCTGCTTAGTTTAATGTTATTTGCGAAGTCTAGTTGTCTAGCCTGCTTGCTCACCAGTAAGTTTAAAGTCTAGTTGCCTAGCCTGCTTGCCTTAAGTTAAGAGTTTGGTCTCTGTTTTTGTCCAGCCTTCCTTTGTGTCTAGCCTGCTTGCTCACCCGTAAGTTCAAAGTCTAGCATTTCATAAGTCCATAGGCAATTTTCGAGTCTTGCCCGCTTAGCCTAATGTAAGTTTCGAAGTCTAGTTGTCTAGCCTGCTTGCTCACCCGTAAGTTCAAAGTCTAGGTGCCTAGCCTGCTTGCCTTAAGTTAAGAGTCTAGTCTCCCTTATTGTCCAGCCTTCCTTAAAGTCTAGCTTGCTTGCTCACCCGTAAGTTCAAAATCTAGTCTCTCCTATCATCACCAAACCCCAATCCAGTCTGCTTGCATAGTCCAGTCCAGTCCATGTCTGCATTTGCATATAGTTAGGCCCATGTCTCCATCATGGTCAAGTCTATAGTAGTCCAAAACCTATTTCTATTTCCATTTTCATTTCAAAATCATTTTCCACTTTGATTTCTCATTTGTATTCCCATTTCTCATCTCCATTTCTCATTTCGAAAACATTATTTCTTGAAATTTACGAGATCCATTCGATTTCTGTTCAGGACGGATCATGAAGTTATAACTTGGGAACGTCCGAAAGAGAGGCAACAAGGTCGACCTACTCCCAAACTCATCAAGCGCATCCTCACTTTTTCAGACGAATCGTCTGACCCTTCTGAAGCATCATATGCAATGGGGGAAACTAATGAACAACTCAGTGCCATTATGGCTCAACTCACACTGATGAACTCTCGTCTTGAGGAACAAGACAAAGAAATTAAGGCACTGAGGGAGAAGCTAACTGAAGAAGACGAGCAAGGCGACACTCCACCACCATTCAAAACCAACACAGAACTGAGTTTCGAAAAAGTCGAGCAATTGATCCAGTCAATTCCTGCGCTCGAGAGTCAGGCTCATGGTCATGACATCATTGATCCTGAACTAAGGGAAAAACTCCCTAAAAAGGTAACCTTGGGTGACCTCCCAAAATTCAAGGGGGTCGGAGACCCAGATGACCACTTGAGAGCATTTTCCATCTCTATGGCTCTCAAGGGCATGAGCAAGGACCTGTTTGCTTATGTCTTTCCTTTAACCTTGGATGCACATCCATTCAAGTGGTTCAGATCACTGAATAAGGCCAAGCGGAATGACTGGTACTACATCAGAGAAGAGTTCCACAAACAATATGTATACAATACTCAGCTTCCCATTGGCCTTCGTGAGTTGGAGTTAACCAAACAAAACTCCAACGAAGACTTTGTCACCTTCCTTAACAGATGGAGGGATAAAGCTGCACAAAATCCTTCAAACCTTCCACCACCCTAAACCAAACTTGTGTGCAAGCCTCACTACAAAAAAAAATCAATGCCAGGCAAATTAAAATAGTGAAAAAAATTCAAAGTGCAAAAAATGAAAAAAGCAAAAACGCACAGGACAAAAAGAAAAGATTCAAAAAGAAAGAGCCAAAGGCAAATAAAAGTCAAGTTAGGGGGCTTGCACACAAATTCTACCCCTCATTCAAATCCCTTCGCTTTATCAAAACCTTTAATCCATATGATCCAAATTCATAATCCTTTCATCAAATCCTAACTCCTTCTCCAAGGTATGTCCAAGCCCGCTAGGTTGAAAACCCGAAAGGGCGGCCTAGGCAAAAGTTAGGGCACAAAAATAAGAATAATAAAAAAAATCAGATCTGGAACTACGAATGGTCTGATTCCGCAAGGATACGTAGGAATCCTCATCTCGAGGTCCGACCGCTTCAATAAATTAAAATTAGTCAAGGTCTAATGATTTGATTTTCTAGAATTTAGGAGCATAATCTCTTTCTAGATCCCGACATAGACTCGAGTCTGAACCTAGCCTCGTTAAAGCCTTTTCCAACCTACATTTATTTAAGTCTCAAATTCAAACCTTTTATTTTTCAATCCAAACACTCCTTTTCCCCGAAGGACTCTCCGACAATTCCATGGTTTCTGGCGATATTTGACTTTGCCTATGTCAACTTCCCAAAGAAGAATCCCCAGTGCAATCCCCAGTGAAAACTCTCAATACTCAAGACATAGCAACTACATTTCAATATCAGATCAACTACATTGCAATATCAGATCAAGTATATTTCAGTCAAGGCTCATAATACCTAATTCAAGGCAAGCTCACCAAAAGTGGGGGCTTCCTATGTGTGGTGGTTCCTCCAATTCAAATCAAACTCCCGAAGAGTTGTAATCCGCGGACCTTGTTTACGGATCCCAATCATTTACTAAAAACGATTTTCGAAAAATATTCTATCTATTTCTACTCCTGCTATCATTCTACACATCTTCTAACCTTGCAAAATCCTGACCTTGCATTGCATCACATCTTCTTGCCTTGCAAAATCATGACCTTGCATTGTATCACATCTTCTAGCCGTGCAAAACCCTGACCTTGCATTGCATCACATCTTCTTGCCTTGCAAAATCATGACCTTGCATTGTATCACATCTTCTAGCCGTGCAAAACCCTGACCTTGCATTGCATCTCAACTTCTAGCCTTGCAAAATCCTGACCTTGCATTGCAGCTTTGCAAAACCCTGACCTTGCATTGCAGCTTTACAAAACCTTGACCTTGCATTGCATTTCATACATTCTAGTCTTGCATAACCCTGACCTTGCATGACGTGTCATCCCTTAGCTTTGCATAACCTTAATCCTTGCATTGCGTCTTGTGCATCCTTAGAGCGGGAGTCTAAGTTTGCATTTTTTCATCATTATGTGCTTTATCTGAGTTGTTTGCACCTATCTTCTAACATCTTCTTCTGCAGGTAATCAAATTGCTTGTAGTTATTGTCCTGCATACTAACTTTGTTTTGCAGAGACCGGCGGTTATAGATCAGTTCTAAACTGCAGAGCGTTTAGAATCGTTCTTCGTCCCGACACCGTATACTTTGATTATCGGTTTCCTGAACCTCAGTCAAAGTGGGGCTTCTGTAGACACATAATCGTGTCTCCCCATTTAAGGATCCAATAATGAAACATACCGCGGCATTAGTTGGCGCGACCCAACGGAAGAGCAATCTAAAGAACCATTCTAAAATGTGTTTCGAAATGATATTCTAAAGCCCAATTAATTGTTCATGATGATTAATTGTATTTCAAGCCCATAAAATATTTTAAATCCACTTTAAAAGCCCAATCAAATATTTATTATTTTAATGGATATTTTTCATAAATATTTTATTATCTTTGATAAATAAATCAGATTTTTAATCCGTAAAATTCCATCTCCGAAATTTTAGGGATAAAAAAGTATCTTCGAAAGAAGCGCAATGGAATATGCTCGAACATTCCAGAATATGCGCCGGACGGAGGGGCTGCGCTCAGCGCCACGTGCGTCCAGCACATAGGCCATAACGCGTCAGGCGAACCAATGAGCGCCTGACACGTAGATTTTGTGACTCACACAGAGTCCTGCGTCAGGCGCAAGTCTTGTGCATCTCTGATTGGGCTGGCTGCGTCAGGCACACCAATGTGCGCCTGGCGTGTGGCACTGCGCCTGCCACGTAGGCTTGCGCCTGGCGCAAGGTTGCGTGGAGCGCAAGGTTCCTTTTTCCTATAAATACCCGTATTTTCCCGAATTACGGACGATTTTTCAATATTATTATATTACGCACATAAATTCTCTCGAATACTCCGAAATACACTTTGAATACTTCAAACACTCAAACACTCAAATACTTTCAAAACTTTCAATCAATTCTTAATCACTGCGTTCTTGGTTCCACGATTGCTCTGCCTAAAGATCGTTGCGCTCCTCAATCTAAGCCGCATAGGTATAATCCTGAGGATCCTTGAATAAATTCTATTTTTATATTGAAGTTACTAACCATTTATTTCATGATGTAGATCTTTAATATAAAATTGCTCTACTGTACATTCTAAACCTCCTTCTTTCTTTTTATTTATTTTTGTATATTATATGCCTGCTTGATCATTCCGTTCATATTATATGATTGTCCTGCTTTATTGCTTTTATCACCCACATGTTATTTTTGCTAATCAAAGACCTAAAGGACTGTTCTAACATTAATCAGATTAATTTGGACAACTTGCTAGGTTCCCTGTAAATTGATTGCCTAATAACATGTCACTAAAATTAGTCTTTTTATGTGTTTCCTGAACCAATTTAGACTAAATATTTTTAGGGTGTATTAAAACATTATATGATTATTCTTTGGCATAAAATTTGCAATTAATCGATATTTAGTAGAGGTCAACTCTGGGTGGATGTGGTTCATTATGACTATATTCGTACCCTCACCCCCGAACTCAATCTTTGGTTCACTTTGACCATCTATAGAGTCAGGACGGGGAAATCTACATTGGAT
Source organism: Beta corolliflora (assembly GCA_947648045.1). Classification (NCBI taxonomy): domain Eukaryota; kingdom Viridiplantae; phylum Streptophyta; class Magnoliopsida; order Caryophyllales; family Amaranthaceae; genus Beta; species Beta corolliflora. Next base: position 621,085 of record CANSZD010003166.1, on the reverse strand, counting down.
AATTTGTCCCTATGTTTTTCCCATATCCAATTAGGTTTATGATTCTTCCTAAAAAGAATTGTTGGCGACTTCTTTCAAAATAATTTTCAATAAAACCTTAATAGTGGGGAGTCAAATCTAATAGTGGCGAAATAAAAACACACCTACACTAGTAACCAAGTTAAACCTAAACACTACCACTCACCCTAACCTCTATGTGATCCAGTGGTTAAACCAAGGTAAGGGAATACATGTATCTTCATGTGTATTACTTTCTATTAGCATTGGAAAGACCTATGAAGAGGAGCTTTGGTGTAATGTCATTCCCATGGATGCATTACATGTTCTATTGGGATCCGGAAGACCTTGGATGTTTGGTAGGAGAGTAATCCATGATGGTTACACAAATACTTATGCTTTTGTGAAAAATCAAAAGAAGATTGTTCTTATTCCCCTATTTCCTAAACAAAAAGAAACCCCTTCCTCCCATTCCAAGAGCCAGTTTCTTTAACCAACCTCATCAAATCATCCTACCATTTTGAGTGGCTTGGATCAAACTCCATCCCTACAAGAAACTAATCATCCCTTGCACACGCCTTTGCTTAAGCAATTTGAGCATCTCCTTCCTAAAGAAATCCCTCCTGGCCTACCCCCTAAAAGAGATATCCAACACAAAATTGACCTTATTCCCGGAGCTAGCCTACCTGACAATTGCTTATAGAACAAATCCAAAAGAAATCGAAGAAATAAGAAGGCAAGTGGAAGAATAGAAGGCAAAAGGATTGATTAGGGAGTCTCTTATCCCTTGTGTTACACTCCTAGTGCCTAAGAAGAGTGTTGAATGGCGTATGTGTGTGGACTATAGAGCCATAAACAAGATCACCATAAAGTATCATTTTTCCATCCCGAGGTTAAATCTAAAAATATGTTTTTTGTTTAAATTGGTAAAGAGAAGTGTCCTTCTAGATCGGAACTTCGCATAGGTTAATTTGACCGACTCAGCTAGGGGTGTTCATGGGTGGTTAACCGTCCCGAAATAAAATTTCGGTTCGGTAACCGGAAGTATCGGTTTGCCATTTTTGTGAATCGTAACAGTAACCGTTCAAACCGGTAACCGCATAAACGGTTAACCGGTTTTCCGGTACGGTTTTCCGGTTAACCACTAACTGTTACTCAAGTTTTATCAAATTATTTTACTAATTTTATATACCATTAATACCAAGATTATCTATCAAAGACAATCATCTATTTCATCTCTAAAAACATTCCGCACCATACAATACATATCTCAAAGTTCTAAGAAAAAACAAGCACAAAAATCTAAACTATTACAAGTTGGTAGTTCACAGTGAGAGTAGTTCACAATCATCTCTAAACTATGGCAGAGAGTAGTTCACAATCATGTCTAAACTGTGCCAGAGAGTAGTTCACAGTGAGTGCACAGAGGCACAGAGTAATTATTACAAGTTGAAGGATGAAGGAGGCATATAGTTTACAACTTCTTTAGTCTCCAGCCATCAAAAGGGATTCATCAATCACAATTGTGGGCTGCTCCAGTGTTAAATCACCCATTTCTGCATAAATAAATACATAAATAATTCCATTTTATACGCTACAAAAACATGAAAACAAAAACTTTAAAAAGAAAACTAACTTACCATCTTCCAAATTTTCTAATGCAAGGAGACTTTCCTCTACTAAAAGAGGACCATGAGACATCCGCAACCAATTTTGCCCACAAACTAGTGCTTCCACCATTCTAGGAGTCAAAGATGTGCTAAAAGAATCTAAAACACGACCTCCAGCACTAAATGCAGACTCTGAAACGACGGTAGAAACAGGAATAACAAGCATATCCCTTGCCATCTTACAAAGAACAGGATACCTTCTTGGTTGATCCTTCCACCATCCTAATATATCAAAAGTAACATTGAATGGTTCACACGCATCACTTAAATATTTTTCCAATTCATTCTTTTTCTCTCCATCTCCCAAAGTTCCTTTTTCCCTCCTATATCTCATAGTCATAAGTTGTTCCGCATCAAGTGCTCCCCCCCCCCTCATGTGAACTAGTAGCCGAAGAAGGGATAGAGCGAGTGAGATTGTGATGATGATTATCCCCTTGGTCGTTGAGGTATGGAAGAACCATATAACTCAAACAAAGAACGCAAATCAACTTTGATTTTCGAGCACAACATATTGGCACTTTCTGTATCATAAGAACTCTTGATGACTCATTCCACATAATCCCATTTATGCCTATGATCAAGAATTAATGCAATAAATAGCAAGATGTTAATGTTATCAACGTTTGCCCAATATTTGTCATACTTTATTTTCATCTTGCGTGCCATTCTACTAATGTCAACATCATCATTAGCACAGGCACATAGCAATTACCAGTCACATAAAGAGAACCAAAGTGTTTCAAAGTAGCCTTATAAAAAATATCTAGAAATGGAAACAGGTTCTGAACGCCATTCTAATCATCATTATTAGGTGGGCCACCACATTTTCTCAACTCCTTAATGAATTGACCACCTTTAGACTGCATATTATCAAATGCCTTCCTAAATTTTAATGCACTTTGAAGCATTAAAAAAGTAGAATTTCATCTTGTATCAACATCTAAACAAACAAGACCTTTACTTGGCAACCCCTCTTCACTGATACATACTCTAAATTGATTAAGTCTAGCAGAGGATGACCTCACATATATACTTCACAGCAGCACGTATTTTCAAAACGGATACACTCACATCACCTAAACCATCCTTTATCACCAAATTCAAAACATGGGCAGCACAACACATATGCAAATATTTACTCTCAAGTACACTGCCTCCCCAATGATTAACCCTTCTTTTCAGATATTGGATTGCTAAGTCATTTGAACTAGCATTGTCGATTGTTATTATCAAAACATTTTTGATATTCCAATCAATTAGACACTTCTCAACCGCCCTACCAATTAGTTCACCACTATGACCGGCTATGGGACAAAAATTGATGATCCTTTTATGTAACTTTCAATCATTATCAATGAAATGACAAGTAAGACACATATAACTCAAATTTTGACCCGAAGTCCAAGTATCTGTAGTAAGGCAAACTCTAGAAGTTAAACTATTCAACATTTTTTTCAGCTTCTTCCTCTCTTCAATAAACAAGCTATAACAATCTCTAGTCACAGTAGAACGTGAAGGGATAACAAATTCATGATTTATATCTTTGCAAAAGGAACGAAAACCTTCATGTTCCACATGACTAAAAGGTAATTCATCCACAATGATCATCCTAGCAAGAGCTTTCCTAGTAGATTCAGAATCAAACACCCACAACTTTGAAATACTAATTCTTTCAGAAGTCCCATCAGCATGTACAAATGTCCTAGACTCAAAATCAATCAATTTCTGTTTCTTATCTAAATTGGCAGGGAACATTTTACACCTTAAAGTGTGCAGAAGATGCAATGATAGGCTTACCACAATACTTGCAGTTCACCAGATTGATATTTTCTGTTTTATTGTAATGGCTCCAATATGGTGATTTCTTCCTTCCCCGACCTGCTGTCAATCCATCTAAATCAGAGTTTACACGTTTTTTCCCCTTTTGATTACTTTTTGGTGGCACTTCTAGCACCTCTTGTATGTTGTCATCCAAATCTTCCAATGATGCTGAACCATCAGATAAGTACATTGGATTCACTGCATCATAATCTCCAGTGCTAGAATCCATTTGAACTCCCTAAAAATCAGAACATATTGCAACTTTAGGGAAATTTAGGGGAAAAAAGAGAAAATCTTGAACAAAAAGAGAAAAACGAAGACGAAGATAGGAGACTCTAGTTAGGGGAAACAAAAAGGGAAATTCTTACTTGCTTTCGGCGGTGTGGTTCGAAGACTGGTCTGGGAGACTCAAAGTGCAGTTGCTCGAAGTCGAAGATGGCCGGGAGACTAGAAGTGTTGTTGCTCGAATATAGGAGACTCGAAGATAGGAGACCACGAGAGAGAGAAAGTGAGAGTGATGAAGTGATGAGAGTCGAAAATGGAAACCCTAGTTCTGCTTCCTCTTTTCTCAGGGAAACTCGAAGAGGAAAGTTAGAGGCTTAGAGAGTTAGAGCTGAATCTGATGATGATGAAGTGATGAGAGTATTACTCAACTTGGACTTTTCGGCTTTACATCGATTTTGGACTTTTGGGCTTTACATTTTGTTACTTAATACTCCCTCCGTTTTTTTTAGATGTAACATTGGACTTTTCACATTTGCCGAGGCACAACTTTGACCGATAATATCTCTAATTGTATAAAAGTAAAAATTATAAAAAATATATATTTGGAAAGTGTATACCGTGACGAATCAAACAAGAACCCACATGACTATATTTGTTCTTATGTATAAATAACAATTAATTGTCAAAGTGTATTGGATGAATAGTGCCCAAAGTCAATATGTTACATCTAAAAAAAACGGAGGGAGTACTACTTATTGACTTACGTTTTCTCACATAATCAGTCTACAAACTCTACACTCTACACTACTTACTAAATTACTGCATTTAGTAAAAAAAAAAATTAATTAATATAATTACTATAAAAAATTAAATAATAATAAAATAAAAAAATATATCCGATTTTTTAGTTAACCGTTTTTATAAAAAATCATACCGTAACCGTACCGTTTAACCGTAATTTTTACCGGTTCGGTAACCGAACCGTTTAATCCCAAATTTTCCGGTTCGGTAACCGCCCATTTTGACCGGTTTTTCCGGTACGATTTTTCGGTTTTTTGTGAACACCCCTAGACTCAGCTACACAGGCAAGACCCTTTAGAAGTGGGGGGAAGGTAAGGGAATCTCACCCCAAAGTGCTACTTGGTAAAAAAAAAATTGAACATGGAGAACAAAGTTATAAACAAAAAAAAGTCACTCTTGGGCATTGGGCATATGATACACCTAGAGGTGGCAAACGGGTCATACGGGTGAGGTCATTCTGGGTCGGGTCATATTCGGGGTCAACTTTGTGTTATGGTCGGGTCGGGTGCGAGTTTCTATTAGTCGGGTCAACATCGGGTTGGTTCCAATCGGTTCGGATTGGTTCGGGTCGGGTTAATTCGGATAAGGTCGACTTTCTTTTCTAGCAAATAAATAAAACACATGAATTAATGTTTGTGAAAAATATTTTATTATTATTTTTGATCGGTTCGGGTTCGGGTTCGGGTCATTATTTTCGGGTCACTTCGGGTTGGGTAGATTCAGGTCGGATTATTTTTCGGGTGGTCACTTTCTATTGAAAAATGGGTCTCGAGTCGGATATTTTCGGGCCGGGTCAACGAGTACGGCTGTACGGGTCTATTTTGCCAGCTATAAATACACCCAAGCAAAAATATAGATTGGCCTAGGGGTGTTAACGAGCCGAACCGAGACCGAACATGTCCAAGCTCGACTCGGCTCGGCTCGAGAGCATATGAGGTTGAGCTCGGCTCGAGCTCGAAGCTCGTCGAGCTCAGAAATTTGAGCTCGGCTCGAGCTCGAAAAGAACAAAGCTAAGCTCGGCTCGAAATTATGACAATTTTTAAAAAAGTTCAGCTTAACATTCATCGGGCCTTTAGGCTAGCCCAATAAAATATTGTCAAACTCTTAATAAATATAGATGTCAAGCTGATTTACATTAAACATGTAAGGCCCAACAACCATACATTCTCGCTTCTATACAAGTTTCCCTTTAATACAAGGAATTACATTTTCTTGCTTTTTCTCTCCAATGTGGGACTTTGAAAATCCCAAACAAGAGTCAGCTTATGGTTCTACTGCTAGAACCAAGAAGAGATACCTTTGTAATTCTGAATCATGTCCGTTTTATACTTGCAAGTGTGATGTTTTTACTTTGCCTCTTCGATGTGGGATTCATAAACCCCAACAAAATCAATTCATCAACTCTGCTGCTGTACTGCATGTCAATACTACGGTATAAATATTGTTTGCTGGCTATAGGTGCATGTAATATTTGCAAATGTAATGTTTGATGGTTGCAGGTGTATTAATTTAATTTGCAAATGTAAATATGTAATGTTTATTGGTTGTGTTCTTTTTTTCAAGATGTGATGGAATTATATTTATAGTAGAAGAATAAATTTTATACTAGTTTAAGTTTTTGGGCCTTGCATATTTAATGATTGTCCAATTTTATAATATAAGACAAATCAAACAAGATTTATAAGAAAAGACTTAAAGGTTATAAGATTATATAGGGAAAACAAGGTTGGTATTTATTTTTTCTATCGATGTGGGACTTTACTCTTTACATAAAAACTATCAAAAATGTTTTCGAGCTTGTTCACGAACTCTCGAGCCGAACTCAAGGAGGCTCAGGCTCGGCTCGTTGTAGTCTCGAGCCGATCCCGAACTCGAGCCGGGTCCCCATCGAGCCAGAGACTTTTGACCGAACTTTTAATGGCCAGAGCCTGAATAGTTTGCGAGCTACCCTGGCTCATTAACACCCCTAGTCATTAGCCCGTGTCTCAAAATAAAATGCGTTTTGCCGTTTCTAATTCAAATATCTACTTTTAGGCGCTCTTCTTCGGTTCTTCCTCCTCACTCCCATACTGAAACATCTGCAATACTTTCCGAAAATGGCCGTAATTGCCACCAACACCCACCATTCCTCTTCCTTCCCCAACGATCCCCTTCTTCCATGGCTCCAGTATTTTCTCTCCTCTCTTCAATTCCCAATTTCAAAACAAATTTCACATATTATTTAACGCTAATTCTTCTCCAACTAACTCAACAGTTTTTTGTTTCATTTCAATTTTTTCACAGTGCAATCAGGAAGAAATTGGACGACCTAAACACAAATCCAACTCAACAAAATAGCGCAACGCTCGAAAACCATGTATTTGATTGCATCAAAACCTTCAAAAACAATCCTCAGTACCGAAATGATGTTCGATTTCTCAAAATTTGGTTCCTCTATGTAAGTATCGTAATTTAGGATTTTGTAATTTGTTGCAGCGGGTTTATCTGATTCTGATTTGTTTTTTTTTTTTTTCCAATCTTCAGTTGGATTGTTATGGAGATTTTGAGACCGTCTTCATGGAAATTGAACAGTATAAGATTTGTATCAATAAATCTGTTCTTTACGAAACGTGTGCTTTGTATTTGGAAATTAAAGGGCAATTAACTGATGCTCATAGAGTCTATCTCCTGGGAATTTCAAGGTTTTTTTTCTTCTCTCATAGCACATGTATCTTGTATTTTGATTATATGTGGGAGCCGTTGCTAGTTCATCTCTGAGATAAACGGAACAAAATATAATTCAAATCTTGGACCGCGTATTCAACAACTATGACTTTATATTTAGATGTAAGATTGTATATATTACGAGCATTAAAGTAAATCGAATTTTTTAGTGTATATTTAACTTAAACGACTGTGTATATTAGTAAGCATTTTCGTTACGAAACAAAAATGCCATTTGACTTACAAAATTTGTTTATCTCGGACGTGAACGGGCAATTACTCTTTATATTGTGGTTCTTTTTGTTTTTGTTTTTGTTTTTTAAGTCTTGAAAATGTATAGGAATGTTGAGCCTATTGAAAGCTTGAAGAAAGCACACAAGTTGTTTCTTGAGAGAATGTCGCATATAGTCAAGGCATGTTCTGTTTATCAGGTAAACTTGCTCAAAGTTAGTGACTCATTGCTTCAGTATGCGTAGAATTGGCTCCTGAGATATGGGTATGTGTAGAAAATGTGTACTTATTTTGCTTTGCTGATTGCTAAAATCAATGTTATCGCGCTTTTGTTGTTTCGTGCTCAGCTCTTGGTTTGCTGCATCCTAAAACCTCATTGCTATCAACAGTTTAATTAGTATTTGTCTAACCGGATGAGTTTTGCTTGCTTAATGTGCTTAATCTCTCATCTGACATGGTGAATGTTAAACAAAAAGTTTTCCAAATCGATTTATGGGTAATATGAGACCTCACAGTTTAATATCTTGATGGCTATATCATGGTCATCTAAAATGCCGTTTGGCTTGCTGGAGAATTGATCAGGTTAAAGCAAGCAATTCTTCCATTGCAGAATATTGATGGGGTCACGGAGAAGCTTGGAAAGAATCTTTGCAACCCATGGTCGGCTTCCACCACCAATGAAGTTCTTCAGAAGATTCTTCCTCATTTAGAGAAATATGATGTGAGATGCTTTCATATTGCCTTTTGCTCCTCTTCTCATAAGGTTTTCTATACCTGGTTTCCGTTGTTGGTACTTAGTATAAACAATCAGACATTGGTCACATAAACCACGTATGGTTCTGGTCTTGAGTTTGTGCTAAAGCCGTTCACAATATTTATTGCAGGGATACCATCTTAGCTCAAAAAAGTATCCAGGAAAGGTTGCTCTGTCATCTTTACATAATTCATCTAGAAATAAGATGATAAAGATTGGTAATTGCTTCAAATCCTCTATCACCTTTTTATTCCGTTGTATTATGCATTTTCTGATGCCTATTGCTCTAACCGTGATATTGCATTAATGAAGGTGGAAGGGACTACCTGATCAAAGGTTGTGCTGGTCAGGGTGGATTCGCCCAAGTTTTCAAAGCCTATGTTAACAGTGACCCTGATGAAGTTGTTGCACTTAAGGTAAGAATCTTTCATCAAAATTTCTGCTGATCTGGTTGAACTGTTTCAATGTGGGCAAGTGCACTCACTGGATGTTGTGCTAATGATGGCAGATACAAGCACCTCCTTTCCCTTGGGAGTTTTACATGTACCGTCAGCTAGATAAGCGTCTTCCAATAGAGGAAGTAAGTTGGTTCATTTATTTTCCCCTTCCAGTCACCACTATCGAAAAAAATTTATATAGCCCTTACCCAGATACTTGTTTATAGAAATCCAGGTTCGGTTCTGCGCAAAAAATGCATCAGTACTCTGACTACAGCATACTTGTTTGTGACTATTTGTCACATGGGACCCTTCAGGTGTGAATATAATACTACTATGCATATTTTTTTACCATGTATTTCTCTGCATAGAGTTGGCTGATATAGAAATTATGGCCAGGATGCAATAAACTCGTATTTAGTTGTCACGACATTTATGGAAGAAGTGTCATGTATTTACTACACGATTGAGATGCTTCACATACTTGAGACTTTGCATAGTGCTGGCGTCATCCATGGAGATTTCAAACCTGATAACCTCCTTATTCGATATTCCAGGTAACTCCTGGTACCATTGATAAACTAACAAGGACAGTATGTTTGACCAAATTGGGGTTTTTGGGATACAAGAGTTGTATATGCCACTGCTTTCAAGGGATGGTGCTGCATGCTTACTTTATCAACAATTATGAACTAGTGCTGTAGTTGCTTTACCGGCTATTAGAATGTTAAAAGGGGATGCAGATTGTTACTTCTATTGAACATAGATGGCTAGATGCATTAATACAGATGACCAGGTACTTTGTCTATGGCAGGGTATATGTTCATGGAACTGGTACTTTGTCAAGAATAGGCCATAGATATCATCACCAGCTGCAATTGTTTGATGCACTTTTCACTATTGTGTAATCTACTTCACAGATTCTCATGCCTGCCTCCTTTATAAGACAGCTTGAATGTGCTTATGTTACAGTTACAAAATTTTCAGATGATATATTTTTTAACAAGCTGTTGATGCCCCACAAAAATACTAGATGCCCCACTTTTATTGCTATACTAACTACTAAATCTCACTTTTCAAATAGATGCAAAAATGGTAGGATAAGAAAATGAAAGAATATTTTATCTTGGCAACTGGATGTCCTCCTGCCTGGTCGGATGAATCTTTTAAAAAACAATGTAGAGCATGTTATTCCAAAATATTATCAAAAGGGACAGCACTTCCTGTTATGTTGAGTAACAATAAGCTGATGTTTTTTTTTATGTATCTGATCCTTGAAAGCTGATATCTACTGAAGATGTGTCCTCTTCTTCCAACTTTCTATAGTTAAAATTCTCAATTCTCATCTGGGTAACATAATTATGGTATGAGGATCGAAGGCAACAATAACAGGAAAAAGCAGCTGAAGCCCATGCCTATAAGACTTTTTTGCCTGAAAGGCTGAAACTATGACCATAATATTTTTCTGTAATAAAACCAACTTAGAAGCCATTGAAGAATCATTAAGCTTTGATTCGCCATTAACTCTAGAGATAGAAAGTTCTGAGTGAAGTGTTTGTGTAATATTTCTGTAAATGAAACTGCAGTTTATAGAATCATATTTATAACTCTTACAGTGTTGAATGCTTAAAGCAGCTTGACAAACATGCTTTGTGGGGAATTTTATTGAATCTTTTCGCAGCAATCTTAGTGGTAGATGTTAATCTGGATTTTGAGAATTTTCTTTACATGATCTGACTCCTCACAGAGACAATCTGACTGATGACAAGGATGATTTTGTCAAAAGATGTGGCCCTTGGCAGGATCAGGTTAAATCTATTGCACATCAAATAATTAATGATAAATACGTGCATATGTGTTGTTCTTAAGAGAGCTTGTTAATTCTGTGACGCAGGGGCTTTGTCTTGTTGACTGGGGAAGGGGAATAGACTTGAGTCTTTTCCCTGCTGATACAGAGTTTATTGGTGATTGCCGTACTTCAGGCTTTCGTTGTGTTGAAATGCAAGAAGATAAACCTTGGAAATTTCAGGTTGTTATTCACTAAAAATTTGTAACTTGTGTCTTTCAATCTTTTCCTATTTCCTATTTTAGTTAATAGAAATTTGACTCATACAGGTGGACACTTATGGCCTGTGTGTTGTTGTCCATATGATGCTGCACGGCTCCTACATGGAGATTGAAAAGAGAGCTTCTTCTGATGGTGGTTATTTTTATTTGCCAAAATTACCCTTTAAGAGGTCTGTTGTTTATATAATGTGCTTGATGCAATAATGGTACTTATTGATAATCAAAATTGATTTGCATCTAAACTGGACCATATTCTTTCACTGCTAGCAAGTATTTATCTGCTGCAATTCTTTTCTTTCAGGTATCAGAACGTCATGCTCTGGGAGAATCTTTTTAAAAGATTGCTCAACATCCAACCTTGTGATTATCACTTGAAGACGCTGCGAGAACTCAGGGAGTCCTTTCAAGAATACATGGTATCAAACCCATCCAACATAAAGAAACTAAAGGACTCATTGCGAAAGCAAAGGTCATCCCTTTGTTCTGCTTAGGTCATCAAGCGATAAGCAAACAATCTTGTAAATATGAACTGGTTGCAGAAGGTAAAACATCAGTTTTTGTCTGTTCAATCGCATTTTGTGCTGCTTGTAAACCTGTTCTTTTCCCCCTATATGTGTGTGCTTCTGTGAACTTCTCATTCTACATTCAGGTATCAATTGTCGAGTTAGAATGAAGATTCAAATGATTGAAGCAGCAGTCATTGAAGATAACTTGCCTTCAATGTGTAAAAATGAAGCATAATTTCCCCTGTGTTTTCAATAACCCATTCTCCTCTATGGCCATTGAAGACTAAAGAGGGAGGTGTCACCACTCACCACCTGCCAGCCTCGACGCCAATATGTTCTCCGATTCCGGAGACCAGCTCCACCTGCAAGCTTCTTTTCCCTCCTCTCTTTGTATTTTTCTCTCTATGCTCAAATTTTATCTGGAAAAACCACCAGTAATATCACATATTGCGTTATTGACTTTTTGCTCTCTTATTCCCCTTGCATAAGTTTTTTTTTACCTTTTATATATAAATTATTGAAAGAGAAGCAAGTTCTATAATTCCTTTGAAGAGTTTGATTACGAACATTGAGAGGTAGAAGATGCTATCATAAGCCTTAGCTTAATGAGTATTAATATATATCACTTGCTAATTAAATGGTTTTTAAAATAAATTAGTATGTTGTCTTTAAATTTTTTCCCCAAAACAATATTTAAAAAAACTAACAACATTTTTATTGTTTAATATTTGATTTTTTTGGGTTTTAATATATATAGATTATTGAAAGGAAGCAAGTTCTATATTCCTTTGGAGTTTGATTACACATTAGAATGATTAAGCCTTGGTGGTTGCACAATCACTTGCTAAGCAAGTGGTTGTGGGTTTTAATCTTCATATAAACCTTTTTGCCAACGCGTTTTAATAATATATACTTCCTCTGTCTTTTTTTTATTGCAACATTTTCTTCATTTGTAAGTTTCATATCAATTGCAATGTTTCTTTATTTGGTAATTTCTTATCTTTGTCCTTCTTTCATCACATGGGTCCCACTTTTTAACTATTTCTATCTCTCCCCTATTCGCATGAATTCCTTAAAAAATGTGCCAATGGGGTACGTATGATACAATAATATTAGAATGGAGGAAGTATTGAATTTTGATGTATAGAGGATTATTTATAGTATGCATTAATTAAGACTTGTTGCAGTTGGTTGGGAATTCTTTTTGTAACCTTGAGGGTCATAGAATCAAATCCCCCGATTACGGTACTTGGAGGTGGAATCCCTTTACCCTTCCACCCTACTCCAAGTAACTAGCCCACAAAAGTTGTACTAAGAAAGCATGAGAATTGAGGTTCAGTTTGGGTCTCCTTAGTCCTTACCTTAATTACATATTTTATTGTAATAAGCTCGACGAATCACCCATATCTCCTATAACCACGAAGTTGTAAAATAAAATTATATTTATTAGATGAACATATCGTTGTTTTTGAAAGCAAAATTCACAAGAATAATTCAAACTGTGGGTGGTCTTCCCATAATAATCCCAATCATGGATTATTCCCTAATAATCCTAACTATGGGGGTAACCTTCCCAAAATGATCTCAAGCGTCTCAATAGCATTGAATTAGTTGTTTTTTGTTTGTCATTTAATTTTTCTCACTCTTTTATCCTTCCTCTCTTAGGCGACTAGAGTTTGACACATCATGTTTTAACCTTTAAAATTTGTTCTTTTAAGCCAATGAATTATTTTGAGAAGACACCCCCCAATTGTTGAGATTATTATTGAATAATCCATAGTTTGGATTAATATGAGATAATCATCCGTAGCTCGGATTATTCATATGAATTTTTCTTTCTTAAAATGAACATTGAATTCGAGTTCCATTATTCAAAATTAACGTTGTTCATTTAATTTGACTTCATATTCATTAGATTGAACTTGATATATGTACATTTGTATATCAGTTTCATATCCGTGCGTGTGCATTTTGTTCTTATCAGATTGCGCTTAATCATACACACAATCCTCTTTACACGGATGTGTGTATCTTTGAATTCGCGTTAAAAAATAGGCATAAAATGTTGAATAGTTGTTCATACAAATTAATATACTTCCTCCGTTTCAATTTAGTTGTGACACTTTTAAAATCACGGACTCCCAGGGCATTTTTTGGAGAGGAGAGAGATAGAGAAAGAAAATAAAAGGGTCTCATGTGATAGGAGAGATATATAAAGAAGTTATTACCCAAAATAAAAGTGTCACAACTAAATTGAAACTTCCTAAAATAGAAAGTGTCACAACTAAATTGAAACGGAGGAAGTATGTACTTTTCTATAGTTTTAACATATTGACATTTTTGTCCAAAAAAAAACATAGTGACATCTTGCTATAGTATGTTATCTTTTATTTTGTTTTTTAAGTTGGTGACGGTAATAAGTATTGGTCTTATATTATGAACCAATTTTAATAATACTACATGCTTTAGTGTTAAAACCTAGCCACCCTCCTTTTTTTTTTCTTTTAAACCCTAGCCTTCCCTACCCCTCCTTCATCAGTTAGGGGCTGCCATGGATGATTTCATCCATGGTAAGCCCCTTTTCCCCTTTTATTTTCAGTTTTTAGTTTATTTTCTTGTTTTGTTGAATAAATTAGTCTCTCTTTATGAGATTTTTTCAAACCCTATTACGGGGATTTTAGTCTCTGTTGTGGAGATCTCCTTCTCCCCTATGGGAGTTGTGAGTATGGTTTGTTTTTAGGTATGAGAAATTGTTCTCATTTGTTGAAGTTCGAGACTCAACCTGAAGGTATTGGAATATCGGATGCGGTCAACATGGCTCGATCAAGAATGCTCTTCCCAAACTATGTCAGAATGATAGACTTCCTCATCAATAGCTGCTTGATTCAGTAAATACAAGAGGGCTGCGCTGTATTGCTCGATCTGGTCCATTGTAGTTTCTTTGAAGACGAATTTGATTTAACTTTGTTTGATTGTATCTTGTTTTTCTTTAATACCTATTTTAGATGTCGTTTGGCCTTCAATTAATGAAATTTCTCTTTAAAAAAATGCTTTAGTGTTTCTTTTTTGTCTTAGATCACTTTTCGTGACAAGAAAACTTTATAAGGCAATATCAAAAGTAGTAAAAACAATTAATATACATGATCTTTCTTATAATGTATGTTTTCAACCAATTGTGTATTATTCATTGTTTCTTACAATCATTTTATTTGTAATTATCTTTTAGCAAAGAACAATATACTATATTTAACAAAACTTGAATCCATGTATGATACAATCACAAGTCTATAAATAAGTTGAAAATAGAGTTTTAAGCAATAACTATATATTAATAACACCAGTTGATATGCAATTTTATCATAAATTCGAGCACCGTTTTAGGATATATTATTGATATTTAATAATTATTGGCTTTGACAATTGCATAAATCCAAACTTTTTTTGTAATATTTATATTTTGAACTCTTTTCGTATAAGGTTGTGAAATGAAGGGTTTAATTCATTTTTATGATTACACTCTTTTATGTTTGGCAAATCAACTGGAAGCAAAGACCATATATGCGAAGTTTCATTAGTTCGTGGACATTCAAAATGTCAAAATGACAAATTGTCAAAAATTGTCCGTCATATCATTAAATTCATTCTTTTTATGTTTTATTTTGGCGGTTGAAAAGTGTCATTTTTTTAGAGAAGCCACAAGAGCAAGAGATGAGAATCGATCCCAAGATCTCTTAGAATCAAGAGAGAAGCTAATCCCTGATTCCTTGAAAAATGCCATTTCTTACTCGAGTAGCTAGAATATTAGCTTTAGAAACATCTACACTAATACCTTTGAGATATTGGAGTCAAAGTACAGGAGCTATTGAGACTGTTAATCGAGTTTTAGACTATATTTTTAAGATAATGTTTTTGAATATTTTGGAGGCTTCCTTTAGACCCTTAGGAAGAGGGTCAAAAGAACGGGCTCATATGTAAATGGATTGTTGTGAAGAAAATGATACATGTGCTTTGAGAATTTGTTTCACATTGACTAGCTGAAAGAGATGAATGGAAATTACTATATAAATTAAGTGGACTAATTTTCTTTTAAAAGTTGACATGTGATTAGACTATATATTAGTTTTTGGACCCGTACATAATGCACGGGAGTATTTTTGGCTTTATTATAAATTTTAGAAGTCACACAATAACAACGACTTACTTTCGCATATTACACAAAATCATTAAATCATCATAAAGTAAGATTGGTGAAAGAACAATAATTACAAATGTAATTTTCAAATCAATTTATATATTTTCAAACACTTCCTTGTAAACTACATTTGTAGTACTTGTACCCACACCGTGTTCTTTATCAAACGGAAGGGTCTTCAGACCCTTTTTGTCACTCTGGAAAATGACAAAATAAAATTGACCATGGCTGAAAACGGGTCTCGGGAGATACAAACCTATATGAGACAGAGATTGTCCTTGATTTTTATTTATAGTCATAACAAAACAAACCATTAAAGGAAACTGCCATCTCTAAATCTGATAGGAAATTTGGTGGAGTCAGACGGGGTTTGTGTCATTCTTGGGATGAATACTTTATCTCCGGCATTGCTTCCGGAAATAACAGTAGCTTCAATCACACAATTTCCTAAATGTTTGACAACTAACCTCGTGTCGTTACATAATCTAGATGTTTGATCAACATTCCTTAGAAGCATAACTGGCGCACCAATCTTTAATTGTATGCTATGATTTGGGAGGCCTGAACATCTTATTGTAATTAGGAATTATGTGGAGTAAATTTCATGTACTCCGAAAATGAATTCTTCTTTGCTGATTGCATCCGAACTTAAGTACACTTCCTCTTCTCCAGGAATGGTAGATAGAACATGATCATTGACCATCTCCACTATCTCATTAGTTGCAGTCAAATATCCCTTTCATGAAAGTATTTAGCTTCACAGTAATGATCTTGTAGGTAAGGGTATGTGCTATCAATAATTAATGAAATTGCATCTGCCCATAATCTATAAGGATATCTTTTGCAACCTCAATGACAGCTTCACCATCATTAGGACCCCCAACTTTTCCGTCTCCTATGCTTAATATCCACTCTGAGAATTCTTGTAATTCGTCAACAACAGATTTGAAGAACCTGCTTGTAGTCTCATTTTGTGAGTAAGTCTTAGGACCTTACATGAATCTCACAAGTAAGATGAACTAATGGTCATGAACACGATATCTTGCCTGGTTTCCTTTGGTACAACTGGTAATATCTGCCCGAGATCACCACCAAATACCAGTACTTTGCCACCAAGAGGTCGATGCAAGTTACCACTATCAACCGACTTTATGATGTCCTTTAAAATTCTATCAAGTGCATCAAAACAAAACTTATGCATCATGGGCGCTTTATCCTAAATGATAAGTTTTGTTCTAATAAGGAGATAAGCCAAATTTATCCCTGGACGGATGCCAGCACACATTAAATTCTCAGTTATATTCAAAGGGATACCTAATCTCGAATGAGCTGTTCTTCCTCATGGAAGAAGGAGAGAAGCAATTCCACTTGAAGCTACTAGCAATACGATTTTGCCAGCATCTTCCTTATTGCAGCACATAATGTCTTCCAGATGTATGTTTAATCCGTCCCTCCATAACCGTAAATGAAAAAGACGCCTCCTTCTTGACTTGACACAACATCCATGACTTCTTGTTAAATCATCAATTGCTCATCAGTTAAACATTTATACAAATTGTCGTGTTCCAAGGTCATTTTCTCCATGTCGTATGAAAGCGCATCTGCTATGAGTTTGTTTTGTCCTTCAAACACGATTAACTCATCTGGAAAAGGCATGTCACTGAATCTACGCAAGCTACTACCACTACTTTGGAGCATGGTTTCAATGTCAGCCAATGCAAAAGCTTCTATTTGATCGTCAATTAGCTGCAAATATGTAAAAACAAAAATCGAAAAGAGGTAGTGATCTATTATTAGTATGCACAATGTTTTAAAATATCTAATTATTTATCTAACAATATTCTCATAGTTGTTTACCTTTGTTTTTTTCGAATAACACGCTGCTTGTACATAATGTCATCAGATAGCAAACGCCAACTCTTATGCCAAATTTCCTCCGGCTTCAACAAATTCCCAGATAACAGTGACATGGAGAACAAATGTCTTAGGTAGTGTCCTGATACTCTGAAACTTATTTCCGTTATTGCGTCAACATATTCCTTGTCATTGTCAAGTAACCCCCTTGCGTAGCAAGCTTCGTTGAATGTAGGACACACTATACCATCAACTGTTCTTATTTCTTTGTAGCATGTCACCCCTTTTACAAAATTGAGCAAAGTTTTAAGATAGAACTTCTCGCCAGATCCTGGTGTAACATGGTAGATTCGTCCTATTACGAAACCTTTACTTTTTGGTGTCCACTCTCGCTTATCTTGCTTCCACACAAATTTTGTAGGGAACTCCACATAACTAAGCTCTCTGGATGCAACATATTTTTCGTTACATTTCATCCAAGATGAGAATCTTGTCTTGTCGACATGAGGTCTCTCTAGTACACATTCTACAACAACATGGTCATCATACAAATTAAATAGTTTGCTATCCTGGAAGATGGAAACTTAGTATTTCAACTGCAGGAGTGCGATAATGGTTGTTGAATCCAAAAATCCTCCAAATTGCTTCACATGCTGAAATGTATCAGCAATTATAGTACATCTTTATCTCATCTATTCCTTTGCCTTCGTCTGCATTCTGTTTATCTTGATAAGCCGCATCAATAACCCTATCATACCCTTTGTTTATATATTTAAACAGATATTTAATTGATCTGAACTGGTTACACCATTCAACATTGATATGTGCTCGATATTTACGAAGCAATTGGGGATTATATGGAATAATATACCGATTACCAAGATGAACAGTATCTCTTCGCCTGTACTCACGATATCCTTCATCATCCACTTTAGCTGGTAGTAGCGGTTCATCTGATGACTCCAAGGTAAGCTTTGATAAAGTCAAGGATAACATGTATTTCTTTGAAAGAGATGAACTACTTGATCGTCTTGAAATTGCCATTGATCAATATGTGGAAGTTAGATCTGCTTATAGAGAGTCAAAAGGCAGATTAAGTCATTGAAGTAAAATCCTATCACAAGTGGAAAGAGAAAAATGCTGAATTAGAGCAAATATGTATTGATTTGAAAGAAAATCTTTTAGAAATGGAGGTTAAACTATACAATACTGAAATTGAACTTGAGTTGATAAAATATGAATATCTTGAAGAAAATGAGAACACTGTGGATGTAGAAAACAAATGCTTTCTTAACTTTCGTAACTTTGAAACGTGTGATATTAATTTTGATTCAATTAAACAAATTGCAAATACCTTATCCAGAGCTGATTTTCTGACTTGTTTTAGAATTCTTGCGGATGACAACAAAGATCTGTACAAAGAATTTGTTGCTCTGGAAGCCTCTAATTTAACCAGTTCCTTTAATGTTCCCTTGTCAATGATGAGGAGATTCACAATGAATATGATGGTATATTATGTGATTTTTACTCAGAGTTGCATCTTTTAAAATCAAAAGACAGTGAAACTACTATGAGAACTGATGCAGACTTAATTTCAAGCCTTCAAGATGAATTGAACAAAGTCAAGTTGGACTTAGCCATTTCTACTGAGCACAACTTGATTCAATTGAAGAAGCTTGAAACTAAAGAAGAGGATTTGTCAAATTGTATGAGAAATTTGAATAGGTTGCTTGATGCTCAGAGTACCTTAAACCATCTTACAGCTCAAACTGGAAATCCTCAGAGGGTTGGTTTAGGGTACTCAGGTGAGTCTTCATCTCAAAGGACAGGTTTAGGCAGAGACAATACTTGGATTACAGAATTTAAGAAGGGTAAGTATATTACTGCTCAAGACATGCATGTGTGCACCTATTGTGGTAAGCATGGTCATAAAATTGAAAATTGTTGGACCAAGAAAAAACATGATAAAAAGAATAGAACACATGTAAGACAAGTCTGGTTTCCCAAGACCAGATTGTCGTCTGGTCTGGCTACCAGGAATGGTTTTCGTAATGAAGCCGTTCTCAAGAACAAATTAAAGGATTCAAGCAAGTCTGGATTCCTAAGACTAGACTGCCACCTGGTTCAGCAACCAAAAATATTTTAAGAAATAAACCCGTTGTGAAGAACAAGGGACCCAAGCAAGTCTGGGTTCCTAAGGTGAAACATTGATGGCTTTTTGCAGGCTATGGTGAAAGGAAGAAAATTCTGGTATTTAGACAATGGTTGCTCAAGACATATGTCCAGGGATAAAAGTCAGTTTCTTTCACTAGTAGCCTTTGAAGTAGAGAATGTGACCTTTGGAGATAACAACAAAGGACTTATTAAAGGAATAACTAAGGTGGGTAAGTCACTCTCTTAAGCAATTGATAATGTTTACTATGTTGAAGGCTTATAGTGAACATTTTACAAATGTGTGACAAAGGAAATCAGGTTGAATTCAAATCAAATCTTTGTCTTATAGTGAACAGTGAGACAAGGGAACTGATATGTCAGGGAACTAGACACAATAATGTTTATCTAACATATTTGAGTCAAATTCCTAAATATTCCTCCGTTTAGAAATAGTTGCACCATTTCATATTTTCACGCTTGTCGATGCATGATTTCAAAATAAGTAAAAATTATAAAAAGTTGATATTAAAAAGGGATATTATCTCAGATAACCCTGACATATAAACCTTTTTCCCAAATAACCCCGACATATATTTTTTTTCTCAAATGACCCTAAACTTGTATTTTGTCATTAAACATAACGAAATTAGTAACGGTGTTAACTATTTTAAAAAAATTTAATTACTTTGTGTTTTTTTTTTCAAAGAAAGCCCAAATTATTTCTCTTCTCTTTTTCTTTGAAACCCCACCCAGCCTAAAACCCCACCCAGATCTGAAACCACCACCCTTCCGCCGGAAACCACCACCCTTCCGCCGGAAACCACCACCCTTCCACCGAAAACCACCACCCCATCGAAAACCTAGCCTAACCCCGTAACCACCACACACAGTCCAGCCCCGAAAACACAACCCCTAGCCCAGCCCCGAAAACACAACCCTCAGTGAACAGAAATAGTATTGAAGGACGAAAAGAGAACTCTGCTTGCTTTCCTCTGTGAGTCGGTCTGAAACTCACGAACTCATTACCTAAATCCAGATATCATATTTTTGAGTTTATTCTACATTTTGTTTTTGGAATTTAAGGTTTATAACCTATCTAGATTCTTATAGACTTTCTTCGTTTTTGCTGTGTTTAAATGTTTGCTCATTGATTTGTTGCTGTTTTTAGTGTATGATATCTAGGTTAGGGTTTTTGTGTCAGTTTCAGGTTGTGGAAAGAAAAGCCTCTTAAACCCTAAGTTTTCTACCGTGCATGAATTAAGAATTTGTTGATCTGACAATTGTGAGTTAAGGAAGTTTTATTAGCTGGATAATTTCACTGCTATGTTATTTGATCTAGCTCTTATTTCTTTATTTTGTTTGTTTGTTTGTGGAGTTTAGAATAGCTAATTGGATGTTATATTTAAGCTTGGATTCAAATATTTGATAAATTATAATCCCACTGAAATTCACAGTCAAGCTGAATGTAGGTAGGGGTTGAGGAATTAGAGGAGAGAGATGGGGGTTGGCTGGAGGAGAGAGAAAGCGGTGGGTACCATTAATGGGTGCTTGACAAGAGTGAGGAAGTAAGAACAATAGAGAAGAAAGATATGATTTTGAATTTTTTTAAAATTAAAAAAAGTAGTAATTATGTTTGTTTAAAATATAATTGACGCCGTTACTAATTTCGTTATGTTTAATGATAAAATACAAGTTTAGGGTCATCTGAGAAAAAAAAAATATGTCGGGGTTATTTGGGAAAAAGGTCTATATGTCAGGGTTATCTGAGATAATATCCCTATTAAAAAAATACATTGAGACAAATTTAACAAGATCCCATATGACTATGTTTTTCCTAAAATATAAATCATCAAAGACAATTAAAGTCTAAGATATGAATAGTAAACACTCTGCAAATGGTGCAAGTATATATTTCTAAACGGAGGAAGTATAATGCAACTTGTCTTAGTGTTGTTGAGGATCATCAGTGGCTTTGGCATAAGAGGCTTGGTCATGTAAGTTTGTCACTGTTAAATAAGTTGAGGTCTCAAGACGTGGTCATCGGATTGCCAAATATCAAGTTTACAGCAGACCAAATGTGTGATAAATGTGCTAAGTGCAAGCATGTTAAGTCCTCTTTTAAGCGAAAGAATGTGGTATGTACTTCCAGTCCCTTTGGGCTAGTGGGCATGGATTAGTGGGGTCCCATGTGTGTACAAAGCAGAATTGGTAATTACTATGTATTTGTGTTGGTTGAAGATTTTTCTCGTTTTACATGGACTATTTTTCTGAAGTTTAAGAATGAAACTTTTGATGAATTTGAAGCTTTGGTGAAACAGGTCCAGAATAAGATTAATCTTTAACTAGCAATAATACGATCTGATCATGGTTGTAAATTTGATAATGTTAGTTTCATTGAGTACTGCAGGGATCATGGTGTATCTCATAACTTTTCAGCCACTAGGAACTCCACAATAAATTGGAGTTTTAGAAAGAAAGAATAGAACATTGGAAGAAATGGATAGGACTATGCAACTAGAGAGTGGTCTGCCAAGAAAATTATGGGTTGAAGCTGTGAGCACTGCTTGTTACACAGGGCTGGGGTTAGGATGTTGGGGGCCCTGTGCATATTCTTGAAATGGAGCCCTTAAATCTCTACTTTTTTTAAAACAAAGTTGATTTTGTTAACATAAAATAACTTCACGAGATCATAGAGAGAATATCAAATTACATAATACATCTACTAGGAAAAATACTTCATAGTTATACACTTAAAAGGTGAAGTATTAATGGAATAATTAATTAAGATATGGATTTTGGAAAAAATTGTATAAAAATTGAAAAGGTGGTGGAAATTAATGAGGGGAGATGAAAAGCTAAGGGTGAGGGAAAAGTGGCCACAAATCAAGGTGAGGGAAAGATAAATTTCGGAAAGTTGTTCCCAAAAAACACATTACTAAGATTCGACCTCTTAACCTCTTAACATTTATAGCCCTTTCAATCACCACTGGTCCAAATCAATCTTTCTACTTTTAAATCATAACAATAAGAATATATACAATTATTTCCGGGGCCCTTGTTTTTGAAGGGGCCCTGCGCGATCGAGCACCCCGCACAAGTTAATCCCCGCCTTTGTTGTTACATACTCAACAGAGTTATGTTAAGACCACTGCTGAAGAAGACACCTTAGGGGAAGGAAACCAAATAATGTGTACCAAAAAATTTAACCCTAGAAGTGATGAGAAAGTGATTATTGGGTACTCTACTCACATCAAAGCATATAAAGTCTTCAACAAGAGGAATTTGTGTGTTGAAGAGAGTATCCATGTCCTCTTTGATGAAACTAACATGTTTGACAAGAATGTGTAGGTTGATGATGAAGAATTCGAGATTGGTATGATGAATTTCACTGGAGTCGATACTGAGAGACTAGAGGGGAACTAGATCCGAATTAAAATTATCCCTCTCCAGATGAAGTTCAACCAATGCAAGGAGTTAAAAATGAAAATCAGGGAAGTAATGTACCCCTGAATAACTCTTCTACTGAGCAACAAGCTAATGATGGCATAATAGAGGAAATAATTCAAACTGCTTCTCCCAGCAATGAGTCCATCAACTCAAGGGGAACCAGCACAGGGAGTGGTTCAAATGAGCAAAAAGAGTTAGCACAAGATAAGTTTGATTTCAACAAATCCTTCAAGTATAAATCTTCACACCCCACTGATTTGATCATTAGTGACATCTCAAAGGGCGTTCAAACAAGGAAATCTTTGCAAAACTTTTGTGATTTCTACTCTTTCTAATCTGATATTGAACCAACTGACTAAAGTTGCATTGACTGATCTTAATTGGGTTCTAGCTATGCAGGATGAACTGAATCAGTTTGAAAAGAATCTAGTTTGGCACCTTGAACCTAGAACCATGGATAAATCAATCATAGGAACTAAATGGGTTTTCAGAAATAAATTGGATGACTCATGAATTATAGTCAGAAATAAAGCTAGGCTAGTGGTTCAAGGGTTTAATCAACAAGAAGGAATTGATTATGAAGAAACCTTTGCTCCAATAGCTAGACTTGAAGTAATTAGAATTTTGATTGATTTTGCTGCTCACTGTAATATGAAGCTTTTTCAAATGGATGTTAAGACAACCTTTTTTAATGGCTATTTAAAGGAGAATGTGTATGTTGACCAGCCTCCTGGTTTTGCGAACATTGATTTCCAAATCATGTGTACAAGTTGGACAAAGCTCTTTATGGCTTGAAACAAGCATCAAGAGCCTAGTATGAGAGACTCTCTAGTCTTCTCATTGGTAATGGGTACAAGAGAGGTTTAGTTTTACAACCTTGTTCTTGAAAAAGGAACAAATATGTTAGTGGTCCAAGGGTATGTTGATGATATATTGTTTGGTGCTACTAACTCTATCTTGTGTGATGAGTTTGCAGGTCTTATGAAGAGTGAATTTGAGATGAGCATGATGGGAGAACTTGGGTTCTTGTTAGGTTTTCAAATCAAACAAGGTTATGATGGAATTATGATTCATCAGCAAAAATAACTCAAGGAATTGATCAAGAGGTATGGTCTGCAAGATAGCAAATCCTGTGACACACCTATTCCTACTTCAGTCAAACTAAGTCTATATGAGAAAGGAAAGGTTGTGGAAGGTAAGCTATTTAGGGGAATGATTGGCACATTGCTTTATCTGACAGCCAGCAGACCACATATAGTGTTCTTTATGAGAAAGGAAAGGTTGTGGAAGGTAACCCTAAAGAGTCGCATCTCAAGGTTGTAAAGAAAATCTTCAGATATCTCAATGGCATAAATGACTTGTGCCTATGGTATCCAAAAGGTGAAAGTATCTGTTTGATTGGTTATACTGATGTTGACTTTGCAGGTTTTATTGTGGACAGAAAGAGCACATATGATATGACTCACTTCTTGGGCCCTGTTTTGATTTCATGGTGGTCAAAGAAATAATATTATGTTGCCTCGTCCACAGCTGAGTCTAAGTATATTGTTGTTGCACTATGATGTGCACAATTGTGGTGGATAAAAACTCAGATGAAGGATTTTGGGATTGAGTTTGGTAGTTTTTCTATCCTTTGTGATAACACAAGTGCCATTAACATCTCTAAAAATCCGGTTCAGCATTTAAGAATAAAGCATATTGAGATAAGGCATCACTTTCTCAGAGACAATGTTGAAAAACGGTAATGTTGAATTTGAGTTTTGCATATGAAAGGATCAATTGACTGACTTTTTTATAAAACCCTTGTCTAGGGAAGCATTTGTCAAGCTTCATACTCTCTTTGGGTTGGTCAAGGTTAGATGAGTAAATATCTAATCTTCATTTTTCCCATTTGATTAGTAAATTGATAATGTATTATGTATATAGTTGTGTGATTATTTAGCATTACAAACTCTATTGTGCTCCTAGGAAACCTAAGACAAATGTTAGCCTAGCTATCTAGTAAATCAAGTCTAATTAACACTAATGTGAAGCATCATTTTGTTATTGTTTCTCCTGTTTTTTGATCAGTTTGCTAGTAATAAATTGTGTAAAGAATTGAGTTCATTTAATGCAAAAGTGTTTGATGATTCTCTCTGGCATGTTAATCTTGGACATGCTTCTCAAGGAAAGCTTAAACACATCCCTTGTTTGAAACAAAACCTTAAAGAATCTGAAAAAGAAGTTTGTCTTTCATGTCCTATGGCAAAGCCCACAAAATAACCCTTTCCCTTGAGTAAGACTACAGTGGCAGTACCATTTAAGTTAATTCATATTGATGCTTGGGGAACCCTACAAGGTTCCATATAAGGAGAAATATATAATTTTGCTAACTATAGTGGATGGTTATACTAGAGCTACTTGGGTTCATTTACTCAAGAATAAATCTAACTCATTTATTTTTGTGCTTATGCTAAGATATAAGTTTGACAAGAATGTGAAGATTACTAGATCTGATAATGCCTTAGAAATCACGGGTCAGGAGTGCGTTGCTTTGTTCATTGAAAAAGGAATAGTGCATCAAACAAACTGTGTGCATATACCGCAGTAGAATGTTGTAGTGGAGAGATTAAAAACAGGCATTTGCTTGAAATGAGTGGAGCATTGAGATTTGGAGCAGGGGTCTTCCTTTGTCATATTAGGGTAATTGTGTTATGGCAACAACACGCATCATTAATAGACTCGTATCATAAGTTCTTAAAAATATAACACCATATGAAGTGTAGTTTGGAAGAACACCTTACTACTCTCACCTAAAGTCATTTGGATGCCTAGCTATGGCTTATAACCCAGAAAGAAAGAATGATAAATTCTCTACAAGGTTGTTGCTTGCTTGTTCTTTGGGTACCCTATAACTCAGAAGGGGTACAAACTTGAGAATCTTATCACTCAATAAGTCAATATGTATCCAGGGATGTTCACTTTTATGAACATATATTCCCTATGCAAAAGACTCGTTCTCACACATCAACAAACCCTATTCCTATTTACCTTCATGTACATGCATCTAGTCTTGATGAATGCCCTAAAATTACCTCAGAGAACTCAGATGCCGATGAGGACCTTGTTGTCCCTGAAACTCTCTCACATATACCTTCTCTTGACCATTGTGAACCTCTAACTTCTCAGCCAACCGCAGATTAACCCTCTCCTACATTTCCTTCTCTTAGAAGATCTACAAGGACATCCAAACCACCCAACTGGCTTAATGACTTTGTTACAACTTCTCAGAAACACAGCAATACATATCATACTGGAGAATCTACATACGTTGTAACAACCACTAGTGAAAACAAACCTAACTCATCTACTCAAATTGAGCTAAACTGATCCAAAACTGAACCGGATGAGTTAGGCGCGGAGCGGAGCGGTTGAGTGAAGTCAACTGGTCTGGTTCACAACCAGACCAGTTAACACTTAACTGATCTGATGAAGTGGTAAAAAGTGGATCAGTTATTGTGATAAGTCATCTGTTTTTCACCACTTCACGTGATCAGTTAAGTGAAATATGAATTAAAAAAATCAGGCCTCCATCGTTCATAGTTAACTTGAACCAAAACATTCCAACTTATACCATCTAGATCTGGAAGAACCTAATATGAACCAATCTTCCACAACAAAATCAAAATATTTCAAAATATGAACCAATCTTCCACAATAAAATACGAAAAATTAAAATATTTCCAAATATGAACCTAATCAAACATAATATTAAATACAAAAAATTAAAATATTACAAAATATGAGCCAATATTCCACAATTGAAGCACAATAATATAGAATATGAAAAATTAGATAAAAATTTACAAACATTAATATCAAATAAAAAAATTCTAGATCTGGAAGGAACCAAAATGGAACGAACCATAGCTATTATAAAATGAAACGAAAATGGAACGAACCAACGGTTAAGGAAATGAAATTAAGAAAATACAAAAGGAAATGAAATTAAGATATTACAAAAGGAAATGAATCAAAAAATTAAAAAAATTCAAACCCTAGACCCAAAAAAAACTCAAACAAAAATAGAACGAACTAATGGCTCGATTTCTTTCTCTGTGGGTTCTGGTGGGTCTGTCGCCGAATATTTTGGTGTTTGTTGTTGTTTCTGTTGTTGTCTAACGCTGATGGTTGGTGGCGCTTCACACTTGTCGCCAGTGTTGCTGATGTTTGGTTTATTTACATGGCTTTTGATTAGCTTTTAATGGATTTTATAGTAGTTTTTGAGTTAGTTTAGGTTAATTTTCTAGCTATTTCCTTTAAATTGTGCAATATTGCTCCTTTGTACGTTTTCTTTGGGTGTTTGGTTTGTTTTTAGGACATCGGAGCGTGATTGGAGGGCATTTGCACAAACCCGGGGCCAAGGAATTGAGGAAAGAAGCATCAAGATTCAAGGGGGCTCAAAAGAAGAAAATAGGAGGAAATGAGTCTGACCCGAGGGCCCTGGTCAACCAACCCGCCCGAGTCAGTTCAAGCACCCAAGCCATTTCAATCCTGATGAAACAACCCGCCCGGGGCCGTGCCCACCCGAGCACTCGGGTCGGGTCACCTGCCCGGGTCGTTGGGTTTTCCGGAAATGTTCTTTTCTGAATCTCTTTTGTGTAGGGGGGTTTTACTGTAATTGTGTTTAGTTTATGTTAGGACTATATATGGCAAACTCCTCTCATTTTAGGTGAAGCTATTTTACATTCTAGATTTAATTTGTGCTTAGCATTCAAACTTTAGAACCCTAAGAGAGAGAAAGTTGAGGTGTGAAGCTTTTGAACTCCATTTTCAAATTTATGCAAGACTAAAAGTTGGTAATTTCTTGTTTATTTCACTTTCTCTTTCTCTAATCTTATTTGCTTCATGCTTTGTTTGATTTGATCTTGTTGTTATTAGTTGTTATTTTCCCCTTTTTCTTTTTCCTCCATGGTTATGGTGATGAAGTTATTTCAAGCTTTGGTTTGTTTTATTCCATGATTTGTGGGTGGTTCCTTACTAGGGGAAGGGATGTAGCCTTCATTTACTATTTGGATCCTAAATCTAAGTTAGGGGGTTAGCATTTGGGGTTAACTTGTTGATTAAACTTGTTTAATTTGGTTTGTTGAGTGATTGATCACTACATGACTTGCATATTTGGAATCCCTAGTGAAGAATCGAGAGATGAAGTTAGGGATACACTAAGTTTGGTTGCTAGACTAGGATTTTCAAGAAAATAGGTATTTTCTAGTTTAGGGAAGTTTGATTAATCATGTTGTTCTTGTCCTGGCTAGATTTGTTGCTCATGCCATGAGAATAGGTCATGAGTGACTAATTAAGCTCCTCTAATTAGCTCGAGAGAGTAATTAGAGTTCCTATGTGCATGATTTCCCCTTGTGATCCCCCATTTGTTTCTCCTTAACTTTAATGTTGGATTCTTGGATTGATTGTTGGTGAATCCCCTAATCCCCTTGTTTCTTTACCCTTGATTTATCTCCTTTATTTACCTTGCTAATTTATTTTGCCAATCTCCTAGTTATCTTAGACTTTAGAATTGTTACTAATCTTTCGAAAAACCCCAAAAATAGATTTAGCTCATTGTAATCAACGAATTAACCTTTGCTTAACCTTATTTCCTTGTGGATTCGACCCTTTACTTACCCTATATTGGGTAGTTTATGCATTTTTGGCGTGTTTACAACAAGCCCGATAAATTTTGGCGCCGTTGCCGGGGAAGTAACTGTTAACATTGATTTAATTTGTTAGTTTTGAGACTAAATCACCTTTTCTTTTTTGTTTAACTCTTGGTTGTTGACTACTTGTGGGATTTGTGCCTTGTTGTTTGCTAATCTTCTCCTTAGTTGTGTTGTTTGCATGTCAAGAAGGTTAAGAGGTGATCCTACTATATCTATTGATCATAATCTAGAGAACACCTTGAGACAATTGAGGAGTATTCACTACTACAAAAAAGGGCAAAAGAGAACGCACTTAAGAGAACTACTAATTATGAAAGAGTTATCTTAAAAATTGAAAACGTCTAAAAATATGAAGAGTTCTCTTAAAAAGATTAAATACAACATCTATAGCACATAACATTTTTTTTTTCTCTAATTTTAGATGTGATTTTCCTCATTTAATTTTAAAGAAAAAAAAGATTACCATTAAAGTACTCCACGGTTCTCTTTGGTCTTTCAATTACCACTACAATACCCCACGTATCCCTTCATTTCTCTCTCCTCTTTCACCCCAACTCCTCGCACACCTCCACCCAACTTCCTCCTCATCTTCTCTCTCTCTTTTCTTTCAGATCTAATATCTCAACTACTTCAACCAAGGAAAAGATCGGGCAAATTGATTTTATGATGGATTCAATTTTTCATAGCTGCCGACTTTGAAAAGTGAGAGAAAAACGCCATTCTCGAACTTCTTGCACTAAGAATTCATACAAAGATTAAGAACAAGAACTTGCTAATTTCAGATCTGCACTTTTCAATGGCTTCCACTAAAGAATGTGAGAACTTCGTCTACATCGCCAAGCTCGCCGAGCAAGCTGAACTCTACGAAGGTGAGAACTTTATTTTATGTGCTTTTAGTATGTTGCTGACATTTCATTGTGTTTTTCTTTGCTAGTTCGGTTTGCTTTGACTTTGTTGCGATTTAGGGAAGATTTAGGGGTTTTCTTGATCTCACAGTTGTTTGAAATGATTCTGTTGATTTTTTTTATTTTCGTGGAATTAGCATTAGATTGAGTTTTGTGCAGATTAATTGAGTGATGGACTAGATTTTGAGGTGTTGTGATGTGATTTTGGTTGATTGATTGATTTTGTTGGAAATGGTGGAGGCAATGAAGAAACTTGCGAAGCTTGATGTGAAGTTGATAATAGAAGAGAGGAATTTGCTTTCAGTTGGGTGTAAGAATGTGGTTGGAATACGACGGGCGTCATGGAGGATACTGTGGTCAATTGAGTAGAAGGAGGAGGGCGAAACATAATCACAAAGTTTTGTCGAAGGGACCTTAACACGATGGCCACGACCCAAAACACTATAACCACCAGCCCTATTAGGCTCACCATCATTCACCCCATTAGGCAACACACAAGTATCACTAGTACCACACAAGAGGACTAGTAGTGTAATACATGACCTCCCCAACCCGTACATGCGAAGAAGATACATTGCTCGCCATAGCCCCTCGCATGCGAGCAACCATATCGGTTGTGACAACCCCACTAGACGAGGCAGTTTCACATGATGTAATACTCAGATCAAACTCATCAATAACATCTAAACCAGTAGATTCATCATCATCTCATATTGGTGCCTGACAAATATAAGCCTCCCATTGAAATTTATCAGAATCAGAGAGACTATCAAGATTCATCATCATCTCATATTGTGTGCTAAAAAAACTGCACATCCCGACTCACAAAAAGTCACGGGTTTTCGAATAAAAAAGGCGCCAACCTTTCTTCCAAAAAGGCTAACTAACAAAAAATGCAACGACGAGTCTTAGAATCAACGTTAACCTTAACTCGAGACTGATCAGCAGCATAGGACAAAGAACGAAAAACATGCACACGATTATAGGGACGAGCCATACTAAATAAACATTCATAAGGAGTTTTGCCATTTAACACAGAAGTGGGAGTAATATTGATACACTAGTGGGAAAACCTCATCCGCTCCGATCAAAATGGGCCTTACTGATCCGAAAATGGACCGGAGCTGGTGAGGCCGGAGCTGTTAAGAAAACTCAACTTATCTGGTTCATAACCGGATCAAATACACTAACTGATCTGGTTTTCAGGTATAACGGGACCAGTTAAGTGTACATTTAATTTAAAAAAAAACAGGCCAAACTAACTAATCCAGTTGTTTTGGAGTGACCGGATCAGTTAGGTGTTGACTTGAATAAAAAAATTGAGGTGTTGACACCAAATTTTGAACCCCTTTTTCGGATAAATAAGGATTTTGAAAAGAAATAAAAATAACGAAAACCATCATGCATCGTGGAACGCGTGCCCCGTAAAATGCATGTTTCGTCCCGGAGCGCGAGTTTCATCCCGTCGTACGGTTTTCCATCATTGCGTATTAGTCATGCAGTTTCGGCTTAGAAATAAAAATTTTCGTGAGTCGTAGTCAATAACTACAACCACCATTTTAATAAAATGAATCTTAGTATAATCATGCTCGCCTTCACTAATTTGACGAGTTTTCGTTAATTGTCTTAAGTTAGTCATTCGAAAAAACAAAAAAAAAACGAGTCGCAATTAGGCGCTGGGATTTTAATCGTCTCCCAAAACCGATAATAATCAGTTTTCTTGATGGTCAAGTCATTGTTCATTGGATAAAGAATAAGAATATATTCTTTATCCACTAAACACATCCTTTATCCATTAGTTAAAGAATAAGAATCATGAAAAGATGTGAGAATAAGAATCAAATCCCATGTGTAAGAGGGGCGAATCCGGATTTTTTTTCGGAAGAATCGAGTTTGCGCCAAGCACACAATCATGCGCTAGACGCATGATTGTGCGCCTAGCGCACAAGCATTCTCTGCGCCAGACGTAGAGCCTTGCGCCTAGCGCACGGCACTGTGCCTAGCGCAGGCTCCTGCGTTTGGCGCAGCGTCCTAATCAGTTTTGTTTTGCACGTTTTTCGATGCATTTTTTTTACGTATTAGGTTGTTTATGGAAGAATATTTTTTGAAAATCTGATTTTGCTTCATTTATGAGAAAATCCAAAAAGAATAAGAATATTTGTGTTTCTAAAGAGATTTGATGATGTCATTAGGGTGAGGTCATCAGAGTGATGTCATTAGGGTGAGGTCATCAGAGTGATGTCATTAGGGTGATTAAGGATGAAGAAAATCAGATTTTTTTGGGTGAAAAATCTGATTTCTACCTCTTTGAAACCCTAGTTCATTTCTCTAGAAATACCCTCCTTTTTTTTACTTCAAAACCAAGTGGAGAAAAAATACAACTCAACTTCACTCTCATCCTCTCTACTACTCTTCTCATCCTTAATCTTTCCATCTAAATAAAAATCTTAATTAGTAAGTAAAGAAGTTCATCAAACGAGAAAAAAAACACACAAAAAAGGAGTTTAAGTTAGTAATTAAGTGGATTTAGAAACTCACTTAGAAATTAAGAAAATCATAAAAAAAGGTAGAAAAATTTGCAAAAAGGAAGTGCATCATTGAGCTAGCAAGGTAAAGTTGAAACTCTTGTTAATTTTAATTATCTTCTTGATCATCTACTAACTCTCTCTTTGTTTTTTCTTATCATTTTTTAATTTTTGGAGTGATTTGGCTATGTGGAAGTCCTAATATTCCCAACTTTAAATCACCCCACCTAGAATAGTCACCTCTAATGGGGTGACTCTTAGGAAACAATGTGATTATGTGATTTTCCTTAATCAAATTTTTATTCATCACCAAAAATGTTTTCATAAAAAAATTCAAGACAAGTTGTGCTATAATTTTGTTGTAAAAAAATGTGATGCTGTAATTATAATCAGTTTTAATTTCGTACTACATTTCATTTTTTATCTGTATTATCATAATAGTTTGTAGGATTTAATATTTTTTCTATGAAGTGCAAGATGTTTCCAGCAACTGGGCTTTGAAATTTCTAAAAAACAAATTTCGTGTAAATAATTAAAAATCATTCAATTTTGTTGTGCAAAACTGATTTTGTCCAGTACCACATAAGTTTGTCTTGTTAATAAAGTTTAAAATAAAGTCATTTGGATAAAACTAAAAACATCAAGTTTGAAGAAAACATCAGTATAGCTTTTTGAAAATATAAAAATCATATTCATATGAATTTTATATAATTTTACATTATTTTTACAAAACCATTCATGTAAATCACTAAATTCCAGAAAACTGAGTTTCCTTTCAGTTAAGGAAATAAATAAAAAGGGTCTTAAAAGTGTCCAATTTAAGTGAAAATTTCCAGTCTAGTTCCTCAAAGTGTCTAGAATGTTCATACCAAAATAAGTTCAATAAGATTGATCTCAAAGAACAACTTCAATAAAGCTCTTGTTTTGACCAGTTTGAGTATAAAATTCACCATAATTCAAGTTGTCACTAAAAACTTATGGAATTTTGACACAACATAAAGAACTCACTGACCTATCCATAGATGTATAAAATTATAAATTTAATGCTTTATACATAAAGTTATGATTTTTGTAAGTCAGTGCAAGAACAAAAGTGCAATCTGGAAAATGAAATAAAGTGATTAACTCAAGTTTCATAAAAAAAAATTATTTTTTTTTCACACGAAAATTTTGATTAAAAATCATGAAATTCTAAGTTTCTCTTAAAATGACTCATTTTATCATATAAATAAAAATCAATAAAAATTGTCATAAAAATCAAATCAAAGAGGTTAATTAATCTCTAACTTTTTCACAAGTTTACAAATAAATATGAATTCCAAAGCCCATTCAAGGAGATGAAGATCAAGGATTATCATGGTGAAGATCAAGATTGAAGACTTTGTATAGATCATAGATTTGTACATATTGTTGTAATAATAATTTCTTTGTAAATATTTATTACATCACTCATTAATAATAAAAAACATGGAGATGTTTATGCATAATTTTCATAAATAATTCCACAACTCTTTTTTAATAAAATGAGCAACCGATGTTACAAATTTTGAATGTTGGGCCAATATGTCATAGTATATGAATTAAATGACCCAATCTCAATTAAGAGGAAAAATTACAAATCTAACTAAGTTAAATTGTATGATGATCCATCTTATAATTTAAAAATGTGTTCTCCATATTCAAATGGATTAATCAAATAATTTGACATAATTAGATTGGTAATTATGATCTCCAAATTGATTTTAGGCCGTTTCACGTGTCTCGCTTTAAATGGCCAAATTCCAATTAGCCAAACACAAATCTCGTAAATTCAATCTCAAATTGATCATTTCTCTCTAAATGACTTAATCTTCATTTAAGATTATTTCTCAAAAGCCTTCAATTAGGAAGCAAATTTCTTCTTCTTAGACCTCTTAAAAATCATAAGCGTGATCACTAATTAAGGTGGTTATTTCAATCCTTGATTAATAGCTAATTAAGGCGATTTACTCAATTTTTCATTTAATCACTAATTAGGGTGATTATCTCCAATTTCCGACTAATCGTTAATTAGAGCGGTTTACTCAAACTCTTCATTTAATCACTAATTAGAGTAATTATCTTAAACCTTGGTTAATCACTAATTAAGGTGATTAATTTATCCCTTTTTATTTAATCACTAATTAGAGTGATTATCTTAAACCTTAATAATCGCTAATTAAGACGATTATTCTTCTTATTTAATCACTAATTAGAGTGATTATCTTAAACCTTAATAGTCGTTAATTAGGACGATTATTCTTCTTATTTAATCACTAATTAGAGTGATTATCTTAAACCTTAATAATTGTTAATTATGACGATTATTTTTCTCATTTAATCACTAATTGGAGTGATTATCCTAAACCTTGAATAATTACCAATTAGGGTGATTACTTCCTAACCTTCATTGTTAATCACTAATCAAGGTGATTATCTTCCCTCTTAAAGTTTAGTCACTAATTAGGGTGATTATCTTAACCTCCATTTCTAATCACTAATTGAGGTGGTTATTTTAATCCTTCATATTTAATCACTAATTAAGGTGATTAGCTTAACCTCATTTCAATCACTAATTGGAGTGATTACCTTAATTCTAATAGATTTGTTTAATTCTAAAGGTGAGTTGTTCATAATCTATTTCCTTTTCTTCCCCAATGGAATTGGCCATTTAAGGTGAGACACCAGATCGAACTACGATGGTTTTGATCCATGAGTGGATTCCAATCCCGCAATGATTGGTACGTAGTGCAACTTCAGTGCTCAAACCCACCATGTACAAATGATATATTGGTCCTAAATAATAATGGTTGATGTGTATATGTGCAAACTATGTGATTTTCTTTCTTTTTAATAGCCATGATTACTTTAAAATGGAAAATGATACATTTAGTAAGAGCCCGTTCTGTAGAACGGAAGAGGAGACGAGTTCCGAACGTTCGCACCTCTTAACCTAAACCCCGAACCCTATCTCATGGTATGAAAGATCAAATTTCAAAAAAGCCTTATCCATATGAAGTCATCATCATTTTAAATGATATTTCTCGAAATTGATTTTAAAATGATTTATTAAATAAATCTGTCCCTATTCAGAAATTAATAGGGTGGCGACTTCAAAGTTTTCTAAAACTCATTGTCCAATAAGAGACTTTCGTGGGATTCAGACCGTTAATTAAGACAGTAAAAAATCGGATACCATAGGCTGGCGACTCCATTGGGGACCTACCCCCACTTGACGTATAAGAGGTTTAAACTTGAGCAATGCGTTATTTTCCCTTCCATATGTATATATAATAAAAAAGTTAATCATGGCTATTCACAATTTATTTTTTGTATATAGCATGCTTATGTGAAAATTACGTGTGCTTGGTAGTTTATCGATCCATACACGTGCACTTTTTTTAACCATTTTCCTATTAGGTCTGATACCTCTGTCTAGTGGCAAGGGTCAGAATTTTAGAATGACAAAATTAATGAATTAAGGGCGTAAAACCTGCATCCGCGAGCTATTGCGACCGGCTCTGTCAGGAGCGTCCACCCTCGATGGACACAATGGAAGTGACTCAAGGCTAATTTAACATAATGTCTCCCTAAATGAATCACCTTTTAGTTGACTTTTAAGACACAAGGATCAATGCACAGATATCCTTTATTTATTTCAGTTATTGAATAATGTGAAAAAAATTCAAAATATTTCTCAGTCCGTTTTCAGTCGGTCAATATTTCAGTAATCATTAACTGTAGCTGAATTGCTGCCGAAATGGTTATTGAAATATTAAGAGTATTCTTGTGTCATGTAAAAAAAAGTGTGTGCTCATCCATTTTCAAAAAAAAAAAAACTCACATTTACTTCAAAATTTTTTTCATTCAAATTGGTTTTTCCAAAAACAAAATTGATTTCTAAAAATAAAAATCTTGTTTTGAAGATATAATCCCAAAATAAAACAAAAAATTTGAAAAATGAAAAGAGTCGTAATCACGAGTTCAAAACGTGTCATGTTTAGGAATTAGAACATATAGTCTAAAACACGAGAAGCCTAGTCTATAAAAAAAAAATTGTGTCAAAAGGGATTATTGTTCTAAAAAAGGAAAAGAAAAAGAAAAAATTTGTGTCAAAAGGGATTATTGTTCTAAAAAAGGAAAAGAAAAAGAAAAAATTTGGGTCAAAAGGGATTATTGTTCTAAAAAAGGAAAAGATAAAGAAAAATTATGTCAAAAGGGATAATTGTTTTCGAAAAAAAAGGGATTCTTCCATTTCCTGCTAAAAAAACATATAAAGAAAAAGTCATTAGTCATTGACTAACATTGTTAGTATGTATATTTCAGGTACTTCACATCCAAAAAAAAAAAAAACTAAAACTTGCATCATTTCACAATGTCTGATTCCGAAAAGTAAATTCAGACTAAAGCTTCAGCAAAGGGAAAAGGCAGTTGGAGATCTCTCAACCAAATCTATGCAGACACGGAAGAATCTCTATGAACCATGTACAGTCGTCTGAAAAGACAGGGTCTTCTAGAAGCGAAGCATCACTGTTACACTTTGCCACCGCCAGGGGTTAACATGGGATTATACTACAACTTTTACCATCAGTTTGGTCACGAAACAGACCGGTGTGTTGACCTTCGGCATGCCATCCACAAGCTAATAGAAGATGGAAAAATTCCCATTCCTCCATCATGGATCCCTCCAGTTGTATCCTTCACTAAGGCTAATCTTCCCAAGGAACTGGATCCTGATCAAGCTTTATACATCACTTTGAAATGCAATGGGCGAGAATTGACCAATGTACTAATAGATGATGGATCGGCACTTAATGTTTGCCCCAAAGGAACACTTTATGAGTTGGGATATAACAGCACGTTATTAAGCCCTACTGACACAGTATTATTGGGAGCATACAACAACTCTTTAGGGAAGGATATAGGGACGATCAATCTTCAACTGAGGTATAAAGACTGGATTTGTGATGCGGATTTCACGGTCGTCGAAACTTTAACCTCATTTTCTTTGTTGTTGGGGCGACCATGGCTCCATGCGAACAAAGTTGTTGCCTCTCCTGCACACCGAAAACTTAATTGCCCAATGACCTCGGGAACGATAACCATCAATGGGAATCCGACACGACCAAGAAGTATTACCCCCGCACCGCCAACTGTAGAAGATGAAACAGGTCCTCAGGATGGTTCCCTCAACCCTTGCATGCTAGGGAGCAATGTTCCTTTAGTACCCCAAGGATCCAATTCAGAAGCTATTTACACTATCCCAATGACATTTGATCAACTCATCGCCTACGCCGACATTTGCTGTGCTCAGAATATGCCAGTAGGACCTCTCAACACAGATCAGGCCGAAACCAATACCATGGCCATAACTTTCTCTGATAAAGATCTGCCTGATAACCCAACTCATAACAGCGCTTTGTACATCGATGTTGATCACAGTGCCAGACACATCAAAGGTGTAATGGTCGATAATGGAGCTTCCACCAATATCTGTCTTCTCAATACCCTTAATTGGCTAGGGTGTCCTCCTCCACAAGGAGAAGCCTCCATAGGAACCATAGTTGCATATGATGGTTCAACACAAGAAATCATAGGATCAACAACCATGATCTTACGCATTGGGACAGTCATACGAGAGGTCAATTTCATGATCGTTGATTGCGAAGCTCCTTTCACTCTGTTGTTAGGACGACCATGGCTCCACAAGAACCAAACTATCATCTCAACATTGCACCAAAAGATGAAGATGATAACACCACATGGGGTAATCACAGTCCTAGGAGATATAGCAATGGGGGTGGCATTGCAAAAATCCCGCACACCTCATATATGTCATATAAATCATGAGGAGAACGACAATGGTCACACAGAAGCACCACCCCTCAAACTGGTAAAATACTACTTCAACTGGCCTATTCCCGAGGAGGATCTTGGTCAACCGAACTAGATACCAGACATGAGAGAAGTTAAGAGGGTTGAAAAGAAGTTCCATTGGCTCTTCAAAGAGTCCTAGGCAGTTCAGTGTGAAGGAGAAGAAAGTCCAGCATACAAAGTTGCCGCCATCCAATCTATCATGGAACCCTATATATTCCTTGATGAAATTGATTATGAAACAAGAGCTTCTTGCATGCTGGTATGCAAGGCATGAGCATCATGGCTCCGCAGCCGAGAAGACAACCCCTTATATGTCAAGAAGAAGAAAGAAAGGTGGCACAGACGTCTTCAAGCAGGAGAACATATGGCTTGGCGCCCGGCAAACTGAAGTCTGAAAAGTTTAGGAAGTACCTGATTCGTTTAATCACTTTTATTTTGTGTTTTGTAGGTAGAGCTACGTGCGGTTTGATCCCCTAAAAAAATGATAAAAAAAACATATAATGGTGTATGTGTTTATCTTAGTTTCTCTTCTATATAATGTATGTACTAAAAGGGGTACGTAGGCAACTCATTTTCTGAGTGCAGCTGCAAAAAAAAAAGAAGAAAAAATTATATATATATCAGAAATACGTTGGGCCTGATTCTCCATTCAAAAAATCATCACAAGAAAAATTTCTTCCTCAAATCCAAATCCACTTATGGAGATACGTAGGCAACCTTCGGGTGCGGCCCCTTTTGCATTTGATATTTTCTTTTATGGTTTCAGCGCTTAAAAGCAATCAATACATGCAGATCACCACAAGAAAAACGATATATGGGGCATTATAATTTGCCAAAATGAGGACACATACCTCGTTATACCTCTTTTATTTTATTTCTGTAGTAGCAGGAAATGGACGGATACCATCAAATTGATTTTGAATAGTGTTTGTGTATTATCCAAAAAAAAAATGAGTCCAAGAGTGGCAGTTTTAAATGTAAATAAAAGGTCCAAGTCTAAAAAAATAGAATAACAAGTCAAAGAAATGTAATGAAAAATCCAAAACAAATGATAGAGTCAAGGTTTCACACCTTTTAATAAATAATAACTGAAATTGGGGTTAAAAAAATATAATTTTCAAATATATCATTCCTTTCATTCCCTGCACAAAAAAAAAGAAAAAAGAAAAGAAGAAACAAAGTCTGGACAAATTTTTGTGCTAACTTTTTCATCTCACAGAACTCTACCTGGGCCCGCTCAGGATCTAGGCTAATTCGCCGAAATTCTGACCACAGTGAACGTTCTCTGTCAGTAATACTGTCATCCATGTCTACACCAGCGGTATTCTCTGCTACACGTCTCAGCAACATGTTTGAAATTCCGAACAACGAGCACCAACAGAACTCTACCCCTCCACCTGATCCAATGGCTGGGCTCCGAGGACTTGTCCAAGCCATGCTTGACCGACAGGATAATATTCAACAAACTGTGTTGGGCATAATCCGCCAAAGCGCCCAGATGCCTCCTCCGGAGTCGGAAGTAGCTTCACCTTTTCACCTTGAGCCTATGAACAATGAGAGAGAAATTCCCACTAAGCTCGAGGAAGAAGTAATTAAGCTCAAGGAAGTTTTAAAAGGCATGACTAAGGCTGAACTATGGATGGACATTCATGGGTTAACACTTTTCCCAAAGGCACGATTACCTCATGGTTTCAAGATGCCTAACCTGACAAAGTTTGATGGGACCGGCAGCCCCACCAATTTCCTGAAAATGTATGTAGGGGCAATGAGTCCCTGGGGAGTGGAAGAATCTTTGATGGCCCAACTCTTTCAACAGTATTTAGATGGTGCTGCAACACATTGGTTCCTCAACCTTGAAAACACAAAGAAATCCACTTGGGTTGACATAGTCAGAGAGTTCTCAAACCAGTACAAATATAATGAAGAAATTGATGTTACTAGAAGGGATCTGGAGACCACTTCTCAAAACCTTAATGAGACATTTTCTTCATTCATCACTCGGTGGAGAAACAAGGCCTCCAAAATGATGAGTAGGCCAAATGAGGAGGAACATATATAAATGGTTGTGAAGAACCTTCTTCCTGTATATCAGAAGCATATGGCCTACCGATATTTCCCGACTTTCAAAGCTTTGATTGCTACGAGAACTCTAGTTGAGGACGCTGTGAAAAGGAGATACATCAAGAAAGATGAACCTACTGGCAACGCAACTTATAATGCAAAGTTTGGAAATAACAAAAGAGCCCCAAACAATGATTCAGCAGCTCCTAAGACCACTAATGCGATCCATGCCATTGGTGCATCTTCTGCATTCCAGTTACGGCCACAAAGGAACTTTACCCCCTTAAACATGACTTATTCACAAGCTCTCTCCAAGATAAAAAAGACCAATCTCATTCAACCCTTGAATCCACGTCCACCTCCTAAAAATCCTTACCCTGGTTATGACCCAAACCAAAACTGTGAGTATCACCAAAGTCCGGGGCATAATATTGAAAGTTGCACGGCTCTAAAACATCAAATTCAAAACCTTGTGGATGATGGAAAGCTCTCTTTAGGATCCATTTCTAGTAAACCAAACGACTCTCAGCCCAAAATCACAAAAAACCCCCTTCCTAATCATAAACCCTCATTTGCGATTAATGCAATCTCTTCTGTGCCAGACGGATGCGATCCAATCCAGTTAATCCGCAAGATAGTTCCTCAAATGTATGAAATGCCAATAGCCGCAGGTTACAAGTGTCTGGTCTATGATTATTCCACTCGAGAAAAATTTAAGATGATGCCTTATAAAGACCCGAGCTTCACTCT
This sequence comes from Beta corolliflora, assembly GCA_947648045.1. Taxonomy (NCBI): domain Eukaryota; kingdom Viridiplantae; phylum Streptophyta; class Magnoliopsida; order Caryophyllales; family Amaranthaceae; genus Beta; species Beta corolliflora. The sequence goes on along the minus strand of CANSZD010003166.1, from coordinate 580,394 downwards.
CAACAAAGATCCATTCTCTGACATGTGTGGAACTTTGGATTATGACGGTGCCTTCTTCATTTTGGACTCTGATGCTGATGAAGATACCTCTTCAGCCTTGACAATCGTGGACAAAAGCACTGGAGGAGATTCCACCACTCCAAATACATACTGGCACCCCATCTGCCTCGATGATCTTAGTGATGAGGAGTATGTGGATATCTCTCATTTGACTAGAGCAAGCCGCCATTTTAAACCATCCCATTTGGAGGATGAAAATCCTTTGGAGGTACTGAGGAGGAAAGAAAAGGGCAATGAGCCAATGACAGAGGATAGTAACAAGGAAGATGATGATATCAAGCGCATGAAAGAAGTAAATGCTAATGTTTCCATCTGGAAATTGTTAATGCATTCCCAGCATCATAGGGAAGCTGTTCTAAAGCATCTCAATGAAGCCTCTGTAAGCTTTTCCATAACACTTGACCAGATGGTGGGGCACATTCATAGGGTTGATCGAACTCTCATGTTCACAGATAATGATCTCCCTGACAATATCAACCACAATAATTCATTGCACATCACTATATGCTGTAATGGATGGGAGATACCTAGGGTGTTGATCGACAATGGCTCCGCAATCAATGTTTGCCCTCTGCGTGTGCTAACGAGACTTGGGTATTCAAAAGAAGATCTGGTACCATCCCACCGGGTGGTCAGAGCATTATGATAATGCCAAGAGGGAAGTACTGAGTTTAATCAGCCTCCTCATTGAATGTGGCCCCGTGGCAAGGAAGGTGGAATTCATAGTCATTGACATTCAAGCCTGTTTTAACTTCTTATTAGGAAGACCATGACTGCATGAGAATAGAGCAGTGGCTTCTACTTTACACTAGAAGGTGAAGCTTCTCACTTATCAGGGTGTTGTGACTATTTCTGGTGATCCAGAAATCATGACCATCTCCAACACTGGAAAATCAGTATTGTATCTGAACGAAGTAGAATGCACTAGGTTGGATGGTTATACTATCCACTGCATTCTAGCAGCACCTGAAAATTCATGGATGAATGAGGTTCCAGCAGCCACACCAGATGAAAGTGTTTAAGAAACAGAACCAGAATATAGTGAGGATGACGAGGAAGAAATAGGAGTTCCGAGCATCGGCACTCATAATACGTCAGTTGAAGCACCGGAGGAATCTTGTGTCGGTAATCCTCAAGATGATGATAATGAGTCAAAGAAGAGATCTAGGACTGACGATTTTGACCTAGACTTTAATGTAGTATGCCTTGTTCGAGAGGTTCACACTGAGTCACTGATTCTCTTTCCAGGATATCAACATGAAGATCACTATCGCGAATTGCCACAGTTCAGAAAATTTAATGGGAACGGTGATCCTTTTGTCCACTTAGTTGGATTTGTGAATTCCTTGCACCCCTGGGGCATACCAAAGGAAGATTACCCCATGCTCTTTGACAAGAGTTTAGAAGGACCAGCTCTGGATTGGTACTATTCTTCAGATTGTGTAGATAGAGCTAGTTGGGAAAATGCTAGCCAAGCCTTTGTTAATTGGGCTCTCGAGCATAAACAGACTGATGTCAAGAAGTTGAAGCTAGTCACTTTGCGTCAGAGTGCCTTAGAAACTTTTTCGCACTTTTGTTCGAGATGCACTCATATCCGCACACAGCTTCGTTTCCATATTACCGATTGAGAGTTCATGCTCATATTGCTGCGGGACCTGAACGATTTCTATTATCATCACATGGTTACAATCAAGTACACCTCCCTCAGCCACATGGAACAACATGGATTTGACATCGATGCTCTGAAATTGCAAGAAAAACGACCTCGGGAAGATCTTGAAATTCCCAACACAAATCCAAGGGTATATGCTAAGATAGATGAACCATTGAGTATGGTGTATGATCGTCTTCGGAGCCAAGGAATAATTTAAGCCTCAGCATATGTGCACTGTTTACCCCTTCCTGGAACAGACATGAGCAAACTCTGCTCTTATTGTCGCCAATTTGAGCATGAAACTGATCGATGCCATGATCTTTACTACAAAGTTCAAGACCTGGTTGATCGAGGAATCATTAGTCCAACCCATAAGGAAGTGCCCGCAAGGAAAGTGTCGGCGCGCCCTCAACCGCAATCCCAAGTTGATATCTTCCGCAAATTAGTCGAGCAAGGTCGGATTCATCCACTTCCATGACGCCAAGGCGCAAGTCCCGTAGGATCATATCTCCACAAGTACTGCCAATATCATCAGTTGCATGGTCACGGCACAAACCAATGTCACGCTCTCAGCTATCGCATCAAGCAGATCACCAACATAGCTTTTGTCTACCGCAAAGCTACTTGATCGTCTCACAGAAAGAAAAAATCTTCGGTAAAAGTCCTGTAGGGGGTTAGCCCATCAAAAAAAAGAGGCAAAAAAAAAATCTTTCAGCTCGTTAGTATTAGAGAATTACGTGCAGCTTGAATCCCCATTATCACTTACACTTGCACTGTGAGATCACTCCACCTATGTAACACCTGGGGTACGTAGGTAGCTCAATATGAGTGCAGCTGCTTTGTTAAATAAAAAACTTTAGTTCTTTCTAAAATAACGAACTACGCTGAGTCTGATTCCCCATAAAATGCACCTGGAGCAACGGGGATATGTAGGCAGCATTCAGGTTCGACTCAAATGTATTAACCATTGTATTTCAGGCAATGTGATCAGAACTCAAGATGCCAGTCATCACAGGAACAATTTCAAAATGCTGAATTGACACATCAATGGGGACACATGCCCTAATCTCTATATTTTCTGTCTTTGTTCAATATTAAAGCAGGGAATGGAAGAATGTAAAAAAAAAAAAACATTTGTTTTCAACCACAATGACAGTATAATCATTCAAGAGAGTCAAAACATAAAAAAAAAAGAACAAAGCTGTAAAGGTGGACCATTCCAGTCAAAGTATGGCAAAATCGTTTTCGAAAATTATCTTTATTATGCAATTCATTCTGCAATATGTAGCTTTCTTCTCTTTTCTTTTAATTCTTTTGTATCTACCTTTAGGTCCAAAAAGAAGAAATTTGTCCCTTCTCTAAGGATGACCAATTACCATTAGAAAACAAACACCTCAGCCATATCCACAAATGCAGTCAAAGAGCCTGTAAGGTTTACCGTGCAACCTCTGTCCAAAGGATTTCAAATCATGATGAAGATGGGTTACACCCAAGGAGCAGGATTAGGGCGTGATGGTAGGGGAATAAAGCAACCAATCCCCCCATAGTAGACAAGCAAAATCGACATGGGTTAGGATATGATCCGGGCAGCACTTCTCACAACATTAAAAAATCTTATTTTACCCTCAACGGCCAGTTCATCCTGCAAGGAGATACTAAGTTGTACTATGAATTTCCAGAACCTTGGCTTAGTAGGAAGGAACAGAAGATTTTACCGGGATTGGAGATATTCTTCAATGAGGCTAGAAATCTGGACTTAATCAAAAGTTGATTTGTCCAAAAACAAAAAATGAAAAAAGAAAATGACTGGGTGGATAATCTGGAACATGGAGTCCTTAGCAAACTTTTCACTTCTGAGTCCTCTGAGGAAGAGGATTTTGACCCGGTGTCTTTGATGATACCTTTTGGCGAAAGCATTGAACATAAGTGGAGTATTGAGTGTCAGGCAAAAGACGGGCCTATAGAATTTAAAATGTTTTTAGGAAACCATCTTCCACATCCAACTCATGAAAATACCTTTTCACCCCTTTCAGATGGATATCATACTGATAGCTCATCTTCCAGCCAATCTACCTTGCATACCCAGTCAGAAGACTCTGATAGTGAGGAAATTGAATGTGAACCTTTATCTAAGTACATTTGCATGCAAGATGTTATTTATGATAGTAAATTTAATAATGATGAATCACTTGATACAACTGAAAAAAATATATAACCCATGGAAGAGTCCATTGTAATTAATATTGGTACATAAAATGATGTAAAAGAAGTCAAAATAGGTTCATCCCTCTCCCCAACTAAACAGTCTGTGTTTATTGCATTGTTAAAAGAGTATGTAGATGTGTTTGCATGGTCTTATGCTGATATATGCCTGGCATTAATAGAGAAATTGCGGAACATCGCATTCTGTTACATCCTGAAAGCAAGCCTAAGCAGCAAAAGCTCCGTCGAATGAAACCAAAGATTAGTCTGAAAGTGAAAGAAAAAATCCAGAAACAGCTTGATGCCAAATTCATCAAGCTGTAAAGCATCCGAGTTGGCTCACCAATATAGTGGTTGTACCTAAAAAGGATGGAAGAGTTCGGGTATGCATTGATTTTCGTGATTTGAATGCTGCATCACCAAAAGATTGCTTTCCTCTACCCCATATCGATGTCCTCGTGGATAGTACAGCCGATCATGCAATGTTTTCCTTCATGGATGGATTCTCAGGGTATAATCAAAATACTCATGGCCCAAGAAGACATGACAAAGACATCTTTCATCACTCCGTGGGGCACTTTCTGCTATCGAGTTATGCCTTTTGGTCTCAAGAATGTTGGAGCTACATATCAAAGGGCTGCAACCACAATCCTTCATGACCTCATCCACGATATTGTGGAGGTTTATGTAGATGACATGATCGTGAAAAGTGAAGATCATGAGGGGCATATTCCTGCACTAAGGTCTTTCTTTGAAAGAATTAGGAAGTACAATCTAAGGCTAAACCCTCAAAAGTGTGTGTTTGGCGTCACTTCAGGGAAGTTGTTGGCATTCATTGTCAGTCAAGACGGCATTAAAGTGGACTCTGAAAAGGTGAAGGCCATTCAAGAATTGCCTCCTCCAAAAACAGAAAAAGAAGTAAGGGGATTTCTCGACAGAATTCAATATATCAGCTGGTTCATCTCACAACTCACTACGAGGTGTGAACCCATATTTAAGCTGCTCAGAAAAGGGGCATCCCATGAGTGGAACGAGGAATGTCAGGAAGCTTTTGATTCCATGAAAGAGTATCTTTCAAATCCACCTGTTCTAATGCCGCCTAGACCAGGGGAACCTCTGATTTTGTACCTTACTATTACAGAAATGGCTATGGGAGCTCTCTTAGCCCAATATCAAGAAGGAACAAAAAAGGAAGTGGCCATATACTATCTCAGTAAGAAATTTGTGGAGTATGAGACAAGATATACCCCATTGGAAAAAACATGTGTTTCCTTGGTCTATGCCACAAAGAAGTTGAGGCATCACCTCCAAGCTCATACCACCTATCTGATCTCAAGACTTAATCCAATCAAGTATCTGTTTGAGAAACCCATTCTTAGTGAAAGATTGGCAAGATGGCATGCTATGCTTTCTGAGTTTGATATTCAATGTGTCAGCCAGAAATCTGTTAAAGGAAGAGCCATATCTGAAGCCTTAGCCGAGGGACCAGTGTCAGGAGATGAGTATGGTGATGCTTTTTCCGATGAGTACTTATTATTTATTGACAATCCACAATGGTGCATGTATTTTGATGGAGCTTCTAATAGGAGAGGTAATGGAGCAGGAAATTTGTTAGTAGATCCTAATGGAGTCCATATTCCATTTGCAGTCAAGCTGGATTTCCCAACAACAAACAATACAACTGAGTATGAAGCCTGTATATATGGAGTAAAGGCCGCCTTGGTAGCAAGGGCAAGACATCTCAGTGTATATGGAGATTTTAATCTCATCATATCTCAAATAATAGGAATTTGGAGGGTTAGAGATGAGAGACTTCAACTCTACACATAGTACCTTCAAGAATTGATCCCTTATTTTGATGATATCAGCTTAAAACATCTTCCTCGGGAACAAAATAGTTTCACTGATGCTTGAGCCAATCTCGCTGTTAATTTAACATGGGAAAATGGTACAAAGATCCAGTCAGTTTTAATTGAAGAAAGGAAGGGACCTACAGTGACGGTAGCACAAATTGTCTCCACACTGGCTCAACAAGATGATGATGATGTCTGGTATAAGGATATCAAGAATTTTCTGGAAACAATGCAATATCCGGAGGGAAGTGACAAGAAGGACCGCATAGCCATCGGAAGGCTAGCTGCTCATTTTCTCATACTAAAAGGCAGACTATATCACAAAGGGTTTGATGGTACCCTGCAACTCTGTGTGAATGACAGCGAAAAGCAAGCCATCATGGAAGAAGTTCATGGAGGAAAATGTGGACCCCATATGAACGGAAGAATGGTGGCTCGTAAAATTTTGCGAGCAGGTTTCTATTGGAGTACTCTAGAAGGTGATTGCATCAGCTTTGTCCGGGCCTGCAAGCAATGTCAGATATTTGCTAACCTCAATCATATGCCACATGTGTCACTACATAATATGACCTCTCCTTGGCCATTTTCGAGTTGGGGCATAGAAATAATCGGACAAATTCATCCGAAAGCTTCAAATGGGCATCAATATATTCTTGTAGCAATTGATTACTTTTCGAAGTGGGTTGAAGTTGCATCATTTTCAAAGCGAGGGGCAAAGCAAGTCTCGAAATTTGTAATTAACAACATTATATGTCGGTATGGCATACCTTTTGAAATCATCTCTGATAATGGATCACAATTTGAGGGTCATGTGAAGACAACTCTCACAAAATATTCAATCAAGCATCATCAGTCCTCACCTTATCGTCCCCAAACAAATGGAGCGGTGGAAGCAGCCAATAAGACAATCAAGATTATTGTCGCCAAGATGACTGAGAAGACTAGGGAATGGCATGACAAACTACCATATGCCCTTTGGGGATATAGAATATCAATCAGAACTCCAACAGGAACAACCCCATACTCTTTGGTTTATGGGATGGAACCAGTCCTACCGGCTGAGGTGGAGATACAGTCTCTCAGGGTCATAGCAGAAAGTGAAATCTCATAAGACCAATGGTACAAAACTCGTTATGATGAGCTTGCATTTGCAGATGAGCGCCGACTACAAGCATTGCATAACAGTCAACTCTATCAGCGGAGAATTGCTCGTGCATTTAACAAAAGGGTTCGAAATAGAGACATTCAGGAAGGTGATCTAGTCTTAAAGGAAAATAGAGCTCCGTTGCATGATCCTCGGGGAAAATTCAAGCCTAACTGGTCTGGGCCATTCCTAGTAAAGCATGTCACCACGGCTGGAGCAGTAAAGCTAATGGATTTTGATGGGAATGAATTCACCCATTTCACTAATCTTGATCAATTGAAGAAATATTACGCTTAGGCATTAAAGTAATTGTAATTGTCTTAGTCAAGTAACCAAGCAGTTTGGGGTTTTGAACCCTATCTAGTTATTCTTAATAAACATGCCATGTGTTTCTAGATATTCATATAATGTATGCAAAAAAAAAGAAAAAAAAAAGACAAAAAAAGAAGAAAAAAAACGAAAAAATAAAGTGAAAAAAAAGCGAAAAAAAAACGAAAAGAGAAAAAAGGGGGAAAAAAGAGAAAAAGAAAAATGATGAAACATGCAAGGATTTTTTTTGTAAAGGTTTATATGTTATGCTTCTATGTGTCATATGATTGATTAATTATGATTTGCATGTCATATTTAATGTTAAAGTGTGCACGTGTTTAGAATTGTGTTCACATTGAATTTCTCACAAGCATTGAATTCTCACAAACATATCATTTATTCATCCCAACTGGGGTACTTCATTTCATATATAAAAAGACATAAAGCCTTCCTTTCCTACAAACTCAAAAGAAAAAAAAAAAAAAAAATAAAAAAAACTAGAAAAAAAAAAAAAAAACAACATGATATTTCTCTCAAACCCTTCTCCTCTTCATGGTAGGCCCGTCTGAATCATTGTCTTGACCAATATCCGTCAGAAGCCATTGAAGGTAATCTTCATCAATCAGTGGCAAGTGAGGTTCAGGTAACGTTGATATAATTTTAGCTCCCTGCCATATAGTAGGCATTCTTTGAATACCACTCATATCAGCCTCATAAGTGGTACAAGGTGGAAGAACCTGGAGGGCAGGAATGTGATGTTGCCTCCAACCAATTTGCCTTAGATACCTCCATAGAAGGTAGAAAGTGACCTGGCAAAGCCCCGGTAGTTGTACACCTCTACGACCAGAATTGCAATATACAATTGCACTAATGCCAAGGTGGTTTGGGACCCACTTTATGTCTTGCTGCAGAAAAAAATCCTCCCACCCACCATTTTTTCTAAGTTTATAGAAGAAAGGAAGAAGACCTATCTCCCGGACATGACTAGTTTTGTAAGTAAGGCTCTTATGGGGTTTCATGAGAAAAAAAATTTCCAACAACCATAAATGAAGGGCTAATGGACATCCCTTCACGAAACTTTGGGGTTTTCTTTTGAGTTCATCTAAGCCAAGAAACATTTCCTCTAAAATAAGTGGTCCAAGACAACCCCCCACTAACAATTTGAGGAATAAGTGAAAGACACCGAACATGGCATGCGTTTAAAGACCATTTAGTGAGGGTACTTTCCAAAATCATAAGAATGCAAGTATTTTCTCTAGCAAACCTAGAGTTGGTGTTATTAGAGAATTGCCAAGTGTCAAATTGAAAAGTCAACAATAAGTTAAGAAGAAGTACCTCACCATATTGTAGGTAGTTGCCATGCAAATTTTCAGGAAGATATAAAATTGTTGATAAATCTCCTGAGATCCTTGTAGGAGATCTAGGTGTAATAACCGGACCATTGGACGATAATCCTAACAAATCCTCGACCTCTTCAACAAGAGGCACAATCTCCCGGTCTCCAAAGCGGAAGACATGACAAGTTTCATCCCAAAATTGTGATGCAGCATGAATCATTTCATAACAGATAGAAAGTGAAAGCAAAGGCATAAGAGCCTTAGTGAAGCGGGAAGAAGAAGAAGAAGATTGCCTTGGTTGCTCCAAATTCTTTGTGACCCCCGAGAGTTGTTTTTTCTCACGACTTCCCATTTCATTAGCTTCTTCATAATTAGGAGCCATTTTTTAAAGAAGAAAAATTAGAGAAAAGATTGGAGTAGTGGAAATGAAGAACCATACTCCTTTTATAGATGGAAAAGATGATCATCCATGATTCATTCCATGGATAATAAGTTTGAGTATTGTCCATAGGATAATAAGGAGGATCCTTCACCATGGTTAATGGCCAAGCATTTGTGGTATGACAATTTTTGCTAAAGCCGAACATAAAAAAAATGTTTCAATGATGAATCAAGAACGTTGATACAATCCCTTTTCTAATAATCATCCAAAATAACGACCATGATCAATCTATTTTATATAGTGATCATCATTTTCCGATAAAGCGAATAAGCATTATGCATTAAAAAAATTCCTGAAAGATTTCGGAAAAAAACAGATAAATTTTTTTGCCATATGATGATTGGTCCACCATAGTTTGTCTAGAGGGTAATAACCTTAGGTCAACCCTTTTAGGTGACATGACCTGACAGTGTCTTAATTTAAGGTGACATGATAACACATGAAGTCATAAAAAGTAAGTGATGGTGATTTGACAATTTGTTTGCCATCAAGGCCATGAAAAACTGTAAAAAAAAACTGGAGTTAACCTGTTAATTGTCGAAGTCTCTCACATTAACAAAAGACAAATTCATAAAAAAAGACGACAATAAAGTCGCATTTAAAATTTAAGAAAATTAATTGTGATTTTCTATTTAAGACGACAATAAAGTCGCATTTAAAATTTTAGAAATTTAATTGGGATTTTCTATTTAAGACGACAATAAAGTCGCATGTTCAAATTTTAGAAAATTAATATGGATTTTCTACTTAAGACGACGATAAAGTCGCATTTTCAATTTTAGAAAATTAATTGGGGTTTTCTATATAAGACGACGTTAAAGTCGCATCTCCTATTTTAGAAAATTAACTGGGATTTTCTACTTAAAGCGTCAACAGAAGTCGCAAATCATGTTTTCAAAATAGCACTGATGATAACTATTTTCTATGGAGAATATGTAATCTCAAAAGAAGTTTTCTGTCAAAATTTTGTGTCTTTTCAAACATTGGTCGTCATTTCCTCCAAAATTCGACCAATGTGGGGCATTCTATAGACACCAAATTTTGAACCCCTTTTTCGGATAAATAAGGATTTTGAAAAGAAATAAAAATAATGATTACCGTCATGCATCGTGGAACGCGCGCCCCGTAAAATGCATTTTTCGTCCCGGAGTGCGAGTTTCATCCCGTCGTACGGTTTTCCATCTTTGCGTATTAGTCATGCAGTTTCGGCTTAGAAATAAAATTTTCCGTGAGTCGTAGTCAATAACTACAACCACCGTTTTAATAAAATGATTCTTAGTATAATCATGCTCGTCTTTACTAATTTGACGAGTTTTCGTTAATTGTCTTAAGTTAGTCTTTCGAAAAAACAGAAAAAAACGAGTCGCAATTAGGCGTCGGGATTTTAATCGTCTTTCAAAACCGGTAATAATCAGTTTTCTTGATGGTCAAGTCATTGTTCATTGAATAAAGAATATGAATATATTCTTTATCCACTAAACACATCCTTTATCCATTAGTTAAAGAATAAGAATCATGAAAAGATGTGAGAATAAGAATTAAATCTCATGTGTAAAAGGGGGGGGAATCCGGATTTTTTTCCGGAAGAATCGAGTGTGCACCAAGCACACAATCATGCGCTAGACGCATGATTGTGCGCCTAACGCACAAGCATTCTCTGCGCCAGACGCAGAGCCTTGCGCCTAGCGCACGGCACTGTGCCTAGCGCAGGCTCCGGAGTTTGGCGCAGCGTCCTAATCAGTTTTGTTTTGCATGTTTTTCGATGCATTAGGTTGTTTATGGAAGAATATTTTCTGAAAATCTGATTTTGCTTCATTTATGAGAAAATCCAAAAAGAATAAGAATATTTGTGTTTCCAAAGAGATTTGATGATGTCATTAGGGTGAGGTCATCAGAGTGATGTCATTAGGGTGATTAAGGATGAAGAAAATCAGATTTTTTTGGGTGAAAAATCTGATTTTCTGCCTCTTTGAAACCCTAGTTTATTTCCCTAATTTCTCTGTAAATACCCTCCTTTTTTTACTTCAAAACCAAGTGGAGAAAAAACACAACACAACTCAACTTCACTCTCATCCTCTCTACTACTCTTCTCCTCCTTAATCTTTCCATCTAAGCAAAAGTCTTAATTAGTAAGTAAAGAAGTTCATCAAAAGAGAAAAAAACACAAAAAAAAAGGAGTTTAAGTTAGTAATTAAGTGGATTTAGAAACTCACTTAGAAATTAAGAAAATCATAAAAAAAGGTAGAAAAATTTGCAAAAAGGAAGTGCATCATTGAGCTAGCAAGGTAAAGTTGAAACTCTTGTTAATTTTGATTATCTTCTTGATCATCTACTAACTCTCTCTTTGTTTCTTCTTATCATTTTTTAATTTTTGGAGTGATTTGGGTATGTGGAAGTCCTAATAGGTTCCCAACCTTAAATCACCCCACCTAGAATAGTCACCTCTAATGGGGTGACTCTTAGGAAACAATGTGATTATGTGATTTTTCTTAATCAAGTTGTTATTCATCACCAAAAATGTTTTCATAAAAAAATTCAAGACAAGTTGTGCATAAACATCTCCATAAAAATAAAGAAAATGTGATGCTGTAATTATAATCAGTTTTAATTCCGTACTACATTTTATTTTTCGTCTGTCTTATCAGAATAGTTTGTAGGATTTAATATTTTTTCTATGAAGTGCAAGATGTTTTCGGTGACTGGGATTTGGAATTTCTAAAAAACGAATTTCGTGTAAATATTTAAAAATCATACAATTTTGTTGTGCATAACTGATTTCGTCCAATACCACATAAGTTTGTCTTGTTAATAAAGTTTAAAATAAAGTCATTTGGATAAAACTAAAAACATCAAGTTTGAAGAAAACATCAGTATCTTTTAGAAAATATAAAAATCATGTTCATATGAATTTTATACAATTTTACATTATTTTTACAAAACCATTCATGTAAATCACTAAATTCGAGAAAACTGATTTTCCTTTCAGTTAAGGAAATAAATAAAAAAGGGTCTTAAGAGTGTCCAATTCAAGTGAAAATTTTCAGTCTAGTTCTTTAAATTGTCTAGAATGTTCATACCAAAATTCACTTCAAAATAAGTCCAATAAGTTGGATCTCAAAGAACAACTTCAATAAAGGTCCTGTTTTGACCAGCTTGAGTATAAAATTCACCATAATTCAAGTTGTTATTAAAACTTGTCAAATTTTTGCACAACATACAGAACTCACTGACCTATCCATATATGTATCAAATGCTCAATTTAACGCTTTATACAGAATGTTATGATTTTTGTAAGTCAGTGCAAGAACAAAAGTGCAATCTGGAAAATGAAATAAAGTGATTAACTCAAGTTTCATAAAAAAAATTGTTTTCGTTTCACACGAAAATGTTGCTTAAAACTCATGAAATTTTAAGTTTCTCTTAAAATGACTCATTTTATCATGTAAATAAAAATCAATAAAAATTGTCATAAAAATCAAATCAAAGAGGCTAATTAATCTCTAACTTTTTCACAAGTTTACAAATAAATATGAATTCCAAAGCCCATTCATGGAGATGAAGATCAAGGAGCATCATGGTGAAGATCAAGTTTGAAGACTTTGTATAGATCATAGATTTGTACATATTGTTGTAATAATAATTTCTTTGTAAATAGTTATTATATCACTCATTAATAAAAAACATGGAGATGTTTATGCATAATATTCATAAATAATTCCACAACTCTTTTTTAATAAAATGAGCAACCGATGTTACAAATTTTGCATGTTGGGCCAATATGTCATAGTATATGAATTAAATGACCTAATCTCAATTAAGAGGAAAAATTGCAAATCTAACTAAGTTAAATTAAACCCTAGCCTCCTCTCTCTCTCTTTTCTCTCTCAAACCCTAGCCTCTCCTACCCTATTTTTTTATCAGTTAGGGGCTGCCATGGATGATTTCATCCATGGTAAGCCCCTTTTTCCCTTTTATTTTCAGTTTTTAGTTCATTTTTTAGTTTTGTTGAATAAATTAGTCTCTCTTTATGAGATTTTTTCAAACCCTATTATGGGGATTTTAGTCTCTGTTGTGGAGATCTCCATCTCCCCTATGGGAGTTGTGAGTATGGTTTTTTGTCTTTAGGTATGGGAAATTATTCTCATTGGTTGAAGTTTGAGGCTCAACATGAAGGTATTGGAATCTTGGATGCGATCAACATGGTTCGATCAAGAATGTTCTTCCCAAACTATATCAGAATGATAGACTTCCTCATCAATAGCTGCTTGATTCAGCAAATACAAGGGGGTTGCGCTGTATTGCTCGATCTGGTTTATTATAGTTTATTCGAAGACGAATTTGATGTAACATTGTTTGATTGTATCTTGTTTTTCTTTAATACATATTGTAGATGTCGTTTTCTCTTTCAAAAAACAAAACTAAGTTAAATTATATGATGATCCATCTTACATTTAAAAAATGTGTTCTCCATATTCAAATGGATTAATCATATAATTTGACATAATTAGATTGGTAACTATGATCTCCGAATTGATTTTAGGCCGTTTCACGTGTCTCGCTTTAAATGGCCAAATTCCAATTAGCCAAATACAAATCTCGTAAATTCAATCTCAAATTGATCATTTATCTCTAAATGACTTAATCTTCATTTAAGATTATTTCTCAAAGCCTTCAATTAGGAAGCAAACTTCTTCTTCTAAGACCTCTTAAAAATCATAAGCGTGATCACTAATTAAGGTGGTTATTTCAATCCTTGATTAATCGCTAAGTAAGGCGATTGACTCAATTTTTCATTTAATCACTAATTAGGGTGATTATCTCCAATCCCCGACTAATCGCTAATTAGAGCGGTTAACTCAAACTCTTTATTTAATCACTAATTAGAGTGATTATCTTAAACCTTGGTTAATCACTAATTAAGGTGATTAATTTAACCCTTTTTATTTAATCACTAATTAGAGTGATTATCTTAAACCTTAATAATCGTTAATTAAGACGGTTATTCTTCTTTTTTAATCACTAATTAGAGTGATTATCTTAAACCTTAATAGTCGTTAATTAGGACGATTATTCTTCTTATTTAATCACTAATTAGAGTGATTATCTTAAACCTTAATAATCGTTAATTAGCACGATTATTTTTCTCATTTAATCACTAATTGGAGTGATTATCCTAAACCTTGAATAATTACCAATTAGGGTGATTACTTCCTAACCTTCATTGTTAATAACTAATCAAGGTGATTATCTTCCCTCTTAAAGTTTAGTCACTAATTAGGGTGATTATCTTAACCTCCATTTCTAATCACTAATTGAGGTGGTTATCTTAATCCTTCATATTTAATCACTAATTAAGTTGATTATCTTAACCTCATTTCAATCACTAATTGGAGTGATTACCTTAATCCTAATAGATTTGTTTAATTCTAAAGGTGAGTTATTCATAATCTATTTTATTTTCTTCCCCAATGGAATTGGCCATTTAGGGTGAGATAACAGATCGAACTACGATGGTTTTGATCCATGAGTGGATTCCAATCCCGCAATGATTGGTACGTAGTGCAACTTCAGTGCTCAAACCTACCATGTACAAATGATATATTGGTCCTAAATAAAAATGGTTGATGTGTATATGTGCAAACTATGTGATTTTCTTTCTTTTGAATAGCCATGATTACTTTAAAATGGAAAATAACGCATTTAGTAAGAGCCCGTTCTGTAGAACGGAAGAGGAGACGAGTTCCAGACGTTCGCACCTCTTAACCTAAACCCCAAACCCTATCTCATGGTATGAAAGACCAAATTTCAAAAAAGCTTTATCCATATGAAATCATCATCATTTTGAATGATATTTCTCGAAATTGATTTTAAAATAATTTATTAAATAAATTTGTCCCTATTCAGAAATTAATAGGGTGGCGACTTTAAAGTTTTCTAAAACTCATAGTCCAATGAGAGACTTTCGTGTGATTCAGACCGTTAATTAAGACAGTAAAAAATCAAATACCACATGAGGCCACGTGTTGAAGACATGAAGTTATTAGGCGCTGTTCTTTTGAACTTATTTTGGCTGAACTGAACTGAACTTATTTTATTTTTGCTGAACTAAACTTATTTTTGCTGAACTGAACTTATTTTTACTTATTTTTGCTGAACTGAACTTATTTTTGCTGAACTAAACTGTATTAACATAATATTATCAATACTTATTATTATAATAATCAATAAATATTAACATAATATTATCAATTATTATTATTATTTTATTATTTTATAATAATAATAATTAATAATAAATAATAAATAATAATAATAATAAATAAAAAATAATAAATAATAATAATAATAATAATAATAATAATAATAATAATAAATAATAATAATAAATAATAAATAATAAATAATAAATAATAAATTATAAATAATAATAATACTCCCTCCGTCCCATAATACTCTTGACACTTATCAATGCACGTAGTTTTAGATGATAAGTTGTTATTTGGTTATCAATTGCTATTTTATTGAAAAGTAGATGTGATAGGGAGTTAGTAGTTAGTAAAAGTAATATTATTTTATTTTAAGGAGAGAGAGTGTGGGCCATGATTAGAGTTGGTGGGTAGTAGGAGTGGTATTATTTTATTTGGAGGAGAGAGAGTGTAGGCCAATGCTTAAAGGTAGAAAGATTAAAATAATAGTGGGTCATATCCAAAAATAGAAGTGTAAAGAGTATTCCGGGACAGATGAAAAAGAAAAGTGTAAAGAGTATTCTGGGACGGAGGGAGTAATAAATTATAATAATAATAATAATAAATAAATAATAATAATTATAATAAATATAAAATAATAAATAATAATAATAATAATAAATAAATAATAATAATTATAATAAATATAAAATAATAAATAATAATAATAATAATAAATAATAATAAATAATAATAATAAATAATACTTCCTCCGTTCCAAAATAAGTGAAACACTTCTCTCATTTATGTGAGAGCTTTTTGAGACAAGTATTTCACTTATTTTGGAACGGATGAAGTAAATAATAAATAATAAATAATAAATAATAAATAATAATAATAATAATAATAATAATAATAATAATAAATAATAAATAATAATAATAATAATAAATACTAAATAATAAATAAAAAATTAAAAATTAAAAAAATTAAAAAAATTTAAAAAAATTAAAAAAAAATAAAAAATACAAATTCATCGTTATTATAATTATAATATTAATAATAATAACAATATTAATAGTAATATTGAAAAAAATAATAATAATTACAACATTAGACAAGACTTAACTTATTTTTGCTGAACTGAACTTATATTTACTTATTTTTGCTGAACTGAACTTATTTTTACTTATTTTTGCTGAAAGATAAGTCCAAAAGAACATGGCCTTAATTCATTGAAGACACTGTTTAAATACATTGCAACTTTTTAAGCTGAATATTTTAAAAGAAAATCAGAGATAGAAGATCTCTGTTTGTACTATACATTCCAACTTTCCTTCCTGGTTGCTGTGGCCACATTTCCTTCCTGCATATCATCTTGTCTAGGTTGAACTTTCTAGTCAGGGCCATCAGAGAAGGCTCAATAATTCCACCACAGAGCTTCAGAACCAGATGAAGAGTAGTTGGGATTTAGCAGATACGATTCACCCATTTCGCCAGCACAAGGCAGCATCTGTTTGTACAATACCCTAATCTAGGATAGACCTCCTTTGCAGCACCATGAAGATATTCGCAACAGAAGGCATGCGATACACCTCTTGCTCCCTCATAAAAGGCATGTTCTCCCAAGGCAGCATGTGTGATCAGTTTCATTACATTAAACTCAGCAAAGGAAACACGAAGTATAAGAATATATAGTTGTGACTTTCATCACCTAATGTCATATTTGGAATTTATGTCATTGAAGGGAAAGAGAAAAAGGATTCCACGCAATGAAGCTATCAAGCCATTCCAAAATAGAATTTATATCAGCAACTAGTCATCATAATTCCAGCAATTATATTTCATCAAAACGAATGCAGGACAAGATTAGAGATTGGGGTATTGAAGCTATGCTTCGAGTCCAATCTACAATGACGCTGACAAACTAACACTTAGTGATGTACAAAGAGCACCACACTTCATTTAACTGAAGAAGAACTAAGTTAAAATGCAGATATAAACAGCTAAAGCTATGACACTCAGCCAATAAACTTGAGCAGACAAAGGATAGATATCAATTACCAAGTAGAGCAAGAAAAAAAAACAGAAAAGAAATCAATACTATTCACCTGTGCTTGAAGTTCACACAATGCCTTTTACACCAACAAACGTAGTTGAATCAAGTTATTTGTATCTGGATATTTCTTCTCTGCACAAGAAACTGCCACACCATAGCATAAAAATTTGTCAAATCAGATACAGCTAGGGGTCAAAGAAGATACAAACACTGATACCCTTTAGTTTCAGTCAAAGGAACTTCGCCTTCAGCAACCTACCCAAGGAAACCAGTAATATATACCATGTCAAACGATACGTCAAGCTTTACTAGCCAATGAACACCTAACCTAGGGCCATCATCTAGCAAGCCTTTACAAAGGCCTGTGACCCAGGCACTGGGTTCAGATAACTCTTATTAACACAATACAAAGTTGTACAAAAAATGCATGACAAATAGACATGTAGATGACTCCTCAGATTATGATCAGTGCAATCAAATTATAGCTGAAAAATTATTGTTCAGCTACCCAAGGAATTATTACTCAAATGTTAAATCAGAGTATTGATCCATAAAGATTAACTTCTTTTCTAGTTTTCAAACGAGTAATAACCGATGCTAAATAGATAAACAAAAAATGGCAGCTAAAGGCCTATAACTAAATTTTTTACGTAAGTTCAACATAAAGGCCTATAGCTAAAGGCCCCCTGCCACCCCCCTCATGCATTGCACGACCTCCCCTCCCCTGCACACACCCACACACACCCCTACACACACAAACCCCCTGCATAGTCCCCCTGCACACACACAAACCCCCTGCATAGTCCCCCTGCACACAACACACACCCTACACATCCCACCCACTCTTTATGGCTATCATATCATCACCAGTTGAAATGTATGAATCTTCTATGCAGACATTGGAGCTTGAATCTATATGAAAATTAAAGAAAGCTAAGTTAGAGCAAAGCATTAGATCATTTAGTATTACGTGAAGATTTATAGAGTAATTTGTAACATGGTCCATCTTACACAGGTGACCTGAAAGGTGAGAAAGAATGGCAATGGTGGGAGATGATAAGGGGAAAAGATGAACGCAAGCCCACCGAAAAACAAGAAATAAACAGATTATTTCACATTCTTAATACTAATAATAATAAATAAAAAATAAAAGCAAGACATCAAGCTAGTCTTTCTAAGATAGTAAGATGCAACATAACGTGGATACTTGGATTACGAGTTTATGACCTTGAAAAAAATCACATCTTATAATGGACATCAAAGATACAATGAATTTGTTAAGCATAGACATGAAACGAGGCATCAGCAAGTAGCTTCAGAGTATTCGGCTCTCAAGTTTCAAGTCACATGTCCTGGTGGGTTTGTTGTCTTACGTTTGCCTCAAAAAGGTATACGTATACTATTGGATCCTCAGATTTATGATTTGATCAGTACACTAGTTTAAAAAAGTGAAAATTATTTATTGATACCTTGAGAGTTTTATGTAGGAAACAGAAAAAAGTGCATATATGCACAGAGTGAACAAAAAAGAGGACACAACTACAATTAGTTTAGAGGGAAAATTTTACACAACAACAACTATTATATTTAGAAAAAAACCAGCAATTCCATGTGAAGAAATAAAAATTGAGTAAAAAATATGTAGCCTAATAAAGTCTCATGATCCTTAGTTAACATAGATTCTAGCGACTATGAGACATGTAAATAGCTTATTATAGCTGCATAAGTTAGGAAACAAGGACAAATCTAACAAGGTATCCAAATTCACTTGGAGAAGCCCTTGACACACCCACCTTCACACACCCACTTGCACACACAAACCCATTCACACATCCACCTGCACACACACCCACCACATACCTCCACACCATTGATACCGGAAACGTGGTACGTGGCCACGTTTCACGTTCCAGGGGACGCGTCCCGGAACGTGAAACGGGTACGTGGTACGTGGGACGTGGGCTAGGAGTCCATCTGAGGCTGCGTTCCGCGTTCCCGTTTCCGTACCACGTTCCGGATCGTTCTCCGTTCCTTGTAACAATGCTCCACACGCATATCCATTCTTCCCGTCCCCCTACCAGCCCCACCCTTCACATCCCCCTGCCAGCCCCCTTCCACAGCCCCACCCTTCCACAGCCCACCTGCACGCACAACCCCCTTCCCACATTCATCAAAGATCATGCAAATAGTCATGAATCACACAAACATCAACAAGTTTTAGAACTTTGTAATTTGCAACACGAAAAGCTAGAAACCAAATAATACGAATAAATACACCACACAAATAACAAAATCATGTTTTAAACTCACTAACAATAAAAAAAAAAAACATTATATACATTACCCAATTCAAGCAAAAAATCAATTCAATAAAATCAAAAAACACGAAATAATAGGAAAAATCAATTCAAGTTCGACAAAGAAAAGGACTACAAACAACTAACATCACATGAAAACTCTAGTAGGATAACGACCAAAAACCCTAAATCTAGTAGTTCGAAAAATTAAAAAACCATAATTTTAGTGGGAGAGCAGTAATTAACTTACATTAAGTTTGCCGCGGAGTTAGAAACCAAATAATACGAAAAAATCATCGAGACTGAGACGTAAGATTTTTGCCTCTTTTAATCTGCAACAACAACAAAATCAACAACAACAACAATAAAAATACGAAAAATCCAATTGAAGAGCGAAAAAGAAGTGGGAAATCGAAGAAAAATCGAGAATTAGGGTTTCAACGAGGAGAGACTAGAGAGAGAGAAAATAGGGAGAGGAAAGTTTGCGGTTTAGAGAGAGAAAGATAATTGGAATATGGGCTGAAGTTGGGAAAATAATTCGCCTCTTTCAACGTGGGCTGATGTTAGGAAAAGGGAGAATAAGCTAATCCGGTTCAAAAACTGGATCCGTTGATGTTAACTGGTCCGATTTCATGGATGAGCGGATCAGTTAATAATATACGTCATTTTGCACGTACAAACCAAGATTAATGGATTTGATTTCGGAAAAAACCGGATCCGTTATTAAGTGTCATTTAAGCTTTTTTCCACTAGTGATAAGATGAGCTGCAGATAGAACACACTCCCCCTTGAAATACTTAGTGAATTTTTCCTGAAAACGCAATGCTCTAGAAACATTCAAACGATGTCTAAGTTTACGCTCAACTCTCCCCACTCTCCTGAGCAATATCAACACAAGTAGTGTGATGCAAAATCCCTTTATGGTTCAAACTCAAAAAGTCTTGACCATTATCACTCCCTAACACCTTAATCTTTTTATTAAATTGAGTTGTTGACCATCACATAAAAATTCTTAACAAGTAGAACTGCCTTGTATTTACCGACCATCAAATAAACACAATAGCATGAGAATAATCATCAACAATCATAAGAAGAAACATACATTACTACTATATAATATTTTATTCGAGCCCTAAATATCACAATGAATCAAATTCAACACACTAGATGCTCGACTCATCCTAACAGAAAAAAGAGTTATGGGGTTGTTTACCCATGAAACAAATACGACAATCCATATGACAATCCTTATCGGAACAACTAACACCAATAACTCCAGATAAACAAGAAACATTCATAGATAGATGTCCTAAACGCCTATGTCATAACATTCTTGTATCAGCAATTGTAGCAACTTTATGGGCTTGAAAACGACGAGTGTGAACTGGCTTGAAAATATAAAGTCCATTAGACTGCACCCCGCTCCAAGCAACATAGTTGATAGCTTGTTAATGAAGAAAATAATAAACTATAGATTACAACCAGACCGGGACATATAGAACATTAGACAACACAAGACCATCACTCACCAGTCACCACAATAGATCCTTCCTTAGTAGAATTAGTACTTTTGCAGTTAGGCAAACATACAGAAGATGAGATATTAGAAATTTCATAATATAGAGTGAGATTACCAGTCATGTAATTCGAGGATCCAGAATCAATGAGCCAATCAGTAGGGCCATATATACCACTAGGTTTGTCAACGGAAGAGGATATAGAGTCATTTAAAAAGGCTGAAAGTGGCGCCCAATGATCATCAATGAGTGTAGGAGTACTACTATGATCACCCTAACCAACATCCAACACAAGACCCTTACAAGCGCCACCAACATTGTTAGGAAAACACGTCCATCATGGCTAGTGCGACGGTCACGTTCCACCATGCAATATACCCACACGATAACCAACAACATAGCAAAACCAACAACATAACCAACACACATAGCAAAACCAACAAAACTAGATGTAAAAGAAAAATCTAAGCCAGCAAGCCCAGACACGATTGTATAAGAGTAGAGAGAGAGAAGTGTTTGAGAGTTTAATTAATTATTCTCATTGAATGATAAGCGTATAAATACACTTGAGTACAGCAGTTGGTTACAACAAATATTATCTACATCAATAATAGATAAGTTACGTAAGACTAGGTATAAGATAATTATAGCAGTAACTAATGCAAAAGATAAATATAAGCTACAGCTAGATATTCACAAGTCAACTAGTATAGGATAGGAGAGACTAAGTCAATCCTTATCACGCCCCCGCAAATTGAGCGGCCAGGATGAGAGGCCAATTTGACCAACCAGTGATTGATGAGTGGCGCGTGAGAGTGGTTTGGTGAGAGCGTCGGCAAGCTGATCATGAGTGGAGATGTAAGAGACGCGTAATAAACCGGATTGGACATTCTCACGAACAAAATGATAGTCAAGGCCAAGGTGTTTCATTTTTGAGTGAAACACAGGATTTGCACTTACATACGTAGCACCAGCATTGTCACAATATATAACAGGAGGTTGGGGCAGCTGATAACCAAGTTCTTGAAGCAGGTTGCGAATCCACAGTAGCTCGGCAGTTGTATTAGCAACGGCACGGTACTCGGCCTCAGTGGAAGAGCGAGCACGTGTGCGTTGTTTCTTGGAGGTCCATGAGATGGCATTCTTGCCGAGATAAACAATGTAGGCCGTGGTGGAGATGTAGTCGTCCTTATCGCGAGCCCAATCCGAGTCGGAGTAGGCATGCAGAGTAAGAGGTGTGTCTTTATAAATAATTAGGCCCATGTTTGACGTGCCATGTAGGTACCGTAGTAGACGACGTAGAGCTTGCATGTGAGAGTCCGTTGGACGTTGCATGAATTGAGCGAGTTTATTGACGGCAAAGGCAACATCTGGGCGGGTGAGACCCAAGTATTGTAAGCTGCCGACAAGGGTTCTATAGGGAGTTGGGTCTTGAAGAGGTTGGCCATTGATAGTGAGAGGAGGGTCCATGGCCATTGGAGTGGGTACAGGTTTGGCATCTTCCATGTTTGCTTTGCAAAGAAGGTCGTTAATGTATTTCTTTTGGCTTAGGAAGAGACCTTTGGGGTGTGGGAGAACTTCAACACCAAGAAAATAGGATAGGGAACCTAAATCTTTGAGGGAGAAGCGAGTGGCAAGTTGAGCAATGAACTGATCAAGTGCAGATGGGTTGTTACCTGTCACAATTATGTCATCAACATATACAATCAAGAACATGAGTACATCATGTGATTTGTAGAGAATAACGAGGAATCCGAAACCGTATTCCGAAAACCGACATCGAGCAAATGGTGGCGTAGTTCCTTGTACCAAGCACGCGACGCTTGTTTTAGGCCGTAGAGGGCTTTATTAAGCTTGCATACATGGTTAGGAAATTTTGGATCAACATAGCCAGGAGGTTGAATGGTATACACTTCGTCGGTGAGAGTTCCCTGCAAAAACGCATTGTTAATGTCAAGTTGGCGTAAGGGCCAACCTTGACTGACAACTAGAGTGAGAATGATGCGAACAGTAGATTGCTTGACCACAGGACTAAATGTTTCACTGTAGTCAATGCCGGCACGTTGAGTAAAGCCGCGAGCCACATACCGAGCTTTATACTTTGTGATATTACCATCTGGGTCTTTCTTGATGCGAAAGAGCCATTTGCAAGTGACCACATTTTGAGAGGGAGATGGGGGAACTAAATCCCAAGTTTTATTTGTTATGAGAGCTGAGACTTCCTCGTCCATGGCTTGCCGCCAAATAGGACTTTTAAGGGCTTGCGTAATAATACGGGGTTCGGTTTCTTGTAGGTGGGCAGTGAGGTTTAGTTTGGTGATAGGTTTGCGTATACCATGGCTTAGGCGAGTGTTGTGAATAGGAGGGAGAGGAGGGGGTGAGGTGGTTGTTGAGAGGATGGAGGAGGGTGGGTCATTGGATATGGGTGGGTTGAGAGCGGGGGCTGTAGACAAGGAGGGAGGGGTGGGCGAAGATGCGGGTGTCGAGAGTCTTGGGTCACGGTAGAGGAGTGAGTAGAGGCAGATGGGGGATGCGGGGTTTTGTGGAGGGGGAGTGAGTTGGAGCAGCGGAGAGAGGAGGGGGTGCGGCGTGGGAGAAGGAGTTGGGTGGAGTTGGGGTTCTTGGAGGCTCGAGGGTAGTAATATGGAGAGGGCACCATTCGTCCAGGAGGTTAGAGAGTGAGGGAGAAGGGGTGTTAAGGGTGGCAAACGGGAAATTATTTTCAACAAAGTGGACATGTCTAGAGCAGTAGATACGGTTTGTTTTGGTGTCTAGGCAATAGTAGGCACTTTGTGTGGAGGAATAACCGATAAAGACGCATGGAGTGGATTTGGGCTGTAGTTTATGAGTGTTGTAGGGTTTTAGCCAAGGGTAGCAAAGGCACCTGAAACTACGGAGTTTGAGGTAGTTGGGTTCGGAGGCAAAGAGGGTGGAGTAGGGAGATTTGTTTTTGAGTATGGTGGTCGGGAGGCGATTTATGAGGTAGACGGCTGTAGCACACGCATTTGTCCAGTATGTGAGTGGCATAGAAGAGTGAGTTAGAAGGGAAAGAGCGGTTTCGACTATGTGTCGATGACGGCGCTCGGAGAGACCATTATGTTGAGGAGTGTGAGGAGGGGTTGTGAGGCGAGAGATGCCGTCAATAGAAAGATAGTTGTTAAGGGCATCATATTCACCACCATTGTCCGAGTATAGTGAGATGAGTGGTGTTTGAAAATATTTTTCAACTAAGGCTTTAAAGCGAATGAATGTTGGTTTGGTGTCAGATTTGAGTTTTAGAGGATATAACCATGTGTATTTAGAGAAATGATCAATAAAAATCACATAGTATTTAAAACCATCATGAGAAACAATAGGAGATGACCATAGATCAGTATAGACATATTGTAGGGGGGCAGTAGAAGATATAGAAGATACATGAAATGGAAGTTTATGACTTTTATTGCAAGAACACGCATTACAATCTAGGGTAGAAATACTAGAAACATTAAGATTATTGCGAGAAATAAGATGACGAAAAACTTTATTGGAAGGATGTCCTAGGCGATGATGCCAGTCAAGAGATGCTAGAGTAGTGCTTGTAAAAGCTTGTGGAGGTGTTGAAGGAATTTCATAGACTCCCGAATTACCCGACCCTGGAATAGAGAGGCCCCCGTTTTGAGATCCTTCACAACAAAAGAAGAAGGTAAGAATTCAATGGAAGCATGGTTGTCAAGACAAAGTTGAGAAATAGAAACAACATTACGAGACATAGAAGGAACATATAGGACATTTGTGAGTTTAATAGAGTAAGAAAGATAGGTGAGAGTTAGAGAGCCAATATGAGAGATATGAAGACCCGTACCATCACCTATAATAAGTTCCTCCGTGCCATCGTATGGGGTGTGAAGGGAGAGGTTGTTGAGATCATTAGTGACATGGTGGGAAGCACCACTGTCGAGGAGCCATTGTGTGGACGAGGAGGGGGAGAGATGGGCAGCATGCGCTTGTGGGTTGGTAGAGGAGGAGGTACGGTTTGAGTGAGTGGACATGGGAGGGGGGTTGGCAGTGGGGAAGCGGGTTGTGAAGAGTGGGCATTGGGAGACGACATGTCCCTGCTCACGACACCATTGGCATTTGCCTAAGAAAGGACGGGGTGAAGGGCAGGAGTTAGTGGAGTTCGAAGGGGAAGGAAGGAGATCAGGTTGAGTGGAGCGGCCATGAGAGCGAGGGGGGTGTTGGCGAGTGGCAGCGAGAGCAGTGGCAGGGTGGGTAATGGTGGTACGGGTTTGGTTGATGAGTAGTTCTTTGTTGATAAGTTTCTCGTGTAATTCCTCAAAGGATATGGGATTATCGCGAGCATTAACGGACTCGATGACGGAAGTATAGGAGTCATCGAGACCTTGAAGAATGCGATCAATGAGGTCTTCATGATCGAGCGGTTTGCCAAGGGAGGCTAGTTGATCCGCACAACCCTTAATGGCGTGCATGAATTCAGTGATGGTGGAGAAGCCTTTGGTGGTGCGGTTTAATTAGTCTTTGAGTTGTTTTATATGACCGCGACTAGGAAGCGCATAGGTCTTAGCCAAGGTTTCCCAGAGGGTGTGGGAGGAGGTAGTGCGAGAGATGAGTGGGACAAGGGGTTGGGAAAGGGTGCCAACTAAGGCACCGAATAACAACTTATCTTGGCGAACCCAGAACGTATGGTCTGGGTTGGGAGTGTCAACACCATCAGTAGTGATGACAGCAGGTGGGCAGGAAAAAGATCCATCAACAAATTTGTATAGATCATGGCCTATAAAGATGGCTTCGACTTGTAACTTCCAGGAAAGGTAGTTGGTAGTTTGAAGTTTGATGGTGTTGTGGATGTTGAGGAAAGTAAAGGGCTTAGAGGGGTCAGGTTCATTGGGAATCTGGTAGGACGGGGTGGGGTTGGAGCCAGCCATGGAGAGAGGAAGTGCGTGGGATATTGTAGAGGAGGAATACTGATACCATATAAGAGTAGAGAGAGAGAAGTGTTTGAGAGTTTAATTAATTATTCTCATTGAATGATAAGCGTATAAATACACTTGAGTACAGCAGTTGGTTACAACAAATATTATCTACATCAATAATAGATAAGTTACGTAAGACTAGGTATAAGATAATTATAGCAGTAACTAATGCAAAAGATAAATATAAGCTACAGCTAGATATTCACAAGTCAACTAGTATAGGATAGGAGAGACTAAGTCAATCCTTATCAGTTCGTCGCCATGGCAAGGAAGCGAAGAGTACCTGCGAAATCTGGGAAAGCTGCGAAAGGGAAGAAGGAATCAGGTGGTTCTAGTGCTGCATCGAGCGTGAAGGAATTGGGGGATGTTCATGGAAAGATGAAAGCCATAGATGACCTTGAGCTTGTTCAGGAACTGGTTTTTACAGATACGGAGGAAGATGAAAATATTTTGTCGCCGGAAGAAGCGCGGGAAGCGTTGATTGAACGTTCCTCAGCAAGAGCCCAAATTTCAGAGTGGTTTGCAGAGATTCGCTCGCCCGGTCAGGTGGCTCCAAGCCGTAATCCTGGGTCTCCGTTTACCCCTCTTGGTAAGTCTCCGAATCATGGTATATCTTCTCCCACTTCAGATGGTTCACCTAAGGTGAAGATTGACATGGATTATATTGTGGATGAAATTGAATATTGGAATTCTGCTATCGTGTGTCATGTCTTGGGTGCTTCCCCTCCTATTGAGATATTCTCTGGGTTTGCAAAAAGGGTATGGGGAAAATAGGGTATTTCAAAAGTTGCGTCCCTCTCCAAAGGAATATTTATCATTCGTTTTAACTCTGTTGAAAGTAAAGAGCATGTTCTTGCGGATGGTGTATGTATGTTTGATTCTAAACCAATTGTAATGAAAGCTTGGACTCCTGGATTGGATATTTCAAAGGAAAATGTAACTCATGTTCCTATTTGGATCCAATTGCCTGCTTTGGATCTTAAATTCTAGAGTATTCGTGCTTTGACTAAGATATCTAGCTTGATTGGGAGGTTTATTAGGGCGGATAAAGCCACTATTGAGAAAGATAAGCTTCAGTTTGCTCGTATCCTTGTTGAAGTTTCAATTAAGGATCCGTTGCCTGACTCTATATCCTTCTTTAATGAGCATGATAATGAGGTTCTGCAATCTGTTAAGTATGAATGGAAGCCTATCATTTGTACTGGTTGCAAAAATTTTGGGCACATTGTTGAGGATTGTAAATACAACCCTGGTGTCAAGAAGAAATGGGTTGTGAAAAGGACTGTTGATGAGGATGGCTTTGTCGTCCCTACTAAAACTGTTCCAAGTTCTTCTGTGGCTCAGGTGACTTTGGTTGGGGATGTTCTTGTTCCTGTTTTTAATAATTTTGAGGTGTTGCCAGGGCTTTCTTCTAATCCTGTTGGGGTCACTATGATAAATGATGGTCTACACAACGATGATGATAATGAAGTGGAAAAAGGGGATAATTCTGTCAGGGGGGTGGATCCTCCTAATGGCAATGGATAGGATAGCTGCCTGGAATGTTAGGGGCCTAAATGGGAGGAATAAACAGGAGGAAGTGAAGAAATTCATTTTTTCTTAGAAAATTAAACTATTTGGGCTCCTTGAAACTAAGGTGAAGGTAGGTGGGTTCCCTAAAATGTATCATGCTATTTGTAATGGATGGGGCGTGTCTTCAAATATTTATCATACTAGCTCAGCTAGGATCATTGTATGCTGGAATACTAGGAAGTTCTATGTGCATGTAGAATCCTCTTCTTCTCAGTATATGCATTGTTTGGTTACTCATATAATCTCTGGGATGACTTTTTATTGTACCTTCATTTACGCTTCTAATGATGTTAACGTCAGGTATGAGTTGTGGGATGTTTTAATGTCTCTGGGAAGCCATATTACTAAGCCCTGGCTAGTATGTGGTGACTTTAATAACCCTTTATTTTTTAATGAGAGGGCTGGGTCTGCTATTTCCCACGCTGAAATAGAGGGTTTCAAGAATTGTGTGGATATGTGTGGCTTAGTAGATGTTAAAGCTTCTGGTTGCTTCTTCACGTGGAACAACAAGCAAGATGGTGATCTACGAGTATTCAGTAAACTTGATAGGATGCTTGTGAATGATGTATGGCTCAGAACCTTTCCTGATTCTTTAGCTAACTTCCTTCCAGAGGGTATTTTTGATCACTGTCCAGTTGTCTTGGATACTCTTCCTTGTTTACCATGTTTAAAGAAACCCTTTAAATATTTTAATATGTGGGGCCTTGATAAGAATTTTATCTCTATTGTGAGAGAAAGTTGGTGTGCGCGCATTGTTGGTACTCCAATGTTTGTGTTAGTAAAGAAGCTCAAAAGGTTGAAGCCTGTCCTAAAAAATTTGAACAGATGCGGTTTCAATCAGATCGAACATGCTGATTCTGAGGCTCTTGGTGCTTTAATTCAGTGTCAGAAAATATTACATTCTGATCCTAGTAATGGTGATTTAGCTTTGGCTGAAAAAGTGGCTGCTGCAAAGTATAGTCAAGTACACAAAGCTTATATGATTTTTCTTCAACAAAAAAGCAAGGTGCATTGGTTGAAAGATGGCGATGCTAATACGGGGTTTTTTCACCAAAGTATAAGGATGAGAAGGAGCCAAAACAATATTTATTCTATTCGAGATGATTATGGTAGAATGGTCATGGAACCTTTGGAAGTAGCAGATACTTTTGTTCGGTATTATCAAAGCCTCCTAGGGTCTTCAGATGAATCCAGATCTTCTGTTAAGATCCCTGTGATCCAGCAAGGTAATATTGTCCCAAATGAGATGCACTCTACTCTTTGTTCTCTGTTCTCAGATGATGATATCAAGCATGTAATGTTTTCAATCCATGATGGGAAATCTCCTGGTCCAGATGGTTTCTCAAGCAAATTTTTTAAAGACTCTTGGGAGGTTGTAGGCCATGATGTCTGCTTGGCAATTAAGAGTAACTTCAGTTCTGGCAAGCTTTTGAAGCAGGTAAATACTACATCCATTACCTTGGTTCCTAAGTGTGATCACCCTGTCTCTGTTGTGGATTTTAGGCCCATTTCTTGTTGTTCGGTGGTGCTAAAGTGCATTTCAAAGTTGCTTTGCAATAGATTGAAATTGGTATTACCTGAGTTGATTTCTGCTAATCAAGGGGCATTTGTTACTGGGAGACAAATTGTGTATAATGTGCTTATCTGTCAAGACCTTGTAAATCATTATAATAGGAATGCTGGGCAACCTAAGTGTCTTATGAAAATTGACCTTAGGAAACTTATGATTCTGTTTTTTGGTCTTTTTTAGATGAAATGTTGAGAGCTCTTAATTTTCCTTGTAAATTCATTGGCTGGATCATGGAAATTGTGTCCTCCCCTAGCTTTTCCATCTCCTTAAATGGGTCTTTACATGGCTTCTTTTCTGGTAAAAAAGGTTTGAGACAGGGGGATCCTCTTTCGCCCCTATTATTTGTTATCTGCATGGAATATTTATCCAGATTGTTGAAGTATGTTGGTGATAAGCCTAGCTTTAATTTCCATCAGAGATGTGGGAGTTTAAAGCTTAATCATTTGTGCTTTGCGGATGACTTGTTGTTGTTCTGTAAGGGGGATGTACCTTCATTGACATTGTTATTGAGAGCGTTCGCTACTTTTTCTTCTGCTTCCGGGCTTCAAGCTAATTCCAGTAAGTCTGAGATCTATACAGCTAAAGTTCCCCCTGAGCTTCTTCAAAGGATACTTACTCTTTCAAAGTTCAATCTTGGGAAACTTCCTTTTAAATACTTAGGGGTCCCGATCTCTTCTCGGAAACTAAGTATTGTTGATTGTGAGGTGCTCGTAGATAAGGTGGTGCGCCGAATAAGGACCTGGGGTTCTCGTCATTTGACTTATGCTGGAAGAGTGCAACTTGTGAACTCTGTCCTGCTTTCTCTTCATACTTATTGGGCTAGTATTTTTATACTTCCAAAGACTATTTTGAGGAAGATTACTGCAATTTGTAGGCAATATATTTGGGAAGGAAAAGCTATGGGCACTAAGGTCCCTTTGGTTGCCTGGGATATTATTTGTAGGCCTCGAAAGACAGGTGGGTTGGGTGTACATGACCTGATGGCGTGGAATAGTGCTTCAATAGCCAAGTATGTGTGGAATGTGGCTAGTAAAACTGATAGTCTTTGGGTCAAATGGATTGATCACATATATTTGAGAGGTGCTAATTGGTGGGAGTATTCTCCACCTCTGTCTGCTAGTTGGTACTGGAGGACTTTATGTAAAGTTAGAACCCGTGTGGCTCCAAGTTATTGTGACAACTCTTGGATTGAACATCCGAGAGGGATATATACAGTGAGTTCTGGTTATAAATGGTTGAGAGGTCCTTTTGAAAGTGTGCCGTGGCAAAAGTGGGTGTGGTGTAGACTCAGCATACCAAAGCATAGATTGATTTGTTGGCTTAATGAGCATGGTAGGCTGAGCACTAAACATCTCCTCAAGGCAAGAGGGGTTAGTGCTGAAGATATGTGCACTATATGTGAATCACATCCTGAGACCAACTCCCATCTCTTTTTTGAATGTCATTATAGCTGTGAATGTATAAATTTAATTAAGAGTTGGCTTCATATCTCTTGCCCAAGTGTGCAATCTTCCAACATTTACAGGTTTATTACTAGGAGCAGAGCATCAGATTTCAGGAAGCAAGTTGCCTTTGCCGCTGTCAATGCCACCTTGTATGAGGTGTGGAGGGTACGGAATATAGGATTTTGGGAGTGCAAAATTACGTCGATCGATAACACCGTGAGACAAATCAAAGAGAATGTAAAGCTTAGGGTTAGGTCTATTTTTCCTAAGAAAATGTCTCAGGTTGATAGGGATTGGTTTGAGAATTGCTAATGTGGTTTGTATTTGGTTGTAATTGGCTTTTAGGGTGGCTATTTGGGCTATGGCCTCGTAGTCATTCTTTTGTACTTGTACCTCATTGATAATATATGCTTACTTTTATCAAAAAAAAAACATAGACTGAATCAACATACAACTGGTGAGAGTAATTATGGAGAATAGATCCAAAAAAATAAGTGTCAACAAATTAAGAAGGCAAACCAACACCAAACGAATAATTTATCGGCAAATAAATAAATAAACTTCTGCTTATAATTTGGCACAACACCAATGTAATCCCCCATAATTTTATGAATTTTATAAATATATTTATATTTATATTTATATCAATTTTAGTATTTAAATAATTAATTTCTTAAAGTGTTGACTATTTTAAAGTCAAAGGGATTATTTAATGTTTTCAATAGTCAAATATTTTATTGGGTCATACTTTGAAAGTTATTTAATATTTATTTAGTTGGGGGTTAGAGAGCGTCTCCATCATCGACATATTGCAGAAGATACACGGTGTACAATTTGCCAACATAGGGAAGAATCTATTATACACTCCCTCTTTGAGTGTAAATTTTCGAAGGAAATATGGGCAACTAGCGAGTTTGGAGCCCTTCTTTCTCAAGCCCCATCTAACTCGTTTGTTGAGCGGTTTGAGTGGGTGGCCTCTCAGCTAAATAAGGAGTCCCTAAGCACCTTTTTAGCGTTGGTCTGGGCTGGATGGTATTGCCGCAATCTTGCGGTGTTCGAGACGGCTCCTACGGATGTGGTGCGTGTAGCTGTTGGCTTTGTGAGGCTTGTGCATGACTACAACAAGTATGCAGGGGAGGTGTTTAACAAGGGACTTGTGGGGACTGCTAGCTCACCCTCTTTTTGGGTTCCCCCGCCAGCGGACTTTGTGAAAGTTAACTTCGATGCGCACTTATATGCGGATGGAGGTGTGTGTTGTGGAGTGGTAATTCGAGATTGGCGTGGCTGTGTTGTGGCTGCAGGTGCGAAAAGATGGGCTGGGCGGTGGTATGTGGAGATGGCGGAAGCTCGTGCTGCATTATATGGTGTCCAGATGGCTCGTAGATTGCATTTTCGCAAAGTCATGTTGGAAGGAGATTCACTTAGTGTCTGTAATGCTATTGCAACACATGGTGTTGGAGAGGCTCCTATTTTCCTCTGGTTTGATGAACTTAGATTTTTGAGTAGTTCTTTTGATGTTTTTTCATGTAGTCATGTTAGGAGGTCGGGTAATTGTGTTGCCCATTTAGTTGCTCGGTGGGAGGTAGCTCCTAATGACGAGGTGTATCTGTCGAATGATTTTCCCCAAAGCTTATTAGCCTTGGTGGAGCTTGATTTATGCTAATTTTGGTGTGTTTCCCCTCAAAAAAAAAAGTGTTGATTTTAAGGGTTTTTGGTGACTAGTATGGTACTACTATACTAGGGGGCACTAAAGGTTGAAGTTTTAAAGTTTAAGAGGGTTTTTAAACACTTTTTATGAGGGTTTAAAATATTTTAAAGTTGCTGGAAATTTATTAGAGTATTAATACTTGGTTATGTTGGTATTTGGTAGGTAGAGAATATTCTTTAAGCTGATTTCTAAGGTTGTGAAAGTGGCCTCTCATTTTGTCTACACAAGGTACGTACATACCTATGTGTTATTAGACTAGCATCATGTCCTATGACTAGGATTGATGTAGTATCATGTATAGGAAACTTTTTATAGTTCATACGTGGCTTATAATCAAGTGATTTTGCATGTTTTATGTCGTTGTGTGAAATATGTTGCCTATGTTGGTTATTATATATTTGTATGGATGATTGATGCAAACATGTGGAATTGGAAACTTTATTTTATTAATTCACATGAGGATTAATAATTATATTGTCATTGGATCATGAATTGTATCATGTTGTTCCCTTGTATTGTATTCTTTTATTTACTTTATGAGAACCGTGGGCCTTGTTTAGTAAAGTTGGTTATTAACCTATGGAAAGGTTGGTTGATTGTTGATTTAATTCAACAAATACATATTGGTTGGTTATTCAACTAAGTAATGGAATTATTCTTGGATTATTTGAGTTGTATGATCACACTATTTAATCCTAAAATAAAAATGGAAGCTTTGTGTATCCATGTTATTTGTTTATGTTGGTTGTCTTACTCTGTGAGTCTCAACATCGAATAATTTATTAATAACTTAAAGTGTAAAGTGAATAGCAATAAGCTTTAGACAGGTGCACGTCTGAAGTGTTGGACTAGTATGAGTTGGAGTACATGGTGGTAGCCCATGGCTTTTCTTGGGACCGGATTGATCATCGTGTTCTATTTTATTTAATTAGTACCTCGATATCGTTGGTCATGGGAGTACGGAGTCGCGCCCGTACTTCGTCTTCTAGATTGAAGACTGGTTTGGTTTGGACAACTCTATATATCCATTTAATTCAATTTAATTATAATTAATATATTGATCTTGGAGTCTAGTTCAGTATAGTCAATCTGTTATTTATTTAGGTTATTATTTATCATTGAGTTAATGTTTATTAGTATCATGTTAGGACTTATATTTTATTTAGTATGTAGTACTCACCTTTGCTGATTACGTGCTTTTTTGTATATCGATCATGGTTGTGCCTTATTGATCTTGTGATGACCCATTTGGTGAGCAGTCTCTCAGGATCAATAGAGCATCGACCATTTCAGGTCTGAAGATGATGCATCATGGGTTCTGGTTTTCGTGGAGAGCTTGTGTTTAGTTCTTTGATACTTCTATAAGTTCATCTTAGTTATGGTTTGAATAGTTGACTTTTGGTTTGGTTTAGAGTTGACCTTATGGTTGACTAAGTTATTTATATTTTCAAAGTTATTTATTATTTCCGCTGCAAAATTCTGAATAAGCCGATACGTTATCACACGGGCGATAATACTTTGATAATTCTGTAAGTTTTATATGAAAAAAGTATTTTGGAAAATAGAGAATTGTCGGGCTGTTACAAAGTGGTATCAGAGCTTAGGTTTTTATTGGCCTTTCGTGCCATTCTCTTTCTTTTAGGCGCCTAGTTATTTGAAAAGAATTTTCAAAGAAAGCAAGTTCCTACTTATTTGTTGTGCTTAAATCATTTTATAAATTCGAAACATGTTTTCGAAAGGATCCTAAAATTTGGTTCGAAATTTTTGTTATAGCCGAAATTTTTTTTAGTTCGAATTTTTATTCTGAAATTTTTTTTTATTATTATTTTTCTTTATTTTTCCGGTTTTCTATTTTTCGCAAATTATTAATTAATTTTAGTTGTTTATTTTTGGTATTCTTAGTTTATATTTTATTTTACTTTATTAATTTTGTGAGAGATTGGTAGAATAGGAAGGGCATATAGGATAGAAATCTTGTATGTCTGCATTTAAGTGTTTTGTTCAGCATGTTTCGTGTTTTCTCCCTGCTTCACTGTTTAATGTTATTCATGGCTTTAAATTATCTGTTTATTCTTGCTTATTATTTATTGTTGGGAATACACGCTAAATGAGGGTATTATATATTTATAGATGTCGTATTCATTTGTTAACGGACCTCTAAGCATGTCTGATAGTGAAACTACCCGAGTAGGAAGCTACTTCAACCCTATTGTGATGAGTGATGATGAGTTTGATATGGAGTCTGATAGTGATAGGTACACCAGCCTAGATGTTATTATGCTTCGTATCTTCAAAGTAGGCATCCCTTATAGTGATGATGAGGTAATCCAAGAGTTTGATCGTGCTAGAGGGCAAACCAGAAAGGACATCTACAGTGCTACTATGAGATTTAATCCAGGCAGTGATAGCGATTCAGAGTTGGAAGAGGATGGACCTCAACCAAAAAGGATTCGAAGATCTACTAAAGCTAGGAATTCAGGTTATTACTATTATAGTGAAGACTCTGAAGACTTTGAAGATGAAATGTTTACTCCAGAGAAGTATAAAGAAAATAAGGATAGGAATGATAATGTAACTCCATAGAGTATTTATTTATGTTCTAAGATTTGTAGTTGAATAAGTAGCTAAGCTACAATGGTTTAAATTTCCTTCTTTAGCATCTTTATATTGTTGAGGAATAAGTTGTTTATTTTGGATTGAAAAATATTCTTATTATCGTTTGAGGAATAAAAGTTATTATTCAGTTATATAAGTTGAGTGAGAATATATTTTAGTGCGCGAAAAGGGGAAATATTTTATTTAATTATTGTGATTGGTTTCATTTTGATCCTTATGTGATTATTAATGTGAATATTTATTCATGCGTGAATATATGATTGTTATGGTTCATAGTGTGTGAACTTAGTGTTATTGTAATTCCATAAGAATTATATTTTGATGCGACCTTGTATGGTCAAATAAATTGATGCCTTCGTAGAGAATGGCAAGTAAGTTGTGAATCGAAACCTAAAGAGATTTACATTAAATTTCAGGTCGTGAAGTAGAATGGCAAACAACGATACCGCGTTAGCCTCTGCTATTTGCCTATTGGCGGAGAAACTGACTCAAGAAAGGACTGAGCGTCCTGACCCTGCGGGGGATATGTTTGAGAGATTATCCAAAATTAAGCCACCGTACTTTAAGGGGCAAGCTGACCCTACATTCTTAGAGAGCTGGATTAGGGAGTTCGATAAAATATTTGGGGGCTGTGAATTGTCCTGAGGTTGTGAAAGTAGGTCAGGCTGTGTTGGATCTGAAGGATGAGGCTGATTTATGGTGGAAGGAAAATGGAGATTGGTTTAGTACTGTGGAAGGGTTTAATTGGGATTCCTTTAATTCTACTTTAAGAGAAAAAATTTACCCTACATTAAAAAGAAAGCAAAAGGCTCAGGAGTTCACAAACCTTAGGATGGGGAGTATGATCATTTATGAGTATTATAGCAAGTTCATAGCGTTGTCTAGATTTGCACTTGAAGTTGTAGCTACTGAAGAGCCGAAAGCTCAAAGATTTGAGCAAGGTTTGACTGAAGAAATTCAATTGGGGTTAGGGGTGAGACCTTTGTGTCCTTAGATGTTGTTTATAGGAGAGTTACCCATATTTATGGTCTTCAGTCGAGGCGTGATAAGAAGAATGTTGTAGTAGGCGAGAAAAGAAAAGATTTCAATTCTGGTGGAAATCAGGGGAATTTTAAGAGAAATAGGAATGGGAATGGGAATTTCCAAGGAAGGAATGGCCAAGGCTTTGAGAGGAGTTACAACTGTAAGAGGTGTAATAAGAATCACCCTAGTAGAGACAGTAAAGGGGATCTAGTGACCTGTCATTACTGCTTAAAGAAGGGGCATAAAGTTTGAGTGCTTCACCAAGCAGAAGAAAGAGCAGAATAGTACTGGGAATGGTAATCAGGGAAGGTATGGGTTCAACCAAGCGATCAACCAAGGGTCGAAGCCTATTGGGTCACAGAACAATCAAGGAAGCTACAGTAAGCCTGCTAGTGAGAGCAACAACAACAACCAGAGCAAAGCTCCGGGGAAGCTGTTCGTGATGAGTCGCAATGAAGCTGAGAAATCTGCCGACGTAGTTTCTGGTACTTTTTCTATTAACTCCGCTCTCGTTAAAGCGTTATTTGATTCTGAAGTGACCTATTCATTTATTTCGTCGTCCATTGTAAAAAGTTTGGGGTTAGTAGACTCTGAAGTAATTGATCTACCCATAAGTATACCTACTAGAGAAGTTATAAGGTGTACCAAGTTATATAGAGACTTATCTCTGAAGATAGGAGACTATGTTTTTCCTTCTAATCTGATAGAGTTCAATCTGGGAAACCTAGACGTTATTCTGGGGATGAACTGGTTAGGTTTCTATAAGGCCAAGATAGATTGTGAAGCTAAGAAGGTAGTGCTGAGAAGCCCTTTAGGGAAGTTTAACTTCATACCGATGATTTGGGAAGCCTAAGAATTTTGGGGTCTTTTCCGCAATACAAGTGAAGAAGTTAGTAAAGAAGGGGTGTGAGTTATTCTTTTGTAGTGTGCGAGATGTGAGCAAAGAGGTTGAATTGAAGATTTAGGATGTACCGATTGTGCACGAGTTTATGGATGTGTTTCCAAGCGAGATTTCTGGTATGCCGCGTAAGAGAGCCGTTGAGTTAACCATAGACTTAGTTCCTGGTACTACACCTATTTCTAAGGCACCATATAGAATGGCACCTCCTGAGATGAGTGAGTTGAATACGCAGTTGTAAGAACTGTTGGAGAAAGGTTATATTAGGCCTAGTGCGTCATCTTGGGGAGCTCCTGTGTTGTTTGTGAAGAAGAAAGATGGAAGTATGAGAGTGTGCATTGACTATAGGGAGTTGAATAATGTGACCATTAAGAATAAGTATCCTTTGCCTAGGATAGATGACCTGTTCGATCAGTTGAATGGAGCAAGTGTGTTTTCGAAGATTGATTTGCATGCGGGGTATCACCAGTTGAAAGTAGCTGATAAGGATATATCTAAGACTGCGTTTAGGATGCGTTATGGTCATTATGAGTTCACTGTGATGCCGTTTGGATTGACCAATGCTCCGGCAATATTCATGGACTTGATGAATAGATATTCCATGAGTTTTTGGATCAGTTTGTTGTAGTGTTCATTGATGATATTTTGATCTATTCGAAGAGTGAAGAGGAGCATGATGAACATCTGAGGATAATTTTGGAGACGCTTAGGAAGAACCAATTGTATGTCAAGTTCTCTAAGTGTGAGTTCCGATTGGAGAAAGTAGCCTTTTTGGGTCATTATGTGTCAAAAGAAGGAGTTTATGTGGATCCTGCAAAGATTCAAGTTGTTAGTGAGTGGCCTACACCGAAGAATGTGTCAAATATTAGGAGTTTTATGGGATTAGCTGGCTATTATAGGAGATTTGTGAGAGATTTCTCGAAGATAGCAAGGCCGATGACTAATCTGATGAAGAAAGAAAATTGAGTGGAGTGATAAGTGCGAGGAACCTTTTTAGACTTTGAAGGAGCGTTTGACCTCCGCACCTGTTTTAACCCTGCCTGACGGAAAGGAAGGATTCAAGGTGTATAGTGATGCTTCGAAGAATGGATTGGGGTGTGTTCTGCAGCAGAATGGGAAGGTGATCGCGTATGCTTCGCGTCAGTTGAAACCATATGAGTCTAATTATCCTACCCATGACCTAGAGTTAGCTGCTATTGTGTTTGCCTTGAAGATTTGGAGACATTATCTGTATGGAGAGACTTGCAAGATCTTTACCGATCATAAGTGTTTGAAGTACATTTTCACCCAGAAGGATCTCAATATAAGGCAGCGAAGGTGGTTGGAATTGATTAAGGACTATGACCTAGATATCCAATATCATGAGGGGAAGGCTAATGTAGTCACCGATGCTTTGAGTAGGAAGTCGAGTCATAGTGTGAATGCGTTGGTAGTTCCTGAGGAATTGTACCGAGATATGCAAAGGCTTAGCCTAGAAATTCTAAATCCTGGGGAGATCGAAGCAAGATTGAGTGCTTTGTCATTGGGATCGTCAATTTTCGATGAGATCAAAGAGGGTCAAGTTGGAGACGAGCACCTAGATAAGATTAAAGAGAAGATGAAGCAAGGCAAAGAAGTTGACTTTAAGATTCATGATGATGGAAGCTTGAGGTTCAAGGGAAGGTGGTGTATATCACAAAAGTGTAAAGAGCTTAAGAGGAAGCTTATGGAAGAGGGGCATAATACTCCATATTTTGTGCACCCTGGGGGTGATAAGTTGTATAAGGATCTCAAAGAGATTTATTAGTGGCCGGATATGAAGCGTGAAGTCACTGAGTTCGTGTCAAAATGTCTGACCTGTCAGAAGGTAAAGATCGACCATAAGAGACCAATGGGGAAGGTTCAATCATTAGAGGTTCCTGAATGGAAGTGGGACTCGATATCAATGGACTTTGTGACTGCTTTGCCAAAGACTAGAAATGGCAATGATACTATTTGGGTTATCGTGGACCGTCTGACGAAGTCTGTCGTGTTCGTGCCGATCAAAGAAACATGGAAGAAGAAGCAACTTGCCAAGACGTATATCAAGCACGTGGTGAGACTGCATGGAGTCCCGAAGGACATCATTTCATATTGTGGTTCGAGGTTTCTCTCGAAATTTTGGCAAAAGGTACAGTTGAATCTTGGAACGATGTTGAAAATGAGTATTGCGTTTCATCCTGCGACCGATGGTCAAGCTGAAAGGACCAATCAGACTATGGAAGATATCTTGAGAGCGTGCGCGATTGATTTCCAAGGAAGACGGGAAGATCACTTGGATTTGATTGAATTCTCATATAACAATAGTTACCATGCGAGTATCAAGATGGCTCCATTTGAGGCGTTGTATGGAAAGAAGTGTAGAAGTCCCATTTGCTGGAATGATTTTAGTGAAAATGTAGTATTGGGGACTGAGTTTATTGAGGAGACTGTTAAGAATGTGAAGTTGATTCAAGCTATAATTCAAACTGCTCAAGATAGGCAGAAAAGTTATGCTGATTTGAAGCGAAGAGAAGATGAATTCGCAGTTGGTGATAAGGTGTTTTTGAAAGTGCCGACCAAAGGAGTGATGAGATTTGGTAAAAAGGGTAAATTAAGTGCTAAATATGTTGGCTCGTATGAGATTTTGCAAAGAGTTGGGAAGGTAGCCTATAAGTTAGCTTTACCAATGGAGTTTGAGAAGATGCATAATGTGTTTCACATTTCTCAACCTAAAAGATATATTCCTGATGAGAATCATGTTCTGGAGCCCGAAAGAATTCAAATCGATAGTAGCCTCACGTATGAGGAAAGACCTGTGAAAGTCTTGGATAGAAAAGTGCATAGTACACGCAATAAAGATGTAAATATTGTAAAAGTACTTTGGTCTAACCATGAGTCCGAAGAGGCAACGTGGGAAGCCAAAGAGGAAATATCCTGAGTTATTCATTGAGGTGAGTTACGAGGGCGTAACTCGTTTTCTTTAAGGGGGTAGAATGCGATAGAATTTCGCACTTTTTGCCTTATTTCACTAGTGGAAAAAAGCCCATCTGATGCGGTCAAAACCGGGCTTACTGCTGCGGTTTTGGGCCACATCAGGTGGGCTCGCAGTCGATATCAATTATTTACTGATCCGGTCCTAAACCGGATCAGTAAATGATTTTCTGATCCGGTTTTTTAGGAAAATCGGATCAGGTAGTTATATAATCTGATCCAGTTTTCCTAAAAAACCGGATCAGAAAATTTCCTTGGCGCCAATTTGGTGTATGCAAAGCACACAATCTGATCCGGTTATTTAGGAAAACCGGATCAGATTGTTATATATATATTTAAATATTATATATATATTTATATATATATAATATTTATATATATATATATTATTATATTTATATGAAGCTTATATTTAAACCTGTTATAATTGGCAAAAAGTATCACACACGCGTCGTATACAAGTCAAAATGATATTATATATATATATAATATTTTGAGAATTATAAATGTACTACAAATAAAGTTGAAATAAGTACTAAAATAAAAAATAAATATTTGGACCTATATAAGTAGCTAGTAACATAATAAGAACATAAAAACTCAAAGTCGCGACATCATCTTCACATGCAAAAGTCGGTAAGGTAGCGTGCTAGCAAATCCCGAACCTCGTCTATCTCGGCCGTGGTGAAACAACCATCCCTTGGTTTGCCATCGAGGAATACCTTATAAAACAAACATAAGGAAACACACATATATGACTTTAGTTGACTCTAAAGAGATTGAGGAAATAATATAATGTAAGAAATTAAGGAAATCGAGTTTAAAATGTAAAAATCGGCAAAAAATGACAATCATTTACCCATAATGGGTTTCACAGCATGTGAGTGGACTTTAGTTGACTTTAATACTTACATATATACTTATTAGAACTATATATGAGCTTAAAATGAGAGTAAGTGCGGGAGATTAAGGAAAGTTGAGCTAAGAAGACCAAAATCGGACCAAAATGACAATCATTTACCCAAAATGGGTTTCAAAAGCATATGAGTGGAATTTACTTGAATCTAATGGTTATAAATGTTGTTATTAGAACTATACATATCCTAACATGTGGCTACATGTAAGAAAATAAGTAAAATGAGCTTAAAAGGCCAAAATCGTCCCATACTTGGCATTCATTTACCCAAATTAGGTTTCAAAGCATGAAAAATGATTTTGCTTGACTCTAATGGTTATATATGGTGCTATTAGAACTATATAAGTCCTAACATGTGGCTAAATGTAAGAAAATAAGTACAATGAGCTTGAAAGGTCAAAATAGGCTCGAAATGGTCTTCATTTACCCAAAATGGGTTTCAAAGCATGTGAATGGATTTTACTTAACTCTAATGGTTGTATATGTTGTTATTAGAACTATACATGTCCTAACAAGTGGCTAAATGTAAGAAAATAAGTACAATGAGTTTGAAAGGCCAAAATAGGCCCGAAATGGCCTTCATTTACCCAAAATGGGTTTCAAAGGATGTGAATGGATTTACTTAACTCTAATGGTTATACATGTTGTTATTAGAATTATACATGTCCTAACATGTGGCTAAAAGTATGAAAATAAGTACAATGAGCTTAAAAGGCCAAAATCGGCTACGAGTGGCATTCATTTACCCAATTTGGGTATTAAGTGATGTGAATGTAGTTTACTTGACTCTAATAGTTCTATATGTACTTGTTATAAGTATATATGACCTAAAATGTGGCTAAATGCGGGAAAGTTAAAAAAATTGAGCTTACGAGGCCAAAATCGGCCGTATATTGAGCTACTTATTATTTATGTATAATACCTTCTCAAGATCCCCGGCTTCCTTGCAACTTGAAAATATATCGAACATGAACCTCAACACATAGTAGCCACACTCGGTTCCCCCGGGTTGTTGAGCACACTAATTATAAAATTACATAAAAAAAATCATGTAAGAAACGTACATGTTTGTTTTTTATAAAAGAAAGAAGTAGCTTAAGTAATATCTATTACCTTCATTGCTTTCCACTTAGGAACCTGTCCTGTTCTCTCAACTTTCTTCATATAACTGTAGTTATGTTAATTTCATGTGAGAAGTGGGCAAAGGATGAAATTAGTGAAACATGTTATGCAAATAAGCATTTTAAGTAACAAACATACCTATTTATGCATGATTTGCGGAGTAAGGATCGTGGTGGATCTTGAGCTGCAGAATCAAACTGATATACTGTGTTGTTTGAAGGACAAATCACAAGGAGCGACCAATGGAGACTAAAATCCCAAAAAAGTTAGGAATCAATCATGTGAGTACTTGTATGTCATTTCTCAAATCATCAACAAGTGGCTGGAGGTAGACATCTATGTCATTTCCAGGCTGTTTCGGCCCTGAAATAAGAATCGACAACATGATGTACTTGCGTTTCATGCACAACCAAGGAGGCAAGTTGTATATAACTAGAAGAACCGGCCATGTACTATGTTGAGAACTAAGAGTGCCAAATGGGTTCATCCCATCCGTGCATAGGCCAAGCCTCAAATTTCTGGCCTCGGCACCAAAGGGCTTATGCACCCGATCGATACCTTTCCACTCAGGAGAATCAGTCGGATGTTTGATAAAACCGTCCTTCTTCCTTCGTTCTGCATGCCACCTCAAGTTCTTAGCATCTTTTTTAATTGAAAACATGCGCTTGAATCGTGGTATAATCGGAAGATACCACATCACCTTTGCTGGAGGCCCTTTCTTATCACTAACCCCTGCGCGCCTGTAACGCGACTTCCCACATCGAGGACACTCATCCATATTTTCATATTCATTTCGATATAGCACACAATCGTTTGGACAAGCATGTATCCTCTGGTACTCTAAATCGAAGGGACACATCAGTTTCTTAGCATAGTAGTTCGACTTCGGTAGTTCATGGTGGTCCGGCAACATATCACCAAAGGCTTGCAACAAGGAAGTGAAACAAGAGTCACTTATACCGGCTTTCGTCTTGATATTAAAGAGTGTTATCACGGCCGTCAGCTTCGTGTACCTCGTACAACCGGGATACAACGGTTTCCGAGATGCCTCGGTCATGCACTCAAAAACACGAGGCCGTTTGCCAGCATAATCATCCACACCCTCCATCATCTCCTCTATATAGTCCCCTTCATCATCATCATCCTCTACTTCATGATCCTCATATTCGTCCTCGATGTTCTTGTCATTCTCAATGACATCAAACTCACCTCCTTCACGCACATCGTTAACAATGGCATTCCCACCATCATATATACCCTCCTCACCGTGCCAAACCCATACATGGTAGTCTTGCCTAAACCCGCGACGAAAGATATGCTCCCTAAGCGACCCAA
This sequence comes from Beta corolliflora, assembly GCA_947648045.1. Classification (NCBI taxonomy): domain Eukaryota; kingdom Viridiplantae; phylum Streptophyta; class Magnoliopsida; order Caryophyllales; family Amaranthaceae; genus Beta; species Beta corolliflora. The sequence continues at coordinate 537,166 of CANSZD010003166.1, read as the reverse complement.
TGCTACTAACCATGCCCACATTACTACAATCAACACAAGGACAATAAAACCCATCGGTTCTCGTTGCAGCCTGATGACTTAATGCAGCATCACAAAATTCATAGACCCCATCCACGAATTCACACGTGTCGCGACTACCGTACATCCATGCACGATTCATTTCAATCAGACCTCTAATTAAACACAACCAACAAGTACCTCATGTCAATGACGAACTTCATTACATGATTAGAGTTTATGAACCATATATATTTAATGAAATTAGGCATGCTTTCCAAGGGTCCTTATCACTCCAACCTAACCCATCCTTAGATGTCTAATCTCACTAGTGAATGTATGCCTTCTTTTCGATTCTACGGAAAATCCGGCAAATTTCCCTACGATTCTCCAAGTACACGATGTAGATATATAGTTACTTATATCTACATATGTACCCAAAGAACAAAAGTAGGGAAACGACGAGCCAAGATTTTCCTCTAGAATCGAAATAAAGGCATACATTCACCACCTAAGTGAGATTAAACATCTAAGAACAGTCCCAAACCGGGGACTATTCAAGACTTACTCCTAATGAGTAAGTCTCGAACGGGTATCTAGGCATATGATATGATGATGCATACATAGGTTTTTAAACAACAAAACATTTTACATCTAATCTCAATTCAACGAAAAATATATACATTTTTTCACGTATAAACCAATTTACTATATATGAAAGCAAGAAAGTTGAATATGAATGATAACATACCAATATCAAGGTTGTAAATAGGAAAATCGAACTCAACACTCCGTCACTAGCTAGCTTCAATCAACAACAAAGTTAAAGTTAACATTAGTATAAATTAGCAAATCAAACAAAACAAAACAAAACTAAACTAAACTAAACTAAACTAAACTAAACCAAACTAAACTAAACAAAACAAAACTAAACAAAACTAAACTAAACTAATTAAGTACAACAACAACACAACAACCACTACAACAACCACAACAACAACAACCCCACCAAAACCCTAGTTTTTTAACCTAAAAATCACACTAACTACTTAAACTAAAATAAAATTAACTCAAATCAATCAACTTTGAACCACCCTTTAACTATTATACAACCTAATTTCACTAACAATTATTCATAAAACTACAATGAATTATATAAACTTGAAGTTTCAATATGAGATTAAAATAAAAGTTATGAACTTTTAGTTACCTAGGAAGAGGTGGAGGAGGAATGTAGTTGTTTAGGGTGGGTAGAGGACGAATGTAGTTGTTTAGGAGGAGGAAGGTGGAGCTGCGCCAAAAATCGCAGAGGACTTGAGGTGGAGGTGCGATTTTTCGCAGAGGAGTCGTGCGCAAGCTTAGGGCAGCAGTACGTGGCGGCGGTGAGGTCTGCGCAAGCTTAGGGCAGCAGTACGTGGCGGCGGTGAGGTGTGGTGGAAGAGGTGGTGGCGGCGGTGAGGTGTGGTGGCGGCGGTGAGGTGTGGTGGAAGCAGCACTACGTCGCTGAACTGAAGGAGGGATGAATTGAAATTGGGAGGAGGGAATTGAAATGGGTGAATTAAGGAGGGAAGAAAACACGGGCTGTTTAGGTGGGAAAAAAAAAATCTGATTCGGTCCTACGAACCGGATCAGATTACAAAAAACCGCAGCAGATTATGTAATCTGATCCGGTTCTATAAAGACCGGATCAGATTGTTTACTTTTTTTTCCCTCCCATTTTTCCATTGGTTTTCGGATGCGGTTTTCTAAAAACCGGATCTGCTACTAAGTGACAGATAAGGTTTTTTCCACTAGTGTTTTATGGTATTTTAATGCATTTTTATGCTTAACTTGGCGATTTACACATGTTGGTGCAAAATAAATTGGTTCTCCGCATAGAAAAACATGTTCATAAGTAACACAAGTGGTCTTAAAGTTGGTAAAGTGTGCACACGTTGTGACACAAGTATTTCCAAATGGAAGTTTTGAGTTAAAGTTTTGAAACTATGAGGGTTTTCGTGCTAAGTTTCGGGACGAAACTTCTTTTAAGAGGGGTAGACTGTAATCCCCCACAATTTTATGAAATTTATAAATATATTTTAAAGTATATTTATATATATTTTAGAATTTAAATAATTAATTTCTTAAAGTCTTGACTATTTTAAAGTCAAAGGCAGAGAATATTGTTTAAGCGATTTCTAAGGTTGTGAAAGTGGCCTCTCGTTTTGTCTACACAAGGTACGTACATACCTAAGTGTTATTAGACTAGCATCATGTCCTAAGACTAGGATTGATGTAGTATCATGTATAGGGAACTTTTTATATTTCATATGTGGCTTATAATCAAGTGATTTTGCATGTTTTATGCCGTTGTGTGAAGCATGTTGCCTATGTTGGTTATTATATGTTTGTATGGATGATTGATGCAAACATGTGGGATTGGGAACTTTATTTTATTAATTCACATGAGGGATTAATAATTATATTGTCATTGGATCATGAATTGTATCATGTTATTCCTTTGGATTATATTATTATATTTACTTTATGAGGACCGTGGGCCTTGTTTAGTAAAGTTGGTTATTCACCTATGGAAAGGTTGGTTGATTGTTGATTTAATTCAACAAATACATATTGGTTGGTTATTCAACTAAGTAATGGAATTATTCTTGGATTATTTGAGTTGTATGATCACACTATTTAATCCTAAGATAAAAATGGAAGCTTTGTGTATCTAAGTTATTTGTTTATGTTGCAACATGTGAGTCTCAACATTGAATAATTTATTAATAACTTAAAGTGGAAAGTGAATATCAATAAGCTTTAGACTCGTGCACGTCTGAAGTGTTGAACTAGTATGAGTTGGAGTACATGGTGGTAGCCCATGGCTTTTCTTGGGACTGGATTGATCACCGAGTTCTATTTTATTTATTTAGTACCTCGATATCGTTGGTCATGGGAGTACGGAGTCGCGCCCGTACGTACTTCGTCTTCTAAATTGAAGACTGGTTTAGTTTAAACAACTCTATCCATTGCGTATTTAATTTAATTATAATTAATCTATTGATCTTGGAGTCTAGTTCAGTATAGTCAATCTGTTATTTATTTATGTTATTTTTTATCATTGAGTTAATGTTTATTAGTATCATGTTAGGACTTATATTTTATTTAGTATGTAGTACTCACCTTTGCTGATTACGTGCTTTTCTGTATGTCGATCATGCATGGTTGTAACTTATTGATCCTGTGATGACCCATTTGGTGAGCAGTCTCTCAGGATCAATAGAGCATCGACCATTCCAGGTCTGAAGATAATGCATCATGGGTTCGAGTTTTCGTGGAGAGCTTGTGTTTAGTTATTTAATACTTCTATAAATTCATCTTAGTTATGGTTTGAATAGTTGACTTTTGGTTTGGTTTAGAGTTGAACTTATGGTTGACTAAGTTATTTATATTTTCAAAGTTATTTATTATTTCCGCTGCAAAATTCTGAATAAGCCGATACGTTATCACACGGGCGATAATACTTTGGTAATTCTCTAAGTTTTATATGAAAAATATATTTTGGAAAATAGACAATTGTCGGGGTGTTACAACAAGTACCAACAATTAGAAGGTACACCTCGAAAGAAGGCATCGCTTGATAATCAACATCACAAGCCACCAAAAAATCAAAGAAGAAGACAAAGTGCAAATAACTAACTTTTGCTTCTTGCATATACCCACCAACAGTGGCGGAGCCAGGATTCTCAAAATGGGGGGACAAAATCCGAACGTCAGGAAATCGGAAAAAAAATTAGAAAAAAAAAAACACTACAACACAAATTGTTTAATACTTAACGTTTTACATCCAAAATTCCAAAATGCTTATAGTCTTACACCAACATCCATATCAACATCTTGAGTTTGGGGAGAACTAAATGAAGGAGATTCATTTTGAGGTGTTTCACTATGAGCGGGTGAAGATGTTTCTTGGGATTTCATTCTTTTAAACATGAATTGTCGAAGATCGGGTTATTTTCCCTTAGCCTTGGACTTGTTTGAATTAGGTGAATGTGAATCACTTGACATTTTCCTAATTAAATTGATAAACATGAATCAATTACATTATCAAACCAAACTAGTCAATTATAAATCAACTCATATTTACAATTTGCAAATTAAAAATTAGAAATTACAAACTACCTAAACCCTAAAACATGAATCAACAAATCAAGTCAATAAATCATGGCCAACATTCCAATTTCCAACAACAAATTATTTCAACTAATTCAAGTATTCAAAATTCAGCCATAATCACAAATTTACAACCAAACATTGATATATATTACCTCAAAACAGTAAAATAAAAACTTAGGGAGTTAGGGTTTAGAAAAAAATAACTCACTGGTGACTGGATTGGGAGGCTGCCGACGTGGCTGGCGGCGTAATTCCGGCGGCAGGATGCGTCGTGTCGTGGCTGGACGGCTGGACCGTGGAGGCGTGGACGACTCCTTTCTTCGTTCTCCACTTCTCCTTGGCTGGGTTCCTTACTTCCTTCTCGGCTTCTCCAGTTCTCCACTTCTCCTTTCTTCGTATTTCGTTCCGGCGGACTGGACGGCGCCTCCGGCGACTCGTGGCGGCCTGGCGGGCAGTGGGGGGTTAGGGTTTTAAACTTTCTCTCCTCAAATTCTCTCTCTTCGTTTTTGTCAAAAGCGTTATGTTTGTTTCACGCGTCCTGCGAAGTGCAAACTCCATTCTTTCGTTTTTTTTTTGTTTTTTTTTTCCGCGAAATTATTTTTTTAAAGTGGGGGGACATCTGTCCCCATGTCCCCCCTGCTGACTCCGCACCTGCCCACCAAGAATTAATGACAAGCCTGGAAATGAACGAGCAATTAATGACTCAAAAGTCAACCAACTAATTAGCAGACACTAATGCCCAACTAGCCGAAGGGAAAATTTAGAACTTCAACAAACCAAACCCAGAATTAGCAATAATAATATCAGAATTTCGATGAGCAATAACAGACAAGAAACCGAGAAGAAGCGAAACCACAACTTCGACAAACACCACGACACCAACAAACCGAGCAGACGAGCAGCGGAAACAACACGACGTCGACCTCACATACGCATAGAAGAGAGGCACACAACCGCCACGCCGGTGATCAAAAGAACAGATTGGAATAAGAAATAAAGGAAAAAAAATCTCTAATTTAGAGAAGGCTCTAATACCATGTTAAACTGAGAATAACATTAGAGGTGAATGACCTAACTTTCATTAACCACAATTTACAATATATATAATAATATATTAGGAAAATTCCTCAAATACTACTACCTCCGTTTTCTTTTGTTGTTCCTATTTGGAACCGGGGAAGGAACCAATGCAACTCAAAAAATGGGCAAAATTCCACTATTTTAAATAAAATTAAATTAACTAAAAAAAAAAGATTCTAGCCCTTTTGAGTTATTCTATGTTAGACAACCAATGATATAAAAAGTTTGAAACTAGTGTGAACACATTTATTACTCTTTGAGTTCCTCTATGTTAGACAACCAATTAGGCAAAAGTTTGAGGGGTTAAAAGGTAAAAAATGACTACTAAATAGTGTGAACACATTTATTGCAACATAAAACTAATGGAAAATTTAATTCATAAATTATATTATATATGGAAAGATTCAAAATAGGAACAACATATTGAAATTTCCCAATGGGAAATACAGGAATAACAAAAGAAAACGGAGGGAGTAGAATTCTAAACACACTAGAATTTTTAATAAAAACTGATTTATAATTTACAATAATGTATACTTGAGCATAAAGTGAATTAAAGTCAAGATTTTCTTAACTTACAAAGAGTTTTTGAAAGGGTAAGAGTTGTAACTCTTTCATTATTTTTCTTTTTTGATCCTCCATGAAAACTAATAAGAAATATTATCCCTGAACAGGTGAAGTAGATCATGTCAAGTCAACCACATTATATGTTGTTCATATTATTCCTTACTTTTATTTTCTCATATATTACATTCTAATGTTCTATATTTGTTGTGTATGTTCTGCATAAATTAAACATATTACTCGATCCTAAACTATAGACTAGTTGACTACATAATAGTTGAATCAACATTAAGCACTTAGAAGAGGTGTAGGCATAATTTTATTGCATATGTGGGGTAAGCGCGGATTTAACTACCTCATTGTAAAGGTTTTAGTTTCGAAATTCATTTTGCAAAAAAAGTTGCTGACAAGTCTTTAAAGGAAGATTCATAAACCTAATTGGATACTGGAAAATCTTAGGGACAACTTAGGGACTTATCCAATGTAGATTTGTAATCCCCCGTAATTTTATGAATTTTATAAATGCATTTTAATGTATATTATATGTATTTTAATGTTTAAATGATTTATTTCTTGAAAGTTTGACTATTTGAAAGTCAAAAGAATTATCTAATGATTTTAAGTAATCACATATTTTATTTAGTCATACTTCGAAAATTATTTAAATAGTTTAGACATCTTTGGGTTTAGTAAAAAAGGATTTTAAATTGGGTTAGAGGAACCCAACTACGCCTAAGTACTCAATCATTAAATATTATTAAAGCCCAAACACAAGTTCCTAAACCCAAAAAAGGGTTAACTATATAAACCTCAAAACCCCCAAATTTTCCCCACTTATTTTCTCTCTCTTCCTTCTCCATTTTTCTTTCGGCCTCTCTCTTCTTTTCTCTCTCTCTCTATTTTTCTCTCCTCCCCTTCGGTGTTCCTCGTCGACGGCAGCAGCCCACCGGCCGACCACCGCCTAAGGCAGCCACCCTTTGTGCCGCCGTGTTTCTCCCCCTCATTCCTCTTTTTTTATTTAATGTTAAAGTTTATATTTTTAAGGATTGATTTAATGTTTTCATGTTTAAAAGTTATAGTTTGATGATTTAAATATAATTTCAGATAATGTAAATTATATAGTAAAGTAATTAAAATTTCAGATTTATTAATTATGTTTCAACTAGGGTTTTGAGTATCAAAATATTGATTGTTAGGGTTTAATGAGTTGGAAAATCATAGTATGATATTATAGTTTATGAAATTGGGTACTCTTATGATTATGATTATGTTTAAACATGGTTTTAAAGGGTTTTGACAACATTATAAGTTGCTGGAATTTTTATTAGCATAGTTATGATGGATTTTTGAGGATTTTAATAACTAATATATAGTGAAGTTTTAATGGTTAAAAAGAATTTTTAAACACTTTTAAATATGATTTAAAGTATTTTAAAGTTGCTGGAAATTTATTAAGAGCTAGTATTGATTTGTGGTTATGTTGATATTTGATAGGCGGAGAATTCTCTTTACGCGACTTTTAAGCTTGTCAAAGTGGTCTCACATTTTGTCTACACAAGGTACGTACATACCTATGTATTGGTTGGATTAGTATCATGTCTTAAGGATGGGATTGATGTAGTATCATGTATAGGGAACTATTTATAGTTCATATGTGATTTATATCCAAGTGAAATTGCATGTTTTATGCCGTTGTGTGAAGCATGTTGATTATGATGATTATATTATGTTTGTATGGATGTTTGATGTAAGCATATGGGATTGAGAACTTTATTTTATTAATTCACATGAGGGATTAATAATTATGTTGTTATTGGATCATGAATTGGATCATGTTGTTCCCTTTGGATTATTTAATTACTTTATGAGGACCGAGGGTCTTATTTGGTATGTTGGTTATTTAACCTATGAAAGGTTGGTTGATTGTTGAGTTGGATCAACAAATAAATAATGATTATGGAATTTAATATTGGAATTATTCTTGGATTGTTAAGTTGATGATCACCTTATCTAATCCTAAGATAAAAACAGAAGTTTATGTATCTTTGATGATTATATTGTTTTTCTGACTTTGGTGAGTCATAACAAGTAAATAATTTATTAATCACTTAAAGTGGAAAGTGATTAGCAATAAGCTTTGGACTTGTGCACGTCTGAAGTGTTGGACTAGTATGAGTTGGAGTACATGGTGGTAGCCCATGGCTTTCCTTGGGACCGGATTGATCACCGTGTCCTATTTTATTTAAAAGGTTCCTCGATATCGTTGGTCAGGGGAGTACGAAGTCGCGCCCGTACGTACTTCGTCTTCTAAATTGAAGACTGGTTTGGTTTGGACAACTCTCTCCATTGCCTATTCAATCTAAGTTATAATTAATTTGAGTTATAGAGTCAAGTTCAGTAAAGTTGTCTGCAATGTTATTATATTATTATTTATCTTTGCGTTAATGTTTATTAATATCATGTTAGGTTTTATATTTATTTATTTATGTAGTACTCAGCTTTGCTGATTACATGTTTTGTGTGTGTATGTTGATCATGGCTATGCCTTATTGATCCTGTGATGACCCATTTGGTGAGCAGTCCCTCGGGATCAATAGTGCATTGTCCATCTCAGGTTTGAAGATGATGCATCATGGGTTCGGGAATTTTTGTGGAGAGCTTGTGTTGACTTTATTATTATAGTTGACTTTTAGTTTATGGTTTGAGTTTGACTTTGTGTTACTTTGATTTTGGTTTGGTTGACTGTTGACTTTGGTTTTTGGAGTTTGACTTTTGGTTTACTAAGTTTATTATTTTAAAGTTGTTTATTTATTTTCCGCTGCAAAATTATGAGTAAGCCGATACGTTATCACACGGGCGATAATGCTTTGATGATTCTCTAAGTTTTATATTAAAAAGGTATTTTAGAAAATAGAGAATTATCGGGGTGTTACAAAGTGGTATCTGGGAGCTTTGGTTTTTATTGGCCTTTCGTGCCAACCTTAAATTTTTAGGCGCCTAGTTACTTAAAATGAATTTCACAGAAAACGAACTTCTACTTATTTATTGTGCTTAAATTATTTTTCCGAAACATGTTTCAATTTCAACAAGGGTTCGAAAATATTTTGGTTCGAAATATTTTTTTTTAATTGGTCCGAATTATTTTTTTTAGGGTCCAATTTTTTTATTTATTTATTCGGTTCTTTTCATACTTTCGAAATTTTAGATTATTTATTATTAGTTTATTTTTGTACTCTTAGCTTATATTTTATTTTATTTCATTAATTTTGTGAGAGATGGGTCGTATAGGAAGGGCATATAGGATAGAAATATTATATGTCTACATTTAAATATTTAGTTCAGCATGTTTATGTTTTTCTTATCTGCTTAACTGTTTAATGATATTCCAATTCTTTGAATTGTTTATTTATTCTTGTTTATTGTTATTGTTGGGAATATACGCTAAGTGAGGGTATTATGTAATCATAGATGTGTAACGCCCCGATCTTCAAAATCAGATAACAAATCCTTTAATACAGTAATCTCAAAAATTGACTTGAAATTTCGGCAGAGTTTCCTCTGTAATTCGGACAACCCAAAAATGGGAAATAATTAAAACCTGCCAACAAAACTCAATTAAAAAAAAAATTCTCCATCTCAAGGCCCCAAATCATCGGCGCTTTCGCAAAAACAACCTCGAGAAGGAATCAAACCCAATGAAACTACTCAATATTATAACCCGTCTAAGAAATCTTAAATCAAACTTATATAAGAATAACAAACCTATATACATGAACTCAAATAAAATTTACATTTGAAATTCCTCAACATAGAGTTCCTCCTTGAATCGACGTCCTCAACTCAAATATCCCAAAGCCCAGCATTAAACCTGTTGTAGTACCAACTGCTCGCCATTGTACAAGGTACATTGGTCATCACAGGTTCAAACCCAAAGGGGAAGAACAAGCAAACACAAACACAAGCAAATACAACACACGTCAGCAAAAGCTGAGTGCTAACACTCCATGATAAACACTAAAAATAATTAAAGAAACAAATATATACATTTCCAAGAACAGAAACGTAACCCAAATTAGCATATACATCCATATTTAGTATGAAAAGCCCTTTCAAACAGAGAAGATCAAATTCGCATTATGACAAAGTTTCAGGCTACAATCACAGTTAATCAAGTAACAATCACATCCAATTAAATACTTAGATCACGTTATTGTTTGAGTTATAAACAAAATTACAATAACCTCAAGAACATCTTTAGGTAATAACAACAACTCATCCCATCTATAAATCTGAGTAGATCCGGGAGACCCTGTCAATCTACTATATAAATGAATATGATAGACTCGGAAGACCCTGCCAGTTTACTAATCCAAATGGCCATAATAATAACCTCTAGGGTGCACACCCCCCAACTCTAGCTTTTCTATGGTGGCTCGGGAGCCCCTGCCAGTCACACTAAAGTTGGGGACGGTTCGAAATCTTGCCACATACGGCGAATATCAATAAATAAAACTTGGTGGATCCGGGAGCCCCTGTCAATCCACCAATGAACAATGATAGGCCCGGGAGTCCTTGCCAGCCATATCATAATATCTTCCCCATCCGGCGAAGATAAAAGAATTAAACCACCAATTTTCAAATGGTTACTCTATATTATCTTTCACTTTACGTTATTAATATATTTAGAAAATCAACAAGACTACAATCTTTCTTTCACAATGATCCAATAATCAATGATCCTTCTAAGTATTAGTCCACCAATAAATATTCTCAAAGATTTCAAAATCACATAATAAATCAATCAATACATTTGATATCACTCTAGTTCATACCACATATTTCTATCCAAATCAACATATATATACCCAAATCCAGTTCAACTAAGTCCAATGATCTAATGTAAATCATATGATATAATACAAATACAATAAGGCTAAAAAGATACTCATTATAACTAACCATAACACTTCTTGTAATTCTCCATCTCAGAAACAATAATCAAACATGGTCTAGGTAACTGTAATAGTAATTTAGGCCAAGCAATACTCAAGTTTATCCCAAAATTTATAGATCCTCGTAAACGAATAGATAAATGTCTTATAGTCACATCGAGCATATCTCTTCACAGTATCTTATTAAGTGATATGATAAGATCTTATACCAAATAACTGAAAATCTCCTTGAAACTACCTGGCTTCTAATAATCAAACTTCAACCACAACTTTACACCATAAACTACGCTAATCTTTCATAAACGGTAAAGACTCAAGTCAGCAAAAGCATCATATAATTTAGAACATAATATTTGGTTTATTATACCCCTCTGGTCTTAACTTATTACCAAAACTTAGGCTAACTCATATTATCCACCTTAAACCATAACTAAGTTCCAATTCCTCAAAGAATAACATCATACACTTAGAGAATTACAACACTTAATGAATACTTTCAAACGATTCAAAGTAATATCTGAAATTTAACTTAATTAAATACTCTTTAAAATGTAGGAACGAAAAATGGTAACAAAGTAATGAAACTTATCTGACAGCCGTGGCGTGAAATAATCACTGCCCTAAAGTTGAATTTACCCCGCAACAACACACGGACTCACAGCAATCAACCTCCAGGGTTACACGGCTTCTACCTTTCCGGTGTTGGCGAAGAAGGCGATTGAGAACGCTCTTGAATATTGCCCAGAAAAAAGGAGAGAAGATGTGTTTGTGTATTTTTCTATCCTCTAACGAATACCAGAACACTGGTATTTATAGGAAAAACGGAGAATCAAAAGTGATTAGATCAAGGCTAAAAATGTGGAGAAAACGGTCCATAAATTGCGTTAATGGCTGAAGACGAGGAGAGAAATTAGGAAACTGCAATTAGGGAAAAAACGGCCATTAAATGCTGATACATTATTGACCCAAAAAGATAGTTAAGTTAAGTTTATTCCCCAAGGCCCTGGCCCGGACCGGGCGGTGCGCGTGTAGCAACCACACATCACCACATACCAACTAAAAGCCTTATTGCTACTCAACTCAAAGAGTAGAGGAAGAGTAATAGTTATAAACCTTACTCTTCCCTTCTATTTTTTTCAATGTGGGACAAAAGGCAAAAGACTTCTCATATTCTTTTGAAGCAAAACTTAAGAGTTTGAACTCTAAACTCCAATAATCCCCCACATGATTCAAAAGAAGAAAACGAGAAAGAAGCAAGTGGTAAAAAAGATGATATGGGCAATAGATACTAGGTTTTGAAGTATCAATGTCTTATGGACTTGAATTGACACTCAGTGCATACAAAAATGTCTTTACTGTCGTAATAGGTAGATTTCTCTTTGAACCTTTCACGAGGTTAGCAAAGCATAGTTGCGCACTCAACCTTTTTCAAATCAAGAAACGTTCTCGCAATTGTAATACTAGTTGCCCCACAATTTGCCTGGATTCTCATGAATGCTCTAGAGATCCTAAGCCTTAGGGACTCTCATAGGGGATTGGGCTTAACCCCCACATTCACATAGGTAAGTTCATCAAGTTTGTACTGTCACAAACCACCTTAATTAAGGCTATGAACTTATTAAGAGCTCTAAGCTCAACCTTACACATATGACAGTATAATAAAACAAAATACTACATCACTTTTCTTAATAGAAATGGTAGTAGTATCAACAACTTGAGTTCTTTTGTGATTTCGTTCGACCCTTTGAACTTAGGAATTCCTAAGAAGGGTATCCATCACAATTCACTCCACAATAGGCTTTAAACCCATTCCTTGTGCTAACGCTAGCACCAATTTTCTCCAAAGGCCTTTGGTGGGAGGATCAACAATATTCCTCTCCAACTTTATATATACTCAAGTCACATTATCTAATTAGATTTCTCACAATAGCATTCCTTAAGCGAATATGCCCTCTCTTTCATTATAGGCTTGATTATTCGCTACCATAATTGTTGCTTATGAATCACAACGAATGGAAACTGATGGAGTTGGCTTACACCACAGTGGAATATCAACAACCAAACTCTTTATCCACTCAGCTTCCTGTCCTGTCAATTTTCAGGCATTTAAATATTTGTTAAGCAACAATGTATTATAAACCATATGCAAATGAACACTATCAAAGCCGATCACATATAATACACACATGCATGAGATTAACATAGACAAAGAGAAGAGTAGCTCAACAAAACTTCTCACACCATTACTTAGGTCTCTATAACTGATCTCATAAAGACACACACAAAGAGTTCATCTTATGTTCCTTACAAGGAGACACACACAAAGAGTTCATTTACTCTCACTTTCACATTTGAATTACCACACCAGAATGCCAATCCTTCATTTGAACCACTAACAAATACCAAAGGATAAAAGGCAATCAACTAGAAGATAATACAAATATAATTACTAAAGAGACAAAACAAATGGTCAACACCACAACTACAGTGAACCCTTTTGGCCTTAGCCACTCAACTTGGCTTTCACCTTTCAACACACTTATAAAAGTGAACCTTACTGCCTATGGCCCTACTAAGATTAGGCAGGTATGGAACATCCCAAGTATAATAAACCATAAAGTACTCATCGAGCACTAATATTGCTTCTTTTCATAAACTAGCACCAAAAGAGACTCATGACCTCTTAACACAATTTGGAAATTAAAACTAATCCAACACTTAATACTGTCCATGATTTCACCAAGTCCACTAATACCTTTCTAACCAAGAAAGCATTGAAACACTAGGACAATTCTAGTTTAAGAACTCCATCTATGTTACTCCTGATTTGATCTACTCACTTCACAAAACATACAGGAGAAGAAGCAATCAGGCCAATAAAATACACTTAATCATACTCTTGCAAACACAAAATATATATGTTCACAAATAGCTTAATATGATTCACATAGATATTCAAATGAATGAATAAAATAAGCAGTGATGAGATAAAGCATTTTCCACTACATCATTACACAAGGTCTCAAAAACACATGTGAAGCACAAAAAATAAGGATAAAGGTCCTATCTTACTAGACAAACACAGGAGTCTAACTTCTCGAGAGACTAACCAATCCATTGAAAAGATATTATTATTTGAAACAACTATTACCCCACATGAAGAGAGATACGACAAAACATTAATCCTTCCAACTATGATTGACCCAACTCACTTAGTCTTAGGCCTCATCCAACTTTTCTCTTCTGCTTAATCAACGGAAGGAGATTTAAATATGGTCTCATCTAGAGCTACGGTAAAAGGTTATAGCTCAAGAAATTATTTACACATGAAACATGATAGCATTCACCAATTATTACTCCAAGTTTACCAAATAATCTAGGTTCTCAAGAATTAACTCAAATAATTCAATAACCCTAATAGATATAACAATGGGGTTACTCCGAGACACGACTTATCACTCGAGTTGCAACCAATAAACTCAGAAGGTCTTTCAACCAATCCAAAAGTCCATATGACTAAACATAGTCAACGAATTTAAAACTCTACAAGAGTTTTACATAACAACACTGTAAACAAATGTATTCAACATATATATAATAAGCAGATGAAACCAACTGTCAACCCAAGAGTCAAATTAATGTTCTCAACAGATTAAAGTCCCATGGAAGTTTCCTTCCTTATACTCACCTAGGTGAGTCCAACTAACTACCTGTTAGTCTTAAACAGTAACTTACCCCCACAATGCACCACAAATTCAGCAATAACATGAATTACTCAAAAAAAAAAAAACAGTGGGGCACATAATTTCATATTATGCAAAATTAGAGTTTGACGATATATAACGTAGATAGAAAACTTCCCTGAAGTTGTCGGAGTCACTAAATGGGCTTGATCACTTCCCTTTTAATCTTTACCTTTTTGTTCACTTTCCTTGAGATTACAGTAGCTCCGCAACAATAACCATACTGATGCTATTTATCCTCTTGAGTCACCATATATGAGACTTATACCATCATATAATTTGAACCCTTATCAAATAAAGAACAAAGCAATATAATGCTCATGGACTCATTCCATGACATATTGTTAAATTTGGGTTAATACATGATAATACAAGGAATCCCACTTTAAGAAATATAGTAGCCTCCATAGTTTGTAAAAGAGAACAAAGAAGACAAATATTATCATATCAAGTCCCGTTTCTACTCACTTAATTTAAAGAAATTAACCACCATCTAAATTAAGCACTCCACATGGTTGGAGTCCATCACATGAATATGCCGAGTGACGACCCATCAGAGGAAGATGATTATACTAATAGAAAACCATGAAACAAAAAATATTAATTCACTGCAGGATTTAGAGAAATCATGCTGTAATACCTCTATGAGTTGACATATCTAAATTGAACAAGATTGTTCATTGGTCCATTGCGACCCATAATTTCCTTCAACCCAAAGAAATTTGAATCTCTTTTCTTCGCAAGATGCAGCGATAACGCACAACAACAAATTCCAATTCCACCCTTTTGGCTAATAAAAAATAGTAGTTGTTATCTTCACGCACAACAACAAATTCCAATTGATAACATAATTCAGAAAAATAATCGGCACACCCAAAAAATAATTCCCAGGTGAACATTATTTCCGTAAACACATAATTAACACTTAAAATACAATAACTCAACAAATCAAATAACACATCCGCAATACTCATATAAACAATGATTCAAATACGCTTTTAGATCTAAGGAAAGATCGAGAAAGAATAACAATACACGCTTACCAAAAAATTCAACTTTAGAATGTAGGAACGAAAAATGGTAACAAAGTAATGAAACTTATCTGACAGCCGTGGCGTGAAATAATCACTGCCCTAAAGTTGAATTTGCCCCGCAACAACACACGGACTCACAACAATCAACCTCCAGGGTTACACGGCTTTTACCTTTCCGGTGTTGACAGAAAAGCAGATTGAGAACGCTCTTGAATATTGCCCAGAAAAAAGGAGAGAAGATGTGTTTGTGTATTTTTCTATCCTCTAACGAATACCAGAACACTGGTATTTATAGGAAAAACGGAGAATCAAAAGTGATTAGATCAAGGCAAAAAATGTGGAGAAAACGGTCCATAAATTGAGTTAATGGCTGAAGACGAGGAGAGAAATTAGGAAACTGCAATTAGGGAAAAAACGGCCATTAAATGCTGATACATTATTGACCCAAAAAGATAGTTAAGTTAAGTTTATTCCCCAAGGCCCTGGCCCGGACCGGGCGGTGCGCGTGTAGCAACCACACATCACCACATACCCACTAAAAGCCTTATTGCTACTCAACTCAAAGGGTAGCGGAAGAGTAATAGTTATAAGCCTTACTCTTCCCTTCTATTTTTTCCAATGTGGGACAAAAGGCAAAAGACTTCTCATATTCTTTTGAAGCAAAACTTAAGAGTTTGAACTCTAAACTCCAATATAAAATTCAATAACTCAAATATGAACATCTTGCACACAAAATCCAGAATTTCCCCCAGAATTACTCAATATTACTCAAAGAAGGATTAATAATATAAAGATTATACATGCATCCACTTCTTGCTAACACACTAATCAATTACTCATAATAGTCTTAACAAACAACAATTTATAAATTCAGAACACATATATCAACATTCAACATTTTAATTACCGTAATTCAAAAGAGAAAGAAGAGGGTAAAGAGGATGAGTGTGGCACCTCAAAACGGCTGCGATAAAGCGGCATCATCGCACGACAGTGGCGGCAACAGCACCACGGGACAACAACAGCAGCTATGGAGGCGGCAGTGATGCACGAGCAACGCATGAGGAGCCATGTCGATCACCAGCACCACCTCGTGACAGAGCACGAACAGACGACAGGGAAGAATAGGACCAGGAGCGCCAAAATGAAGAGAGAGAAAATAGAGCATGCACGAGCGAGAGAAGCTCCAGCGAGCTTAGGAGGTGCGCCGGCGAAGGGTGGCAGCACGAACGGAGGAAAGTGGGAGGTGCGAGGAAGAGAGAGAAAACAGGGGTTTGAGGGTTTTGGGGAAAAATACGGGAGAGAAAAGGTAAGAGTGATGAGTGAGGGTTTTTAATCCCTTTTTCCTTTTTATTTTTTTCTTTCTTTTGATAACTTAAAATCTCATAAAACATTATCCTATAATATCACCCATTATATCTAATACTAATATCACCAAATAATAGCACACTTGAACTAAAATAGTTACTTCGTTTAGGAAAGGTAATATCATAAGTACTTGATTAATTAAATTTGGCAAAGTTCAATCAGAAATATGAAATTCATAATATCAACAACTGTAAATCGTATTTTAAATTACTAAATAGTATTAAATATTTCGAGGTGTTACAAGATGTCGTATTCATCTGTTATAGGATCTCTAGTCATGTCTGATAGTCAAGTTGCTCGACTAGGAAGATACTTTTACCCTATTGTTCTTAGTGATGATGAGTATGATGTAGAATCTGATTCTAATTGTGATAGTGTAGACACATAATCTTGTCTCCCCATTTAGTACCCTATGATGACCAATACCCCACTCTAATATCTTTTCCCAAAGTGTTTTTAAATATCTTTATCCAACTCTTTTCTAATATCTTTTAAAAACCTTATATCTTTCGAAAACCTATCGCTTCTCAACTACCTAAACCTACATATATCATCCCTACTCTCTTCATATTTTGGCACGGCATATCACATTAATCACACGACACAATTACTCACAATCCGATTCCCTCACCATCTTCATCACCGTCAGATACTACTAATCCAAACTATTATCTTGACTCCACCGCCTAACATATTCAACGCCACAAAATTCCCTAACCTGACATACTCCCTCTCGCCTAATCATGATCATCATCAAAGCCTAATCTCCCTGATCGCCTAACATCATCCTAATTCACTAAAAGTCAACGACTCCCCTACAATACTCATCCTAGAATCTGCGCACCATATTCATCTTAATACCATCATCCTATTTTGATTTCTTTTACAAAGACATAACAGTATGTACGTCAACCAAACAAACTAAAAACATACAACATCCCCACCAAGCACTACACTGCAAGAAGTAATATTTGTTATTTGACGCAATACATAACACAAGACAACACTTTTTTATAAGGCTGGCTCAATATTCAAGTTTCCAAGATCCGTACAAATCAAGACCCCGGGCGGTGGTATAATTTCTGAGGGTCAACTAAATTAACAAACTTTATTTTATTTCTTTATTTATTTTTATTACTTTATTGAAGTTACTAACATTCTATTCATGATGTAGATTGTTAACTCGTCCCTGCGACTGTAAATATTGTATATATTATACAAACTCCCTGCAATATTTTCTTTTCTTATTTTTATTTATTTTCATACATTATTATATGCATGCCTGATTGTTCGATACATATTATATGATTGTCCTACATTAATGCTTGTATCACCCACATGCTATTTTTGCTAATCAAAGACCTAAAGAATTGTTCTAATATTAATCAGATTAATTTGGACAACCTGTTAGGTTCCCTGTAATATTGATTGCCTAAATAACATATCACTAAAATTAGTCTTTTTCTGTGTTTCCTTAACTCACTTAGACTAAATATTTTTAGGGTGTATAAAACATTATTTGATTATTCTTTGGCATAAATTCTGCAACGAATTGATATTTAGTAGAGGCCAACTTTGGGCGAATGTGGTTCATTATGACCATATTCGTACCCTCACCCCCGAACTCAATCTTTGGTTCATTTTGACCATCTATGGAGTCAGGACGGGGAAATCTACATTGGATAATTTGTCCCTACGATTTTCCCATATCCAATTAGGTTTATGATTCTTCCTAAAAAGAATTGTTGGCGACTTCTTTCAATACAAAACAATTTTCAATAAAACCTTAACAGTGGGGTAGTCAAATATAATACGCGCTCACACCGCGTATGCGAATTAAAAACACGCCTACAATTTAGCGACTTCACTGGGGAGGATTTTAAAAATTAATTTTTTTTAAATGAGTGGGTGAAACTTGAAAAATACGATTCATTCTTATTTTTATGCCTTAGAATAATATACAGTTTTGCATATGCATGGCTATTGTTCAGCCACCATAAGGACAATCTACCTTGTCTCATTAGCACATGTTCTATGTGTGAGGTCACCCCCGAGGGATTTGCGCTTTGTCCTTCCAAAAAGCTTCCTGAGCGATAGTGTTGGATCTTAGTCATAAGTAAATCTACTCAACCATGACATTGTTCTCTTGTTCCTGACTTGAGACTGGAGTGCGTCTTACACGTGGCCACCTCTTTAAGCAGATGTACGAAGTGTGGGATCAATCTCTTAGTCATGGACTCTTTTCAGACTGAACTTAAACCTGACCAATAGTTTCAAACATAGAACTGGACTTTAGGTTGGAACTTTTGCATCCATGTTATATGACATTTGCCTGTGATTGCAATTCTTGCCTGCTATTATTCTGTCAAATTGTCATTATTATGCGTCGTTCCTAAAACCACGTCTAAAAACAAGTAAAATTCATCAATCGGCCAATTCGTCGCCTAAATCCCCAAAAAACGTGTCGGGGAGTAGTGCGCCAAGCGCATTAAGTTGCGCCTGGCGCACCATTCCCGCGCCAGACGCACGGTTGTGCGCCGCGCGCAGCAATGCTGCGCGACACGCAATCTGTGCTTCGTACGCTTTTCGTCAATTTAGCCGTCGTAATTGTCGATCCTACGTTCAGTCCTATGTGTGTCTGTCTGTTTGCATTCGCGTAATTTGGTCATTTATGCTTATCACCTAATTCAACAAAAAAAAATCAATCTTTTCATGCAAGGTCGAGTCTGTCCTAAAAAAAATGCATCTAAAGTGGTCGTTATAGAGTTAGAGTTGTCATGCATGTCTACATCTTCCCACCTTCTCCCTACTGTTCAACTAATCTCCCCTGTCAATCCTACCTTACCATATTCACGAATTTTTAAAAAACTTACATTTTTCAAAATCAATCCTACACCATATTCTATTCTACCTTTTTCAAAAATATTTACTAATCATCATCATCATACCACGATATTTCAATAAAAAAATTACATTTTTCAAAATTAATCCATCATCTTTTTCTAACAAAAGATAAAACAAAAAGGTTCCTTCCAAAAACGAATTTCGAAAATTCTCAGCCCATTCTAAACACCTTCAATTCAATCCAATCCAATCCGATCAAATCCAATTAATCCAATTCATTTGCATTCATTCTAGGCCCATATGCATTAGAGTCCACTTTGCATTCATTTAGGCCCATGTGCATTTCAGTCCATACATTCACTAGCATTGAGTCGATCTTAGGCCCATATAAGTCTAGTTCATTTCAAAATCTAGGCCCATCTGCATCTTTATGCAAAGTCTAGTCCAAGTTTATTCCTAATCAATTCCAATCTAAGTCTAAGTCTAGTCCAATCCAATTCTTAGGTTCATTTAGGCCCAATTCATTCCCTAGGTCTAGTTTGTATTATATGCAAACCCTAGTTAGTCTTCGGACTATAAAGTCAGCCTATGGACTATAAAAGCCCAGTCTTAGGACTATAAAGTCAGTCTACGGACTATAAAAGCCCAGTCTTAGGACTATAAATTTTCCCTAGGTCTAGTTTGCATTACATATAAACCCTAGTCAGTCTTAGGACTATAAAATTTTCCTACATCTAGTCTACATTATATAAGTTCTGTCTTAGGACTATAAAATTTCCCTACATCTACTCTACATTATATAAGTTCAGTCTTAGGACTATAAAGTTTCCCTAAATCTAGTTTGCATTATATGAGTTCAGTCTTAGGACTATAAAATTTTCCTAGGTCTAGTTTGCATTATATGTAAACCCTAGTCAGTCTACGGACAATAAAAGTCATCCCCTAAGTCTAACCACCTTTATTTGTCTACTCTGCTTATTGTAAGTTCAAAGTCTAGTACTCAGCAAAATCCAATCATTCAGTCTGCTTGCATAGTCCAGTCCAGTCCATGTCTGCATACGCATATAGTTAGGCCCATGTCAGCATCATGGTCAAGCCCATACTAGTCCAAAACCCATAATCATTTCTAATCTTCCATTTCAAATACATTTCCCATTTCCATTCTCCCATTTCTATTTCTATTTCTATTTCTCATTTCCATTCATCATTTCGAAAACATTGCTTCTTAAAATTTACAAGATCCACTCGATTCTGTTCATGACCGGTCGAGAGATTACAACTTAGGAATGCCTAAAGGAGGAACAAAATTTGTGCCTACTCTAAAGCTCATTAATCGCACTATCACCACACCGACTTCATTTAGAGTCATGAAGATTACTTTTGACCGCCTTCACAATAGAGGCGCGATCACTTCCATAGTGTCTACCGCCTTCACATTAGAGGCATCATCACTTTTTCGGGTTTACTCCCAAACCCTGCACTTAAAAGAAAATTCAAAAGGTGCAACCTACATTTCTACCGAGAATTCCAACGACATAATTCCACCTGACATCCAATGTCGAATATTATCAATGCACTGTGAAACATAATCGATGACAATATACTACTAATACTTGCTACAACGAGAATCAACATCACCAACAACCCCTTAGGCAGTGCATCAATAATTCAGCAGGCTTAGTCTTTTATTTCTAGTTTCCGAGGTTGAGTCAGAGAGTCCTTACCCTAAGCCATTTATGTCCTTTCCTATCGAGTCTATGTCACTATAGAACTTCATCTATTATAGCCTTTCCCCTTTCATTTCATTTTATTTTTATTTTTATTTTCATTGGCCTTCCATCATTTTATTTATACTTCTAATTCAATGATGAAACTTAAATCACCTAATGAACTTGACTAATAATAATAAAAGAGATCTAAAAAAAAAAGAAAAAAAAAATGGACATATCATTAGATCATGAGTTATTCCCCTCTCCCTTCCATTACCTTTCATAAGTCATCCTCATACAACCAAAGAAAAAAACAAAATCCTTTCAAAACCAAAGCTCCATAGATATCCTTCAAGCCTTCCAATACCCTAAAATCAAACTTGTGTGCAACCCTCACTACAAAAAAAAAATCAATGCCAGGTAAAATAAAATAGTGAAAAAAGTCAAAGTGCGAAAAAAAAAGATCAAAAGCAAAACGCACAAAAGGTCAAAAGGAAAGAGCCAAAGGCAAATAAAAAGTCAAGTTAGGGGGCTTGCACACAAGTTCTACCCCTCATTCAAATCCCTTCGATTCATCAAACCTTTAATCCATATAATCCAAATTCATAATCCTTTCATCAAATCCTAACTCCTTCTCCAAGGTATGTCCAAGCCCGCTAGGTTGAAAACCCGAAAGGGCAGCCTAGGCAAAAGTTTGGGAACAAAAAATAATAATAATAAAAAAGAAATCAGATCTGGAACTACGAATGGTCTGATTCCGCAAGGATACGTAGGAATCCTCATCTCGAGGTCCGACCGCTGCAATAGAAAAAAATCAGTCATGGTCTAATGATTTGACTTTCTAGAATTTAGGAGCATAATCTCTTTCTAGATCCCGACATAGACTCGAGTCTGCACCTAGCCTCGTTAAAGCCTTTTCCCACCTACATTTATATGAGTCATAAATTAAAACCTTTTTATTTTTTTCAATCCACGCTCTCCTTGTCCCTGAAGGACTCTCCGACAATTCCATGGTTTCTGGCGATACTTGATTTTGCCTATATCAACTTCCCAAAAAAGAATCCCCAGTGCAATCCCCAGTGAAAACTTTCAATGTTTAAGACATAGCAACTACATTTCAACACCAGATCAAATACAATTTCAATCAAGGCTCAAGCCTAATTCAAGGCAAGCTCACCCAAAGGGGGGGCTTCCTACGTGTGGTGGTTCCTCCAATTCAAATCAAACTCCCGAAGAGTTGTAATCCGCGGACCTCGTTTACGAACCCCGTTAATTTACTAAAAACGATTTTCGTAAATCATTCTATCTATTTCTGATCATTCTATCATTCTACATATCCACATCTTCTAGCCTGGCAAAATCCTGACCTTGCATTGCAGCCTTGCAAAACCCTGACCTTGCATTGCATTTCATACATTATAGTCTTGCATAACCCTGACCTTGCATGACGTGTCATCCCTTAGCTTTGCATAACCTTAATCCTTGCATAGCGTCTCATGCATCCTTAGAGACTCTAAGTTTGCATTATTGCATCACTATGTGCTTATGTGAGTTGTTTGCACCTATCTGCTAACATCTTTCCCTGTAGGTAATCAGATTGCTTGTAGTTATTGTCCTGCATACTAACTTTGTTTTGCAGAGACCGGCGTATATAGATCAGTTCTAAACTGCAGAGCGTTTAGAATCGTTCTCCGTCCCGACACCGTATACTTTGACTTTCGGTTTCCTGAACCTCAGTCAAAGTGGGGGCTTCTGTAGACACATAATCGTGTCTCCCCATTTAGTACCCTATGATGACCAATACCCCGCTCTAATTGGTCCGGATCGAGGAAAGAATAAAGAACGAGTCTAAGATAAAATGTTTTAAGCCCAAAACCTTTTTATAACTCTTTTATTAACCCATTTACGAAAATCTTTTAAAAAAGCCAATCTTCGAAAACCTTTTAAAAATAGTCTTTTTAAGCAGCCCAATTTTTAAAACACCTTTTTTAGCCCATTTTAATTAATAGAATTAATTAATTTAATTTAATTAGTTTTGTTAATAAAAATATCTTTTATAAAGATAATCTTTTCCCAAAGTGTTTTTAAATATCTTTTATCTAACTCTTTTCTAAAATCTTTTTTAATAAAAATCTTTTAAAAACCTTCTATCTTTCGAAAACCTATCGCTTCTTAACTACCTAAACCTATATATATCATCCCTACTCTCTTCATATTTTGGCACGGCATATCACATTAATCACACGGCACAATTACTCACAATCCGATTCCCTCGCCATCTTCATCACCGTCAGATACTACTAATCCAAACTATTATCTTGACTCCACTGCCAAACATATTCAACGCCACAAAATTCCCTAACCTGACATACTCCCTCTCGCCTAATCATGATCATCATCAAAGCCTAATCTCCCTGATCGCCTAACATCATCCTAATTCACTAAAAGTCAACGACTCCCCTACAATACTCATCCTAGAATCTGCGCACCATATTCATCTTAATACCATCATCCTATTTTGATTTCTTTTACAAAGACATAACAGTATGTACGTCAACCAAACAAACTAAAAACATACAACATCCCCACCAAGCACTACACTGCAAGAAGTAATATTTGTTATTTGACGCAATACATAACACAAGACAACACTTTTTTATAAGGCTGGCTCAATATTTAATTTTCCAAGATCCGTACAAATCAAGACCCCGGACGGTGGTATAATTTCTGAGGGTCAACTAAATTAACAAACTTTATTTTATTTCTTATTTATTTTTATTACTTTATTGAAGTTACTAACATTCTATTCATGATGTAGATTGTTAACTCGTCCCTGCGACTGTAAGTATTGTATATATTATACAAACTCCCTGCAATATTTTCTTTTCTTATTTTTATTTATTTTCATACATTATTATATGCCTGCCTGATTGTTCTATACATATTATATGATTGTCCTACATTAATGCTTTTATCACCCACATGATATTTTTGCTAATCAAAGACCTAAAGAACTGTTCTAATATTAATCAGATTAATTTGGACAACCTGTTAGGTTCCCTGTAATATTGATTGCCTAAATAACATATCACTAAAATTAGTCTTTTTATGTGTTTCCTGAACTCACTTAGACTAAATATTTTTAGGGTGTATAAAACATTATTTGATTATTCTTTGGCATAAATTCTGCAACGAATTGATATTTGGTAGAGGCCAA